>JBBGZY010000976.1:3330000-3652500 GCA_037952925.1 Lithobates clamitans | reverse complement strand
ATTCATTAAATTAGATTAAAAAAACGGGAGAGCGGCCTATGAGGATGCCTTGATGAAGCCTGGACTCAACGTTCTCCTCCATAATTACAATTTAAGGCTCCAACTAATCAAAGCTTCCTAAGCCTTTGTCATATAATCTGTGAGATGTGGAAGGAAAGGCTTTGTATGTGCATGACACATGTAATGTCAAGCACAGGTTTCCACGCACCCTGATGCCTAATCTTCAGGGATAATCAGATGCATGATCAGACACACTAGCCACGATTAACCCCTCCGCTCCCACGGAGGTGACGGCAATGACAGCGCTGCATCAATCCTCCGGGGTCTCCTTCCACTTGCAAGGATGCCATATATATTTAAAGACATGGAAGGGGGGGGGAGAAGAGGAGCTGCACATAGCTTCCAAGACATTTAATACCGCAGCATATGGGCCGCTCACAGCAACTGCACCCTGGAGGATGCTGCTTTAACCCCTGATTAATCGAAGGGTGTGCAATGTGAAGGAGAAAGCTCAGGGTTTCCCAGATCAGCTGTCACCTGCTGGGAGGCAATGGAGGGGAAAGGCAGCGGCATTATCTACAGCACACAGGCCATTGTGGCCAATGCAGCCTTTAAAAGTGCTAGCTTTAACCCTTTACTAGCTGAGGGAACTGCAAATCTACAATTCATATCCATCATCAGCATTGCCCAGATCAGCTGTCAGCTTCTGGAAGGGGAGCCGTATGATCTACAGCACACAGGCCATTCATGGCCAATGCAGTCCCAAAGGTGCCACCTTTAACCTTTCACTAATAAGAGGAGCTGCAAATCTGTGTGACATATCCAATAAGAGATATCCCCAGATCGGGAGTAAAGCATCGAGCACAGTACAGCCTTATGATCCCCAGTTTAGCCTCTGATGGTTCTGTAAAGAATTTCTGATAGAACATTCAGTGTTATTAGTGACCAGCTAATGGTGAGAGGACGTTGGGCTTCCTGCAGTACCACCATATCCACAGGACGGGGACCTAGGCACAGATGCCATCCCTGAGATTCCAATGCCTGATGCTAGGAGATTCTATAGGCACACAGGCTGGAGCCCACCTGGCACAGATGCCACCCCTAGGAGAAATCCGATCTGTAGACATGCACAGAGTACACCCAACCCCTCCTTGCCCAGGAGGACACCTGATCAATATTCACACAACCTCTCCGGTACAGATGCTAATCTCTAGGAGGACTCCGATCTATAGGCACACACAGCAATTAATCTCCAGTCTCCATCCCCCAGGATGGCCTCCAATCTATAGACACACAGAGGGTAGACCCCCCCTTAGGGTGGGCCCTGGTCTATGGGCACACAACCCCCCGGTACAGATGCTATCTCTAGGAGGACTCCAATCTGTAGGCACACACTGGGTAGAGGCCGCTAATCTATAGACACACAACCCCCTGGTACAGATGCCTTACCTAGGAGGAACCAGATGACCTACAGGCATATACAGGGTAGGGGCCCTCCAGGAGGACCCTGCTGATCTATAGGCATACAGGGTAGGACACCAATGCTCTCTGAGCACAGATGGGGTGGTAGCCCCTTGAGAGGACCCCAATGATCTATAGGCACGTACAAGGTAGAGCCCACCTGGGAGGATTACGATCTATGGGCACACAACCACCCTGGTATGGATGCCATATCTCAGAGGAAAAATATGATCTAGGGGCACATTGAGGGTAGGGGACCCCAAGGAGGACTATGATCTATAGACATGCGTACAGTAGGGTCTTCACCCCAGAATGACCCTAATGACTTATAGGCACAAAGGGTAGGGCCCCAACACTTTCCCAGCACAGCCAAGCAATGATCTATAAGCATACACAGGGTAATGCCTGACTGGGGGGACTACAATCTATAGGCACAGAAGGTAGAAGCCCCTGATCTATAAGCACACAACCGCCCCTGGAATAGATGCCATATCTCAGAGGAACCAGATGATCTACAGACATATACAGGGTAGGGGCCCTCCAGGAGGGCTGATTATCTATAGGCACACAAGGTAGGGCCTCAAGGCTCACGAACCTTGGCACCCCAGATCTTTTGGAACTACATTTCCCGTGATGCTCTTGCACTCTGCAGTTTAGTTGAGCATCATGGGAAATGTAGTTCAAAAACATCTGGGGTGCAAAGGCTCGCGCCATCACTGACCTATAGGTACAAAGGGTAGGGCCCCAATGCTTTCCAAGCACAGCCAGCCAATGACCTATAGGCACATACAGGGTAATGCCCGACTGGGAGAACAACGATCTATAGTCACGTGTAGGGTAGGGTCTCCCCCCCAGGAGATACCTGATTATCTAAAGGCACTCAGGGTAGGGCACTCTAGAAGGGCCCAATGATCTATAAGCTTGTTTAAGATAGGGTCATGCCCCAGAAGGCCCCAATGATCTATAGGCACATAAGGCAGGGGGCCCCTAAGGGAATATTAATGATCTATAGGCACAAAATGTAGGAGCCCCCTGGGAGGACCCAAAAAATCTACAGGCACATACAGGTTAGAACCCCCCTGGAGGACTTTTATCTATAGGCACACATAGATTTGCCCTCCCTTGAGGCCCCTGATGGTCTATAAACACACAGGGTGCACAAACGGTAGGGCCCCATGATGATTTTTAGGTACAGAGGGTAGCCCCCCCCCCCCAAAAAAGTATCCCAATGATATATAGGCACAAAGTGTTGGCCCTCTAATGATCTATTGGAACACATTGTAGGGTCCCTGCTGATGATGTACAGACACACGCAGCGTAGGGGCCCCCAGTTATCTATAGGCACCCAGGGCAGGGGCCCCAGTGATGACCATAATGATCCTATAGGCACACACAGTGTAGGGGCCCCCAGTTATCTATAGGCACACAGGGCAGGGGCCCTAGTGATGACCATAATGATCCTATAGGCACACACAGTGTAGGGCCCCCCCCAATGATCTATAAGGCACACAGAACCCCAGTCCAGCCCCCACCCCCCGAGGGGCACACAGTGGGCACAGCCCTACCCCCAAGGGGCACACATTGGGCACAGCCCCCATCCCCGAGGGGCACACATTGGGCACAGCCCCCATCCCCGAGGGGCACACATTGGGCACAGCCCCCATCCCCGAGGGGCACACATTGGGCACAGCCCTACCCCCAAGGGGCACACATTGGGCAAAGCCCCCACCCCCGAGGGTCACCTGTCCGGCCTCTTACCAGGTTGAGAACGGTCTCCACGATGTCCCGGTTGCTGACTTCCCCGACCTGGATGAGGCCGATGAGGACGGCGAATTTCATCCTCATGTTGCGGATGGGGACGGACGGGTTGATCACCCCGCCAGGGAGAACCATGGAGCCGGATCCTCCCGGGGGATCTCTGTCCGGGCAGCCGACCCCCACCAGCGGCTTGTCACTGGCCATCCTCCCCCGTCCTCCTCGTCCTCCTCGTCCTCCTCCTCCTCCCGGCACGGACAGGCTCTGCTGTCTTCTGTACGGATCCTCCAGATAACGGGCTGAGTCACCGGCGATCGGGACACACACACTACACCTGCGGAGACAGGCACTGCCTAATCCACACTGCCCGGGCTATTACCGCACACCCCCTCCATTACCACCCCGCCAGCCCCGGGCTCCACCGGCTGATAAGGCGGCCTCCTTCTCTTCTTCTTCTTCCTCCTTCCCCTCCTCCTCCTCTTCGGTCGGTCGCCGGGTAACGGGATGGCGGCTGCAGCTGGCTGGCGTTGTTGTGCTGATCAGAGCAGACACCGCTCACTCCTCCGCCATGTTGACGCCCCCTGCCTGCGGTACGGTGAACTGCGCCTGCGCCACTGATGCCCGGGGGCGGGGCCGAGCCCGCCTAGCGACCCCGGGGATGAACAGGTGTGCAGGTACCCACAGCATCCCCCATCCCAGGAAGGAGAGGAGAGCGGAGGATGGAGAGGAGAGAGGGGGGTGGAGAGAAGAGAGGATAGAGAGAGGGATGGAGAGGAGAGAAGAGGATGTAGAGGAGAGAAGAAGGATGGAGAGGAGAGAGGATAGAGAGGAGGATGGAGAGAGGAGGATTGAGAGAAGAGGATGTAGAGGAGAGAGAGGAGGACGGAGAGGAGAAAGGAGGATGGAGAGGAGAGAGGAAGGATGAGAGGAGAGAGGATGGATGAGAGGAGAGAGGAGGATGGAGAGGAGAGAGGATAGAGAGGAGGATGGATAGAGGAAGATTGAGAGGGGAGAAGAGGATGTAGAGGAGAAAGGAAGGATGGAGAGGAAGGATGGAGAGGAGAGAGGATAGAGAGGAGGATGGAGAGAGGAGGATTGAGAGAAGAGGATGTAGAGGAGAGAGAGGAGGACGGAGAGGAGAAAGGAGGATGGAGAGGAGAGAGGAAGGATGAGAGGAGAGAGGATGGATGAGAGGAGAGAGGAGGATGGAGAGGAGAGAGGATAGAGAGGAGGATGGATAGAGGAAGATTGAGAGGGGAGAAGAGGATGTAGAGGAGAAAGGAAGGATGGAGAGGAGGATGGAGAGGAGAAAGGAGGATGGGGAGGAAAGAGGATGGATGAGAGGAGAGAGGAAGGATGAGAGGAGAGAGGAGGATGGAGAGAGGGGGATGGAGAGGAGAGAGAGAGTGATGGAGAGCAGAGAGGAAGGATGGAGAGGACAGAGGAAAGGAGGATGGAGAGGAGAGAGGAAGGATGAGAGGAGAGAGGATGGAGAGGAAAGAGGAGGATGGAGAGAAGGGGGATAGAGAGGAGAGAGGGTGATGGAGAGGAGAGAGGAAGGATGAAGAGAGGAAGGATGGAGAGGAGAGAGGATGATGGAAAGGAGAGAGGAGGATTGAGATGAGAGAGGAGGATGGAGAGGAGGGGAGGGTGAGAGGATGGAGAAGAGCTAGGATGGAGAGCAGAGAGGAGGATGGAGAGGAGAGAGGATGGAAAGAGAGGATGGAGAGGAGACAGGAGGATGGAGAGGAGAGAGGAAGGATGGACAGCGGCATAGAAATAGAGAGGAGGATAGAGAGGAGAAAGGATGGAGAGGAGAGAAAAGGATGAAGAGAGAGGATGGAGAGGGGAAAGGATAGCGAGGAGAAAAGAGGATGAAGAGCAGAATAGAGAAGAAGGATGGAGAGAGAGAGGAGCATAGAGAGGTGAGATGAGGATGGAGAGAAGGGAAGATGGAGAGGAGAGGGGATATAGAGTAGAGATGATGTGGGATGGAGAGGAGGATTGAGAAGAAAGAGGATAGAGAGGAGAGATGATGCAGAGTAGGATGGAGAAGAAGGAGGATGGAGAAAGGGTGGAGAAGAGAGATGATGGAGAATGGAGAGGGTAGAGTAGAGGGGGATGGAGAGCAGAGATGATGGAGGGTGGAGAGGAGAGGGGATAGAGAGGAGATAGGATGGAGAGGAGAGATGATGGAGGATGAAGCAGAGAGAGGAATGGAGAGGAGAGAAGATGGAGAAGAGGAAGGATGGAGAGGAGAGAGGATGGAGGATTGAAAGGAGAGACGAAGGATGATAGAGGATGAAGGGATGGAGAGGAGGGATGATGAAGAGGTGCGTATATGGAGAGGATAGAGTGGAGGGATGAGAGAGGATGGAGAGGAGAGATGATGGAGGATGTAGAGGAGAGAGGATGGAGGGGAAAGGAGATGGAGACGAGAGGAGGATGGAGAGGAGAGAGAATGGAAGATCCAGAGAAGAGAGAAGATGTAGAGAAGAGAGGATGGAGAGGAGAGATAATGGAGGATGAAGCAGAGAAAGGAGGGAAAGGAGAGATGATGGAGACTGTAGAGGATGGAGAGGAGAGATGATGGAGAGGAGAGATGATGGAGAATGGAGAGGAGAGAGGATGGAAGATAGAGAGGAGAGAAGAGAGCTGATGAAGATAGAGAGGAGGAATGATAGAGGATGAAGGGATGGAGAGGAGGGAGGATGGAGAGGTGCGTATATGGAGAGGAAAGAGGATAGAGTGGAGGGATGAGAGAGGATGGAGAGGAGAGATGATGGAGGATGTAGAGGAGAGAGGATGGAGGGGAAAGGAAATAGAGACGAGAGAGGATGGAGAGGAGAGAGAATGGAAGATCCAGAAAAGAGAGAAAATGCAGAGGAGAGAGAATGGAGAGGAGAGATAATGGAGGATGAAGCAGAGAAAGGAGGGAAAGGAGAGATGATGGAGACTGTAGAGGATGGAGAGGAGAGATGATGGAAGATGGAGAGGAGAGATGATGGAAGATGGAGAGGAGAGAGGATGGAAGATAGAGAGGAGAGAGGAGAGCTGATGAAGGATGGAGAGGAGGGAGAATAGAGAGGAGAGAAGATGGAGAAGAGGAAGGATGGAGAGGTGCGTATATGGAGAGGATGGAGAGGTGCGTATATGGAGAGGATGGAGAGGAGGAATGAGAATGAGGATGGAGAGAAGAGATGATGGAGGATGGAGAGAAGAGATGATGGAGGATGTAGAGGAGAGAGGATGAAGGGGAAAGAATATTGGTCGAGAGAGGATGGAGAGGAGAGAGAATGGAAGATGCAAAGGAGAGAGGAGGGATGCTGAAGTATGGAGAGGAGGGCCGAGAGAAAGAATGGAGAGGATGAAGAGGATGGAGAAGGGGAAGGATGGAGAGGGGAGAGGATGAAGAAGTAGGAGGATGGAGAAGAGGATGGAGAGGACAGAGAAGGAAGAGGGGGGGGTGATGGAGAAAAAGGAAACTGGAGAGGAGTAAGGAGGATGGAGAGGAGGAATAATGAACAAAGGGGATACTGGAAGGTGGATAGGTGGGATGCTGGAAAAGAATAATACTGGATGATGGAGAGTAGGGAGGCTGGAGGGTGAAGTCAAGCAATTCTGGAGGTTGGAAGGGAGGGTGGAGAGGGAGGATGCTGGAGAATGGTGTTGAGGGATGCTGGAATGGAGGATTTCTCGAGAGGAGGGATACTGGAGAATAGAGGGGGATGTAGGACAGGATGAATAGTAAACAATGTAGAGGAGGATTGCTGGAGGATGGATAGGGGAGATACTAGTAGATGGAGAGGAATGATGCCGGAGGATGAAGAGAAGGGATGCTGTAGAGGAGGGATACTGGATGATGGAAAGAAAGGATACCGTAGGAGAGAGAAGAGCAATGTGGGAGTGGATGAATAATGGAGAGTGGAAAAGAGGGGTGCTGGAGGATGAATGGGAGATACTGGAGGATGGAGAGGAAGGATGCTGGAGAATGGAAAGGAAATATGTTGGAGAATGGAAAGGAAGTATGTTGGAGGATGGAAAACAAGGATGTTGGAGGATGGAAAGGAAGTATGTTGGAGGATGGAAAAGAAGGATGTTGGAGGATGGAAAGGAAGGATGTTGGAGGATGGAAAGGAAGGATGTTGGAGGATGGAAAGGAAGGATGTTGGAGGGTGGAAAGGAAGGATTTTGGAGGGTGGAAAGGAAGGATGTTGGAGGATAGAAAGGAAGGATGTTGGAGGATAGAAAGGAAGGATGTTGGAGGATGGAAAGGAAGGATGTTGGAGGATGGAAAGGAAGGATGTTGGAAGATGGAAAGGAAGGATGTTGGAAGATGGAAAGGAAGGATGTTGGAGGATGGAAAGGAAGGATGTTGGAGAATGGAAAGGAAGGATGTTGGAGAATGGAAAGGAAGGATGTTGGAGGATGGAAAGGAAGGATGTTGGAGGATAGAAAGGAAGGATGTTGGAGGATGGAAAGGAAGGATGTTGGAGGATGGAAAGGAAGGATGTTGGAGGATGGAAAGGAAGGATGTTGGAGGATGGAAAGGAAGGATGTTGGAGGATGGAAAGGAAGGATTTTGGAGGGTGGAAAGGAAGGATGTTGGAGGGTGGAAAAGAAGGATGTTGGATTATAGAAAGGAAGGATGTTGGAGGATAGAAAGGAAGGATGTTGGAGGATGGAAAGGAAGGATGTTGGAGGATGGAAAGGAAGGATGTTGGAGGATGGAAAGGAAGGATGTTGGAAGATGAAAAGGAAGGATGTTGGAAGATGGAAAGGAAGGATGTTGGAGGATGGAAAGGAAGGATGTTGGAGAATGGAATAGAAGGATGTTGGAGGATGGAAAGGAAGGATGTTGGAGGATGGAAAGGAAGGATTTTGGAGGGTGGAAAGGAAGGATGTTGGAGGATGGAAAAGAAGGATGTTGGAGGATAGAAAGGAAGGATGTTGGAGGATAGAAAGGAAGGATGTTGGAGGATGGAAAGGAAGGATGTTGGAGGATGGAAAGGAAGGATGTTGGAAGATGGAAAGGAAGGATGTTGGAAGATGGAAAGGAAGGATGTTGGAAGATGGAAAGGAAGGATGTTGGAAGATGGAAAGGAAGGATGTTGGAGGATGGAAAGGAAGGATGTTGGAGGATGGAAAGGAAGGATGTTGGAGAATGGAAAGGAAGGATGTTGGAGGATGGAAAGAAGGATGTTGGAGGATGGAAAGGAAGGATGTTGGAGGATGGAAAGGAAGGATTTTGGAGGGTGGAAAGATGTCGGAGGATGGAAAGAAGGATGTTGGAGGATAGAAAGGAAGGATGTTGGAGGATAGAAAGGAAGGATGTTGGAGGATGGAAAGGAAGGATGTTGGAGGATGGAAAGGAAGGATGTTGGAGGATGGAAAGGAAGGATGTTGGAAGATGGAAAGGAAGGATGTTGGAGGATGGAAAGGAAGGATGTTGGAGAATGGAAAGGAAGGATGTTGGAGGATGGAAAGGAAGGATGTTGGAGGATGGAAAGGAAGGATGTTGGAAGATGGAAAGGAAGGATGTAAATACTGGAGGATGTAAAGGAGACATACTGTAGGATAGAGTGGAGGGATACAGAAGAGGGGGGATAATAGAGGGTGGGGAGGGGGATAATGGAAAATGAATAAGGGGGGATACAGGAGGCTGGAGATGAAGGATGCTGGAGCATGGAGAGGAAGGATGTTGGAGCATGGAGAGGAAGGATGTTGGAGCATGGAGAGGAGGGATGCTGGAGCATAGAGAAGAGGGATGCTGGAGTAAGAAAAGCATAGGTACTGGATAAATGGGATTTCTCAAGGATGGAGATAATACATATAAGGGGCTGGAGAAGAGGAGAGGTATGACACTGGAGGAGAGGAGCAAGGATGGAGAGGATGGATGCTGGACAGAAGGGATACTTGGGGGGGGGGAGTGGAAGTATATTGGGGGCTGGAGAGGAGGGATGCAGGAGGATGAAGAGGAGGATGAAGATGTAGGACGCTGGAGGATGGTGAGGAGGGATGCTGGAGGATCAAAAGAAAGGATGTTAGAAAGGAGGGATGCTGGAAGCTGAGGAGAATGGATACTGGAGGCTGGGTTAGAGGGGTGCTTGGGTCTGGAGTGGAGGGATGCAGGAGGCTGGGGTGGAAGGACGCCGGGGTTATAACAGCTTTCTGGGGACATAGCCCTTTCTATCTTAAGCTGACCATAGACATTTCGAAACGTACCCAAGTTGATTGATCCATACATTTGGGTACAACCAGCCTGCCAGATTTTACATGCAATTATTGCAAGTGGCTGTTGTAGTCACTAGCAATAATCACTGTTTTCTCCAGCAGGGGACAGCTTCCCTGGCCCCCCGGTGGTAGAACGCAATGGCGTGGCAGGAGGGATTCCCCTGTCAGCACCGTCTGTGTTGATGGGGGATTCTTGCCCATGGTTGCAGATCTTGCGATCTTCAGTGCACCTCCTTACTTTTTCTGTGGCTTCATGTCCAAAATCAGTACCAGAGTTGCATTGCCCAATGAATAGAATGTTACCAGGGTTGGTGTAGGAAGCTACAGTTGCATATTTAGTCCCACACACATACTAGGGCCAATTACCTACTAGCGTGTCTTTGGAATATAAGAACCCCAGTGCTCCAAGGCAGAAGTGCTAACCATGGAGACACTTTGTTGCATCTATCTATCTATCTATCTATCTATCTATCTATCTATCTATCTATCTATCTATCTATCTATCTATCTATCTATCTATCTATCTATCTATCTATCTATCTATCTATCTACATTACCTAATTTACCATTTATTGAGGAGCAGAATTTAAGAAGCAAAATGAAATCTTAGTTGTTTCTTTAAAGTCTGTTTTTTTTAATAAACATGCAGACTGCATCTGGCTGTGCATATGTTAGCATGCTGGACCATTGTAGTAATTGAGTAGTAATTGTTTTCTGAAAACTGGAGGCTGTATTTTCCCTGAATGCAAGCCACAGAAAAAGATAAATAAAATGGTACCATCTAATACAGTGAAGACTCTTCCTTGCTATTTCTATATAATTTACAAAACACAGGAACACTGGAATAATAAAAATAAGCTATCAGTAACAGACCAGTATTTCTCTGTTTTATGAAAACATATGTCACTTTTTAAAAGTCAGCGTTCTTAAATAATACCACCCTTTAAGTCTCAGCTGACACTGAGATATTTATTTTCACTGTCTCGTGGAGGTAAATGTTTTCCTAACAATCCTTGAAGCGATACTAAACCCCGGGGGAACCCCCCCCTTTAAAAAAAAACTTTCAAGACAATGGCATAATGTGCTAGTATGCATTGCTAGTACGTCACTCCCCTGCATGCGTGCGGTAGCCCTCGATTCCGGCAGAAAACTTTGAAGTTCCGGTGTTTTATCAAAATAGCCAATTCATCGAGATCTTCAATCATGTCACTTACGGTTACTATAAAGCATCAGTAATTGGAGATTTAGATGGGCTGCTGTTTTGACACAACACAGGCAAGCGTATACACTCCAGTACACGATATTATGAACAGACACTCTTAAGGCCCATACACATGATCTGACTTTTTGACAACAACGGTCCGACGGACCTGTTTTATTGGACAATCCGACCGTGTGTATGCTCCATCGGACAATTGTTTTCAGTTTTTCAACGGACAAATGTTTGTTGTGCATGCTCTCAAACTTTCCGGCAACAAATGTCCAATGGAGGATAATACGATCGTGTGTACACAAGTCAATAGGACTAAAGTCCAAAGTACAAACACGCATGCTCAGAACCAATGCTAAAGATCAGACAACAATAGCAGAAGTTGCCCAAAGGGTGGTGGTAAAAAGCTGAAAAACCACGTGATTTGTCTGAAAATGTTCTGCCGTGTGTATGCATACCAAGTTCACGGCCAACGCCCCTTCGGACCAAAATCCACGGTAAAGTCCGTTGGAAGTCCGATCGTGTGTATGAGGCTTTACTCCGCCTCATACTAACCAAAAACATGGTCGCCTCCAAGGCAGCGACAACTTTTTTTCTCCTTAGCCCCTGTTCTGTCAAAACAGCAAACTCTTCATGTACCGGAGTGTACACGCTTGCCGGTGTGTCAAAACAGCAATTCATGTAAATCTCCAATTACTGATGCTTTACAGCAGGGATTTGCAATAAGTGGACCTCCAGCTGTTGCAGAACTACAAGTCCCATGAGGCATAGCAAGACCCTGACAGCCACAAGCATGACACCCAGAGGCAGAGGCATGATGGGACTTGTAGTTTTGCAACAGCTGGAGGTCCGCTAATTGCGATCTCGATGAATTGGCTATTTTGACAGAACACCGGCATGATACATCAGACATTCAGAGCGTTTGCGCCGCTAACGTCAACGGCTGCATTCAGGATGAATATCTCCTAAACACTGTACGTTTAGGAGATATTAATTTTACCTACAGGTAAGCCTTATTATAGGCTTACCTGTAGGTAAAAATCACAAAACGAGGCATACAACAGCTTTAATGTTTAAGAAATATCTCAAATACTTACTGATATGCCTTTCATATATGATTTCTTATCTCCTTTCAGTATGTTTATTGAAATATTCAAATAAAGAAAAGGTTACAGGGTTTACTTTTACAATGTTACGATGTCTATGTCGAAACAATACAGAGTAACAACTAGGAAAACATTAATATCCACTTCAGCTCCAGGAGTTCTTTTCACACTTTTGTTTACATGTAAAAATCTGTATTTTTTGCTAGAAGAGTAGTTTGTATTAGTTTATATATATTTTTAAAGCAGTAGACCTAAAAAATAAATTGGTGGGTTTTGCAATTTTTCACAGTATTTGGAAAAAATACGCTTTTTTAACCACTTCAGCCCCCAGAGCACTTTTTACAATTTGGCACTGCGTCGCTTTAACTGCTAATTGCGCGGTCATGCAATGCTGTACCCAAACGAAATTTGCGTCCTTTTCTTCCCACAAATAGAGCTTTCTTTTGATGGTATTTGATTACCTCTGCCATTTTTATTTTTTATGCTATACATGGAAAAAGACCGAAAAATTTGAAAACAAATGATATTTTCTACTTTTTGTTCTAAAAAAAAAATCCAATAAACTCAATTTTAGTCATACATTTAGGCCAAAATGTATTCGGCCACATGTCTTTGGTAAAAAAAATGTCAATAAGTGTATATTTATTGGTTTGCGCAAAAGTTATAGCGCCTACAAACTAGGGTACGTTTTGTGGAATTTACACAGCCTTTAATTTATGACTGCCTATGTCGTTTCCTGAGGTGCAAAAATGGCAGGGCAGTACAAAACCCCCACAAATTACCCCATTTTGGAAAGTAGACACCCCAAGGAAATTGCTGAGAGGCATGTTGAGCCCATTGAATATTCATTTTTTTTTGTCCCAAGTGATTGAATAATGACAAAAAAAAAATTACAAAAAGTTGTCACTAAATGATATATTGCTCACACAGGCCATGGGCATATGTGGAATTGCACCCCAAAAATACATTTAGCTGCTTCTCCTGAGTATGGGGATACCACATGTGTGGGACTTTTTGGGAGCCTAGCCGCGTACGGGGCCCCGAAAACCAATCACTGCCTTCAGGATTTCTAAGGGCGTAAATTTTTGATTTTACTCCTCACTACCTATCATAGCTTTGAAGGCCATAAAATGCCCAGATGGCATAAAACCCCCCCAAATGACCCCATTTTGGAAAGTAGACACCCCAAGCTATTTGCTTTGAGGCATGTTGAGTCCATGGAATATTTTATATTTTGACACAAGTTGCGGGAAAGTGACAAATTTTTTTTCTTTTTTTTTTTTTTGCACAAAGTTGTCAGTAAATGATATATTGCTCACACAGGCCATGGGCATATGTGGAATTGCACCCCAAAATACATTTAGCTGCTTCTCCTGAGTATGGGGATACCACATGTGTGGGACTTTTTGGGAGCCTAGCCGCGTACGGGGCCCCGAAAACCAATCACCGCCTTCAGGATTTCTAAGGGCGTAAATTTTTGATTTCACTCCTCACTGCCTATCACAGTTTTGAAGGCCATAAAATGCCCAGATGGCACAAACCCCCCCTCAAATGACCCCATTTTGGAAAGTAGACACCCCAAGCTATTTGCTGAGAGGCATGGTGAGTATTTTGCAGCTCTCATTTGTTTTTGAAAATGAAGAAAGACAAAAAAAAACTTTTTTTTTTCTTTTTTCAATTTTCAAAACTTTGTGACAAAAAATGAGGTCTGCAAAATACTTACTATACCTCTCAGCAAATAGCTTGGGGTGTCTACTTTCCAAAATGGGGTCATTTGGGGTTTTTTTTGCCACCTGGGCATTCCATAGCCTCCGAAACTGTGATACGCAGTGAAGAGTAAATTCAAAAATTTACGCCCTTAGAAAGCCTAAAGGTGGTGCTTGGTTTTCAGGGTCCCGTACGTGGCTAGGCTCCCAAAAAGTCTCACACATGTGGTATCCCCGTACTCAGGAGAAGCAACAGAATGTATTTTGGGGTGTAATTTCACATATTCTCATGGCATGTTTGAGCAATATATCATTTAGTGACAACTTCGTGCAAAAAAAAAAAAAATTTGTCTCTTTCCCGCAACTTGTGTCACAATATAAAATATTCCATGGACTCGACATGACTCTCAGCAAATAGCTTGCGGTGTCTACTTTCCAAAATGGGGTCATTTGGGGGGGTTTTGAACTGTCCTGGCATTTTATGCACAACATTTAGAAGCTTATGTCACACATCACCCACTCTTCTAACCACTTGAAGACAAAGCCCTTTCTGACACTTTTTGTTTACATGAAAAAATTATTTTTTTTTTGCAAGAAAATTACTTTGAACCCCCAAACATTATATATTTTTTTAAATCAAATGCCCTACAGATTAAAATGGTGGGTGTTTCATTTTTTTTTCACACAGTATTTGCGCAGCGATTTTTCAAACGCATTTTTTGGGGAAAAAACACACTTTTTTAAATTTTAATGCACTAAAACACACTATATTGCCTAAATGTTTGATGAAATAAAAAAGATGATCTTAGGCCGAGTACATGGATACCAAACATGACATGCTTTAAAATTGCGCACAAACGTGCAGTGGCGACAAACTAAATACATTTTTAAAAGCCTTTAAAAGCCTTTACAGGTTACCACTTTAGATTTACAGAGGAGGTCTACTGCTAAAATTACTGCCCTCGATCTGACGTTCGCGGTGACACCTCACATGCATGGTGCAATTGCTGTTTACATTTGACGCCAGACCGACGATTGCGTTCGCCTTTGGGTGAGAGCAGGGGGGGGGGGGGGACAGGGGTGCTTTTTTTTTTTTTTTTCTTTATTATTTTTTTTGCTTTTTTATCTTATTTTTAAACTGTTCCTTTCATTTTTTTTTTAATCATTTTTATTGTTATCTCAGAGAATGTAAATATCCCCTATGATAGCAATAGGTAGTGACAGGTACTCTCTTTTGAAAAAATTGGGGTCTATTAGACCCTTAGATCTCTCCTCTGCCCTCAAAGCATCTGACCACACCAAGAAATGCTTTCCCAATTTACCAATGGCGCTGTTTACATCCGGCAAAATCTAAGTCATAAAATGCTCGTAGCTTCCGGTTTCTTAGGCCATAGAGATGTTTGGAGCCACTTTGGTCTCTGATTAGCTCTATGGTCAGCTGGCTGAATAACCAGCTGCATTCTCAGGTTCCCTGTTGAGACAGGAGAGCCAGAGAAAAACACGGAAGACGGTGGGGGGTGGGGGGGCATTCCCTCCCACTGCTTGTAAAAACAGTCTAGAGGCTAATTAGCCACTAGGATTGATTTTACATGAAAGCCGACCGCTGGCTGAAAAGAATGATACCAAGATGATACTTAAACCTGCAGGCATCATTCTGGTATAACCACTCAAAGTTGTGAATGGCGTACCTGAAGACAAAAAAATGGTTAACAATAAAACACAGTAAACGGTAAAGTAAAAAAAATTGCATACCTGAAAAGCAAACATGATAAAACATAATAACAATAAAACATTGCAGAATAGAATACAGTAAAAAAGAGCAGAACAATAGAGAGAGAATAGAGAGAGAACAATAAAACGACAACTATTTTTTTTTTATTTCATATATATTTTTTTTTTTTACACTTTTTTTTGTAACTAACTTTTATAACTGTAACCGGTTCCAGGTTCGGGTCTCTCAAAATGCGATGGCATCTTGGGAGACCCTGTGAAAGTGTGCCTAGTCTGTGCAATGCTGTACCCTACGCTAATACTCAACTAGTGTATGGTAGCGTTCAAAACATTCACCAATGCAAAGACCAGGATTGTCAGGACAGGAGGGACAATAATAGCGGATGTCACGCCTATATCCGCACTTGCTGCAGACACGACATCTTTTTTGGGGGGGTTCGTTGGGTAGGGGTACTCGGGAGGACATAAAGAAAATGCCTCTCATGTAGCCGACTGAACTTGGTTGGGGATGTGAATGGGGGAATTACGGGTGCTGCAGAAGTGGTGGGTTCCCAATTAGGATTGGCGAATGCAGCAGGAAGGGCATGATGGGCACGACCGGCCTGTTTGTCTTCTTCTTGGCGGCAGCTGGACGCTACTTGTGCTTGCCACCTCACCAGCTTGAACTGCACTTATGGGACTCGCCACGTCACCAAGTGTTACTGCAGTGCTGGTTTGACTACGATAGGGGTGTACTAGGCCACTGGTGCTTGCCAGTTCACCAAAACGCTACCAAAAAAACTGTTAGCGATCGCAGGGATCAGGCCTGACTCTGCGAACGCTGCAGTTATGCGTTTAGTGTTTTGTAAGTGACAGTGATCAATCGATACTGCACTTGGGTGGGCTGGGCTAGGCTGGGCGGAGGGGCAAAATGCAGGTGCTAGCAGGTATCTGGGCTGATCCCGATAACACTGCGTTTTTGGGAACCCTAAACTGCTGGGGACGCTAGTATAGATCTGATCGGATCAAATATTGATCCGTTCAGATACTATACCACTAAGGGAGGCGTATGCTGCGTGCGTGGGTGTTAGCGGTACTGTCGCTAACCTGACGCTGCCTGGGGCTGGTGCTTGCCAGTTCACCAAAACGCTACCAAAAAACTGTTAGCGATCGCAGGGATCAGGCTTGACTCTGCGAACACTGCAGTTATGCGTTTAGTGTTTTGTAAGTGACAGTGATCGATCAATACTGCACTTGGGTGGGCTGGGCCGGGCGGAGGGGCAAAACGCAGGTGCTAGCAGGTATCTGGGCTGATCCCGCTAACACTGCGTTTTTGGGAACCCTAAACTGCTGGGGACGCTAGTATAGATCTGATCGGATCAGATATTGATCCGTTCAGATACTATACCACTAAGGGAGGCGTATGCTGCGTGCGTGGGTGTTAGCGGTACTGGCGCTAATCTGACGCTGCCTGGGGCGACACATATCACCGCCGGGCGATCAGGGGGCTAAACCTTTATTCGGTAATAAACGTCGGGTGCCCTGACACTATAAAAAATAAACGAACTAACCAGCGTCACCCGTAACAGTTATACGGTGATCAGTGGTGAAAGGGTTAACTAGGGGGCAATCAAGGGGTTAAAACTTTTATTAGATAGTATATGGGGGTCCCTGTCGCTATAAAACGCTGGCGGTGAACCTAAATATTTACGTCCCTAACTAGCGTCACACTAATACAGCGATCAGAAAAATGATCCCTTAGTGACACTGGCGACAGGAGGTGATCAAGGGGTTAAAACTTTATTAGGGGGGGTTAGGGGGGTACCCTAGACCTAAAGGGGGCTAACACTCACTGCCCTAACACACTAACTGTCACAAACTGACACCATGCAGTAATCAAAAAAACAAAACAAAAAACTGCTTGGTGTCAGTGTGACGGGGGGGAGGGGTGATCAGGGGGTGATCAGGGGGTAAAGGTGTAATTTGTGCCTGGCATGTTCTACTGTGTGTGTGTGTTTGGTGCACTCACATTTCAGTCTTCTCTCTTCGGCCGGAACGGAAACTGCCGAGCCCAGGAGAGATGACATCACATCCCCTGCCTCTGTGTACTACACAGAGGCAGGGGAAGAATCTCATTGGCTGGGAGCGATGGCGAGGGGGGGGCCACGATCGGATGGCCTCCCCCTAATCTCTGATCGCTGCCAGACCAAAGGCGACGCTGGCACCGGGGGGGGGTTCGATCGGACCCCCACCCGCAGGAAGGCAAGGACGTATATGTATTTCCTTTTGCCTGCTGTGCCGCTCTGTGGACGTATATCGTCGTGCGGCAGTCATCAAGTGGTTAAAGGAGATTACACATAAACCATTATTTTAGGTATGGCCGAGTCTCATATTCTCAACTGGCCATAAGGGGGCATCTGTTGCTTTATGAGTTTATGTGAAATCTCCATTAATAGCTGTAAAATATTGTAATTATATAATATATTTAATTTAGCTTTGTATGAATGTGGGTGTGGGTCTCTGTTATACAGACGATTTGGTGCCTAAGCTTAAGTGTATCTAAACAATGGGACCCAAACCTCTTTATTCTACAAATATTCACTTCAAAGGATCCCTCATTTGGGATATGCAATGAAGGTGGCCAGCCCCTCATGAATACTTAATGTCCCTGGAAAGGTCAGATACCGACAAGGTAAATCTCCCGATCAATATATTCTGTGCCGAGGATTTGCATTAAAGGGGGCTGACTTATGCAAATTATAGGGATTGGAGATTTAGCCAATCCTTAACCAGGATTAGGGAGGCCCACCAATCAGAGCCACGCCATGCCAACCAATGAGGCACCAGTCTATAATGATATACACAGATGGGAAGCTCACTCTCTGGTAGAGCAGTCACCTAAGTGGAACCTTTGTGGGCCATAGTCTGGTAACTATTGTAACTAAATATGTTTGTCTTGTCTTTTCTGTCCTACTGTTTGTAGATTAATGTTTTAACCACATGCCGACCAGCGCGCAACGATATATGTCGGCACAATGGCATGGCTGGGCAAATGGGCATACAGGTACATCCCTTTTGAATAGCGGCATTGTGGGTGCCCGCGGGTCTGCGAACGTATCACAGAGAATGGGAAGATGTAAACAAGGCATTTCCCTGTTCTGCCTAGCAACATGACAGAGATCTACTGCTCCCTGTCATCTGGAGCAGTGATCTCTGTCATGTTCTAGTGAGGCAATCCCCTCAACAGTTAGAATCACTCCCTAGTCCACACTTAACCCCTTGATCGCCCCCTAGAGTTTAACCCCTTTCCTGCCAGTGTCATTTACACAGTAATCAGTGCAATTTTTATAGCACTGATCGCTGTATAAACAACAATGGTCCCAAAATAGTGTCAAAACTGTGCGATGTGTCCGCCATAATGTCGCAGTCACAATAAAAATTGCAGATCGCCGCCATTACTAATTCTGATTGGATAGCTATAGTCAGTGGGCAGGGCTGAAAATCCCCCGCTGACGTCAGGACTCAGGAGAGACGTGAGAGGAGAGCGGTGAGAGGAGAGCGGAGAGAGGCAGGACGGGCCGGGCAGGGCAGTCACATGAGCAGGATGTATTGTACTGTGAAATTCATTATGAAGTTTCATAATTTTTTAAAAAGCACATACAGCGGGGCACATCATTGATTGTAACATGGCATTTATTAAAACAATGTAATGTTAACAATACGCTTGGGAGGGGCGGGGCAAGTCGGGATGATGCAATCGATTTTCCGGTCCTTATGCATCGATGTTGCATCTGGGACACCCGAATCGTGATGCAACGATTAATTTCAGGACCCCTACCACCCAAACCCTCCATTCTCTCCCCCGCCTGTCCGCGGCACTGGCAATACTACTGTGGGCATCCGGCTATGACAGCTTGCAAATTCACAGCCGGGTGCGCATGTCTCAATGCGCTGTCCTGCATAGCCGGGCAATCTTTTGGGAACTGTGATGTGTCCCAGAAGATTGCAGGGTGGAAGGGCCGTCTAGGCGGTCCAAGCGGAAGTGGGAGCTCGTCAGTGATCGTGATGCATCGCGGAATCGAATCGAATCGTTGACCAGATAATCGAACCATGAGACCAGTGAAGATGCGCACCCCTACTAAACATTGATAAAAAATTGGCCAGTCCCTGCCAGCTTAACACTATAAGAAAAGAAAATGTAATCAGAATAGGAAATCAGAAAAGGAAATAATATGATCTTTTAGGATCAAACATTGAGATTGTTACATTCGCCCTGCAAAAATTAGATTAAATTATAAAATTACATTTCACACATATTAAAAACATTATGAGTATTATTCCATTTACACTGTAATTTTTTTTTTTTATTGACCCCTTTATATTATCTTGTAAGTTTGTTTATTAACATAATTTCATCTCTGAGACTTGTTACAACCCTTTGTAACCTGATAAAGATTTATATTTTCTGTTAAAAAAAAGTTATTGCAATAGAAAGACTGAATCATAAAAAAAAAATTGCTTTGTATATTTCAGTATTTGGTGTTATACATAGTTACATAGTTACTAAGGTTGAATAAAGACACCAGTTCATCCAGTTCTACCTGTGTGGGTTGGTGTAGGTGTTTTAACATTTTTTAGTGTTAAATCCAGTTCTCACATAAATTTGATTGATTTAAAACATTTGCTGTATTGAAATAAATGGTTAATCACTAATCTTTTCATAAATGAACTTTTTTTTAAAGCCTAAGTGTACCCAAAATACACCCCAGGTACATTACAGTCAGTAAGATGTGTCCCTTGTGCTGTTTCTTTTCTCTTCTGTTAGTAGTAGTCTTTCCCTGTCCTGCTCTCCACCCAACCTCACCCCTATAATCTAAGAATGGAGGCGGTGGAGCTATCAATCCTTTATACTCATACCATGTACTTCTCACATATACTCACCGGCCACGTTATTAGTTACACCTTACTAGTACCAGGTTGGACTCTTTTGTCTTTAGAACTGCCTTAAAGAGGTTGTAAACCTTCTTTTATACTTTGTACCTCTAGAATAAGGCTTACCTATAGGTACTGTAAATATCTCCTAAATGTGCGCCGTTTAGGAGATATTTACTGTATACTGCGTGGATGATGTCATTGGCGCTCTGAAGAAACGTGACGTTTCTTCAGAGTCAGTGCCGTGACCGGCAGCTCCTGTGCGCATGCGCAGGGGTGACGTCATGCGCCTCTGGCCAGTCACACAGCCGGAGTCGTCGGCCCTGGAAGGAGGATGGGCGAAGATAGATGCGGCCTGCAATGGGGACGACGCAGGTTTTGTTTGCAGGTAAGTGTCACATAATGTGCTAGCATGCGATGCATACTAGCACATTATGCCTTTACTTTGTAGGGAAGGGAAAAAGAGCAAATAAAACCTGGAGTTTACTTCCTCTTTAATTCTTCATGACATAGATTCAAGAAGGTGTTGGAAACATTCCTTAGAGTTCATATTGACATGATAGCATTACGTAGTAGCTGCAGATTTGTTGACTGCCCATCCATGATGCGAATCTCCCATTCCACCACATCCTAAAGGTGCTCTATTGGATTGAGATCTGGTGACTGTGGAGGCACTGTAGTCATAAAGGGATGGACATGGTCAGCAACAACACTCAGGTAGGCCATGGTGTTTAAATGCTGCTCAACTGGTACCAAGGGGCCCAAAGCATGCCAAGAAAATATCCCCCACACCATTACATCACCACCACTAGCCTGATCCATGTTTTTATGTTTACGCCAAATTCTGAATCGACCATCTTAATGTGGCAGCTGAAATCGAGACTCATCAGACCAGGCAATGTTTTTCCAATCTTCTATTGGTGAACCTGTGCGAATTGTAGCCTCAGTTTACTGTTCTTAGCTGACAGGAGTGGCACCCAGTGTGGTCTTCTGCTGCTGTAGCCCATCTGCTTCAAGGTTCGATGTGTTGTGCGTTCAGAGATGGTATTCTGCATACCTTGGGTATAATGAGTGGTTATTTTAGTTACTTTTGCCTTTCTATCATCTTGAACCAGTCTGCCCATTCTCCTCTGACATCAACAAGGCATTTTCCTCCACACAACTACCGCTCACTGGATATTTTATCTTTTTTTGACCATTCTCTATAAACTCTAGAGATGGTTGTGCATGAAAATCCCAGTAGATCAGCAGTTTTTGAAATACTCAGACCAGCCCGTCTGGCACCAACAACCCATTCTGATGCTTTGTTTGATGCTTTGTTTAAACTTCAGCAAGTTGTTTTTACCATGTCTAGATGCCTAAATGCATTAAGTTGCTGCCATGTGATTGGCTGATTAGCAATTTGTGTTACCAAGTAATTGAACAGGTGTACCTAATAAAGTGGCGTCCTTTTTTTGCCAACAAGCTTTCATTTAGTATTTAGTCACCTCTGTGATTTTTATTTTTTTGCGCTATAAACAAAAAAAGATGGAAAATTTTGAAAAAAATATTTTTTACTTTTTGCTATATTATCCCAAAAAAAAAAAAAAAAAACTAGAAAAAAAACTAAATTTCTTCATCAGTTTAGGCCAATATACATAATCTACATATTTTTGGTAAAAAAAAATCGCAATAAGTGTATATTGATTGGTTTGTGCAAAAGTTATAGCGTCTACAAAATAGGGGATATATTTGTGGCGTTTTTATTATTATTATTATTTTTTTTTACTAGTAATGGCGGTGATCAGCAATTTTTAGTGGGACTGTGACATTGCGGCGGACAGATCAGACACTTTTGACACATCATTGTAATTTATACAGCGATCAGAGCTAAAAATAGCCACTGATTACTGTATAAATGTCACCGGCAGGGAAGGGGTTAACACCAGGGGGCGATCAAGGAGTTAAGTGTTCCCTTTGGAGTTGTTTCTAACTGTGGGGTTAGTGCACTGACAGGGAGTAGAGAGAGATTGCTGTTCCTGATCACTAGGAACAGCAGATTTTTCTCTACTTCCCTGACAGAACGAGGATCTGTCTGTTTACATTTACAGATCCCCATTCTGTTTCTCTCTGGAATGATCGCGGGTCACCGGCAGACATCGAGGCCGCCGGCCACGTGCATCGGCTCCGGCGTTGCACCGCACGCGTGCGCGCGCCACCTAGAGCTCTTAAAGCGCCTGATGTACAGCTATGGCGATTCGAGCAGCCGTGCCAACCTGCCACAGTATAACTGCGCCAGCTGGTTGGCAAGCGGTTAAAGTGTATCTATGGTCAAAATAAATGCAGGGAAGGCATCAAGGTACTATGGGATAGGCATTCCTTAGAAACTGAGAGTAAGCAGCAGAGGGGAAGCTGTAAAGCATGCAGGGAATCCAGGAGGTTGTGGAAAGAGATGTCCAGCAGACAGGCAGCATTCACAACATGAATAGAGAGATTACACACCACAGGTAAAAAATTACAGCTGGTAGAAGTCCTGAAAGGCTAAAAATAATATTTTTCTCTTTAGAAGGAACAGGTAGTATAGATACAATCAGCAAACAATAAACCCCTGAAAGCACTAGAAGAGTATTGGTAATATGGTTTATGAAGCACAGTCTGACACTTCTTACATTTGTATATTTGGTTAGAAACTGGTTGAAGTGTGAGGAGTGATATTATAATTATTATTTCAGTTACTTATATAGCGTCATCAATTTACACAGCGCTTTACATATACATTGTACATTTTCATTGGTCCCTACCATCAAGGAGCTTACAATCTAAGGTCCCTAACTCTCATTCATGCATACACATACTAGGGACAATTTAGACAGGATCCAATTAACCTACCAGAATGTCTTTTGGAGTATGAAGGAGCTCATGGAACAAAGCTTACCCTCCATACAGGTACCTGGAGAGGCCTGTTATTTTATGCATGGATTCAGTTAGCCACTTGATTGCTACTACAAGTAAAGTTAGTACTCCTAAACAGGGTATGTGAAGTAGGGCTAAGGCTGTTTTTAAACTGCTCTGTTGCGAAAACATGGTAAAAATGCACATGCGTTTTTGTCGCATTTCTAGTTCGTTTTGCACCTGTGAAAAAAGGACATGGGACTCAAAGAAATGCACCAAAAAAAACGCAAACGTGGGGAAAAACTGTGGCAATTTTTACTTGCTTGGACCAATGTAAGTATGTATGTGCCATACCTGTAGGAAATCACTGTGATAGGCACTGATACTACCATACATTGAGATTGCCCATGGAACTTTTACAAGAGTTGCACCAAACAAAAATAGGTCAACAGATTCTAAAAAGGTAAAAAGTTCTATTCAAATACATGATTAAAATCATCTGAAAATTACATAGAATACATCAAAGAATAATATTTAGTGGTAATAACATGTATACATGAGTAAATAATTGGTTGGAATCCTAAAACTCGATGTGTTTCGTGAAGCAACGTTCACTTCTTCAGGAGACAAACGTTTTTTTTAGGATATCTGTTGAAAGACCATGTCATTAGTATACCAAAATACAAGAAAAAGGACTACATGGCAGAAAAGATATATATACCATAGAAAAAGTGGACTGGCTCAAAAACAGTCATCAAAAAATGCGGGGCACATAGGCGTGCGCAGGGGGTGTACCAGGTGTGCCTGGGCACACCCTAATCACAGCGTGCAGTGCCAATTCCCCCTACTGCCTGGGACCCCCCCCCTACCCCCGTGTTAGCCCTGCAGTACTGCTGGCTTCTCTCCTCTCGGCCAAGCTGCTGCGGGGGGGGGGGGTTCAGGATGGATGGGGCTACTATATATGTAATTTACCAGTCCCTTCCTTTTCTACATGAACACAGTGAACACATTTACTCACTGTGTTCATTCATAACTGAAACATAGTAAATTTAGCACAGATCACTTCCTTTTTATTCACTAAGGCTGCAGAGAAAGACACGTGTGTTTGAGCTTTGAGGTGCACATCCTAATGTAATAGGCTGCGCACACCTATGGCGGGGCATATCTTACCCACCAAATAATTGACGCCGTAAAAACATATATTATCCTTATCTGGCAATGACAAGGAAGTGCAATGGAAAACATCAAAGGAGGCGTCTTGTCTGGGAGCTGTGAACAGAGCAGGGCACCAGCCGACAGGAACTACACAGCGGGGATAACCAACTAAGGCATCAGACATATTGAGGATGGCTACAATACAATGCGTGTATAAAGAAACTAATTTCAGACATGTATCTGATAAGATGTGGACAATTGACAAACTGGCCCAAAATGGAGGTGATGAAAATAGCCCTAAAAGATATATATAGGGCTAGCAAACCAGGTTGGTAAAACTAATGAAGAGGTAAGTACAACAAAGATCAAGTACACTAGAAAAGCCCTTGAATTATATACCATATAGACACACAAACCAGACAGTGTAGTAGGAGTACAAAGAGAGATACTATGTAATGTAGCAAGGATGATTACCTAATTACTGCCATGGCGTGCTCAAAAATTCATAGGTGTTCACAGTGCTTACCGCCATCATCAAGGATGAAAAAGAAATGAGACACACCCTGGAGTGGAGGCGGGGTGAAAACCCCATCCCAAAATCCCTGCCAAACGGTCGCAGGGATTCGCTGGCAGCATGGCAACCAAAGGGATGACCGCGCATGTGCCGGGCACATAGCATTTATTAAGGCACTGATAAAACAGTGATTACTGCTAGCTTCCAGGTCCCATGACAAGCGGCAACCCTGTTGCTTAGCGAACACAGATGGTTGCTCGCTTGGCACAGGCACAGTTTAGGAAACACTTAGCATTTTCTCAATTTCTGATTGCACGTGGTGGGGGGGAGGCATAACATTTTCCACCTCATGCAATCAGAGAACACTTTGCATTAATTGAGGAAATGCAAAGTGATCTATTAATGGCGCCCGTGCTGAGCAAGTAACCTTCTGTGTTCAGTAAGCACCAGAGAAGCCACTCGGTACTAGTGGAAATAACTATAGTTGTGCTGCCTACTACAGTGATTTCCAGCTTCAATGGGAATTCCACAGGTATGGTACATTCATACTTACAGTACTTACATTGGTCCAAGCTGGATCAGTGTAACTATGTAAAAATGTGCATAACCAGAATTCATCTTAAAAATTTGACCCAAATTATAGTGTCTAGCTGTGTGAAAGTCGAGTCTATTTGAGTAAAATCCCAGTTTGTCCCATAATATAATGTACACTTATAGTCTTTAATGCCGCGTACACACGATTGGAATTCTAGTCGGAAAAAGCTATGATGGTTTTTCCTATGGAATTCCGCTCAAGCTTGTCTTGCGTACACACGGTCACACCAAAGTCCGACCGTCCAGAACGTGGTGACGTACAACACGTACAACGGGTCTAGAAAAGGGAAGTTCAATAGCCAGCGCGCCACCCTTTGGGCTCCTTCTGCTAATCTCGTGTTTATCTCGTGTTAGTAGAAGTTTGGTGATAGACGATTCGCGCTTTTCAGACTCCTGCTTTTTCAGATCATTTTACTGCTGTTCAGTTTGTGCTTGTGGGTTTGTATCTGCTTTTCAGTGCGTGAAGTCAGTTCGTATCTGTTTTTCAGTGCGTTCTTGTCCGCTCGTTACTGATTTTCAGCTCGCTCTTCACAGGCCTTGCTGTTCTTCAGTGCGTTCTGTTTAGTTCGTTCTTACCAGCGGACCGTTTTGAAGCCATGTTGCTGGTATGTACTTGTCGTAGAGTTCGTGCTGTGCGGGGGCTTGGTGTAATAATCCTAATTATGTTGCCTCAGTTGGGCCTGAGGCCGGACTTTCAGAAACTCCAATGACGGACCTGGAAGCTGGTCGTCCTGGCTTGCCTCCCCAAAGCGCCCGTGAAGTGTGAGAAAAATATGTAAAATATTTTACGAGTAGGGGGGCCATTGCTATGCCAGAACATTTTGAATACATTTTCTCTTTTATCAGATCCAATCTTGATTTTCATTTACTGCTTGGGTTTCTTTTAGCTGTCACCTAGGTTCTCCTAGTGCACTTGTAGTGCCAAGTGGTTTTTCCATTATTAAATAACACCCATTGTCACTGTAAACACCAACTTAACACAAAAAATGGTATTGATCATTGAAAGAAGAAGCCACACATTGTTGAGTATAAAACCTTTTACTCCGTGCACATTCACAACATGTGCGTCTTTATAAAACATTTGGCGGTAAAAAAAAACACATTTTTTTTTCAAAGTTTTACCTTGAAAATTCTGAAAAAATACAGAAACAGGCATGTTTACAAACATAACATACACAACTCTGGAACTTACAAAGTTCAACATTGCAAAAAAGAAGGCAATATCAGACATTTTATAGTGTGAAAAAGGTCTTGATATTGCCTTCATCAGATGGGGTGAAGTCACCCCTGTAAAAGCCAAATTTAGAAGATGCACACAAATTGTCAAAATGGGGATTTCCTTTCTGATCCCATACCTAATGTCAACATGTGCTATCTCCCATCATGGGGGATCAATGGATGTATTTTGGGGGTGCAACCACTTCCTCTCACCTACTAGAGTTGGGAGGAAGGGGTTGCACTCACAAAACGCGTACATTGAAATCCCCTGATGGCAGATAGCACATGTTGACACACTGTGTGCATCTTCCAAATTTGGCTTTTAAACTGTATTAAAACTTTAGATAACATTTTTGTAAAAAAAAAAAAAATTCCAGGAATCTTTTTAGGATTTAAATTCTCCCTAGTACATCAATCATGTTCTTCAGTCTTTGTTCAATCTCCTTGCTTTTTTTTGATAATGTCCAAATCCTGACTACAAAACATGATTTCCTGGATCATCCGTTAGGCACTGTCACTGGTGAAATCACTGGATTTTGGTACCGCAACCTGAACATCACCTAAAATAAAAATACACACCATGTATTATAAATATGCAGGCATACATCTATTACCTGAATCTGTGGTTTCTGACACTGACCTGCTGTGGTGACAATCTCCACCACCTCTCCTCCCTCCACATCTTTAGGTTGTGACCTCTGTTCCCCTTCTTCAGGAGGTGGGGGGGAGGGTCCCTGGTGTCCTCATATTTTCCGAGTCTTTGTTTCCCTATGGGAATGAAACAAAAGGTATACTTAGCACACAGATATTTGGGTCCAGAAATAGGAATATGAAACATTGCTTGGAAGTGGGGTACAATTGTCTGTTTTGGCAGAGTTCCAAGCTGAGGACATGATTTTTTCCCTTACCAAAGCTACAATACTTCCCTTTTTTGGACAATTTTCACACATGTAGACACCCCAAGTATCCACTGGAGAACCTGTGTGGGACACCCTAAAAATGTTCTTGTGTCCCACACTAGTGCTCCAGAGTCCAGATGTGTAAACAGCTGCTGAGTGTCCTCTCCCTAAATTACACTGAATCAAGTTTGCAATTCGAAGCACATCTAGACAACAATGCCCTAAACTTCTTTGAATACAAATTATCATGACCAAATGTAGTTAAACCTGTATCTGGAAAAAACATTGTATTTAGTTGGCAAACAAACAATGTTTACGACGACCGATTACTGTGCCCACGAACATGAAAGTACTGTCCAACAGTAAAGAAAAGCACAGGGCGCAGCATGCAAGTAATAATAAGAATAGGAACACACAACAACTACTTACTTTTTAGAAGCACTTTCTTGATCCTTCTGTACTGATCCTGCTCCCTTAATTTGAGGTCCGACCAGCATTTCCTCAATTGCTCCTTGGATCGTCATACCCCAAAATTCCAGTGCAGATTCTTCACAACTTTAGTCATGATCTTGGCCTTTCTCACATTTGGGTTTAGGTACGGTCCATACTTCCCATCATAGTGGGCCCTCTTCAGTATGTCAACCAACTCCACCATCTCTTCAAAGGACATGTTTGAGGCCTTAAATCTCCTCCTCCTGGGTCGGGACGTTTTTTGTTCCGGGCTTTCCTCCTCGTTACTGCTATTAAGCACCTGCTGTGTCTCCGCCATGTCGTCTCCCACTGCGACGAAAGAGACTGGGGGGGGAATATTCTAGAAAGAACTTCAGGGGCAGGCGACGCGGGCGGAGTTTCACGCATGCTCAGTGTATATAAAGCGTAACACGCATGCGTCGTACGTACGATCTGTGAGGTGTAGGGGAAGCGCCGATCGTTATAACAAAGGTACAATTTTAAGTTGGTGCATCAGTGGCCTATACTGCTTATAGATTGAGGCCTATATTGGGTCAAGATTAGAAGAGTTTCGCCTGACATTAGGGTTTGTCTTGTGTTGTGTCTTGCAGAGAAAATGGATCTATTCAATGACGGGGACTTTATGCCAATATTCATTGATATGTACAGGGAGCTGTCCTGTCTGTGGCAGGTAAACCACCCCTTTTATAACAATCAAACAAAGAGGAAGGCAGCGCTGGATCAATTGGTGGAATTTGTGAAGCCGATGATCCCCACGGCAGACCTCCCCTATTTGAAGGCCCTAATTGGTGGCATGAGGAGCACTTATAATAGGGAGGTCAAGAAGGTCCAGGATTCCCTGAGATCAGGAGCTGCAGCAGATGACATTTATGTCCCCAGGCTGTGGTACTATGACAGACTGCATTTTCTGGCAGGCCAGACTGAACCCAGGCCAGCACTCTCCAATCTTCCTTCCACACTTCCTTCCCCCCAGCTGAGGTTTCTGACGTCCAACCTGGGCCTTCCAGACAGCAACATGTGGAGGAGCCCAGCTTGAGCCAGGTATAGCATTCTTCAAAATATTTCTGGTTGTCAAATTAATGATGTAAAATATATGCTAATTTTGATCACTAATTTCTGATTTCACAAAGTGGTTTACATATCAATAGACAGTAGTGGCCACAAATGATTGGGACAAGAATGAAAAATGCTGGGGTCAGAATGATAGTCTTTTCTATTTATTAACATTAAATTTGCAACAGTCATAAGTTGAAAATTGTGTGTGATTGATGAACCAAAAACTAAAACTAAGTCCCTTTTTCATACACAGGAAAGCCTCAGCCAGGCCGTGGAAAGTGGAAGCCAGGAGGTGACCGGGCCCAGTAGCCTGCCAGAATTGCAGGTCCCTCCCCTCCGCCTTCCACCAAAAAGTGGCAGGAAGAGGAGTAGGGTGAAGGAGGCAGCCATTGGCCTATTTCTGAAGGCTACGGCGGCCCTCAGAACTCCCCACAGTGTTCAAGAGGACTTTGCATACATTACAGCATGCAAAATGCTGGAAATGGAGGAGGGTCAACACCTCAAAAGTCAAAGCCACATTTGTGAGTTGAACCATGGTCCTCCTCCTCCTCCTCCAGGTCCTCCTACACCATCACAGCCTGGAAGGAAGCGTCTAAGGAAGACCAAAGAGTGATGGCCTGGGTTCATTCTGGTCTGGCAAAAGATGCAGGCTGTTGTATGACCACAGCCTGGGGCTAGATATGTCATCTGCTGCTGTTCCTGATCTCTTGTAGTCCTGGACCAGATTGTGCTCACTATTATAAGGACTCCTCAGGCCACCAATTTTGACTGTAAAATTATTGATGTCTGCCCTGGGGTAAAAAGGCTTTGCACATTTCACCAGTTTATCCAGTGTTGCCTTCCTCTTTATTTTGTTAGGACCTAGAATAAATGGATATTTTTTTTCAGAAATACTTGCCTATGTGTTTTACTTCAAAAAGGACAGTTTTTTTTTTGGAGTAGGCAGGTACATTTAAAAAATACAAAGTCAAATTAACCAACCAACCTCATTGAGATTTACAAAGAAAGAAAATATGGTGTTGTGGAAACGTGACATAGGAAAAAAAAAATGGAGATCACTATAAAATAATAAAAAAAAAAACGACAGGAGATCTTGATTCCAAAAACAATAAAAAATGACTATAAAAATTATTTATAAACATTATTATGGAGATCTGGCTTTAAAAAACAAAAAAATATATTCAGGAGATCACGAGAAATAATAAATAAAATAAGTTTGTGAGAACTCTATGTGAATATGAGCAGCAAAATAACTTCATTCTTCTAGCATTATAAAGAAGAAGAGAATACGCTGCATTGAAAGATTAAAAAATTTGCAGTGTGACGAATGTGCCATCTCCATTACGAACGGTCGTTGTACCAGACTGAGTGGCTCCGTCTTGTACTTGATTCTGAGCATGCGTGGTTTTTTGCGCGTCGGAATTGCATACACACAAACGAAATTTCCGAAACTTTTTCCATCTGGAAAATTGAGAACATGCTCTCAGTCTTTTGCTGGCGGAAATTCGGCACAGTCGAATTTTCTGACAAAAAACTCTCATCGGTCTTTTGCTGGCCGAATTTCCGATCGTGTGTATGCGGCATTAGTCTTGTCTGTAGTGTGTACTGACAACAGCTACACCAGTATCCTGAATAACCTGTCTATGTAGAAGTGTATTAATATTTGCCCAGCAAAGACATATGCAAATACCTTATACCTGTGATTCAGCCGCTACAAGACTGAAAGAGATCACAGTGACAGAGGGTAATAATTTGTATCTCAACCCAAGAACATAAATGTTATATATTGCAGCTTACCAGTCCCCAAATGGGCAGGCAAAATCAGCAGATATTTTTTGCACCTATTGAATAGATATAACATAACACTTTCAATGGTATATTTAACCTCATTATCACAGGAATGTACATATATGCAGCGGCTTTTTAATGTCATATTTGCTTTTACATAATGTATTCATATTTTTGTGTGTGTATGTATGTATATATATATATATATATATATATATATATATATATATATATATACACAATATATATACTATATATATATATATATATATATATATAAATATATATATATAAATATATATATATATATTTATATGTATATGCACATAACAATAAGGGACCAGTGTACCCTTCATTAAAAGAAAAATCTATTCAACAAAGTAAATCAATCAAAATAAATCAAACTTCACAGACCCCTTTACTGCACTGACTAGTTAAAGATGCTGCTGGGTTCTAACCGAGGGAACACCAATGTTCATATTTGACAGATCTTAACAATTGGATTTACGGTATGGTAATGCCACTCATAGTTTGCAGTTGCACTTTCACTAATGATTCTGCACTGGGTGGGTGGGTGGGGGTGGGAGGTTATACCCTAGAAGGCAGCAGAGCCTCCATTTTTTGTGCCAGTTGCCCAAATTGCAAATATTGCAGAAGTGTCTCAGCATTTCCAAGTGGCCTTCACCTTTTGAAGATGTCAACTTCGCGCTTGAATTTGGTGTTGTAGCGTACTGGGTTTTCTTGATTTTAGGCCAACTATTGGTCTTAGCAGGCCCAGAAAGATTATAAAGAATTCATGAAGGTCATTGTACTTCGTATTATAGACTCCGCCATAAAGCAAAACAATTGTAATGTTAGGATGTAACTGAGAAAGCCATTACTGAATTATATTCAATATAATAAAGAATAGGTTACCCCAACTTTTCATATTCCTGATCAGTGGTGGCCCGTAATGCAGGGCGCAGGGGTGCCGCCCCCCTGTCTATGTGTCCGGCCCCCTAATCTACATGCGGGGCGCCGGACGCATGGATTCCAATAGGTTTTTTTTTTTGAAGCATGTGATTAAAGCCAGAAGCTCTAATAGGCTTCAAAAAAGGGTGGGCTTGGGGTGCAGTACCCAGTTTTGTGACAATAGCAAATAGATATTCTCTATTGTCACCCTGATTCTCCTCCCAGGCCAATCAAGAAGAGGGTCCTGAGACCTGAGAAAGGAGAAGCGATCCTATTGGCCTAGGAGGAGGGAGGAGGAAGGGGGGGACGAGCAGGAGATGCAGGGGAAGCCTGAACGACCCATCAGCCGCCTCTGGAAGATGGGGGGGGGACATGGAGCCCGGGACACAGAGGAGATGGAGGGGGGAAGCCACCGGCGGGCAGTCCGGGGGCAGCACAGGGTAAGTCGGCGACCAGGGGGTATGGTGGGGTTGGTGGTCAGGTCCGTCTGCTGCCCCCCCGACCGATGGATCACTAGTCGCCAGCCACTGTTCCTGATATGGGTCTGCTGTCCCTTGTGTTAAAATATATCCTGTCCTGTTTGTATTGCTTCATCTGTGTGAAATAAATGGTGTTTCTGCCAGTCCCCCTGCTTTCCTATTTAAAACTGACTATGAGAACACACCCATCCCAGTGTGGTCAGTTTTATGACTGTGCTGGGAGAACAGCCTGCCTATCTTCCAATGATAAGACTTGTGCTGACACTCTAACCCCCCCCCCCCCTCCAAGTCTCTTATGAAGCAGAGAACAGAGCATATTTGGTCATTTATAAAAAGGGGAAAAAAGGTATTTACAGTAATATATATAAATATATATATATATATATATATATATATATATATATATATATATATATATATATATATATATATATATATATATATATATATATATATATATATATATATATATATATATATATACAGTGCATCAGTACATGCATGTTTTGCCCTTTCATTTCTCATTTCTATTTTTAACTGAATGGGTTGTTTTACAAGGTAAGGGTTCACATACAGTTTAATACAGGGTAGTTACTACACCTATTAATGAGTCATGCATAGGGATGAACTGAACACCCCCGGTTCGGTTTGCACCAGAACTTGCGAACAGGCAAAACATTTGTACGAATACTGTTAAAGTCTATGGGACACGAACATGAAAAATCAAAAGTGCTCATTTTAAAGGCTTATATTCAAGTTATTGCCATAAAAAGTGTTTGGGGATCCGGGTCCTGCCCCAGGGGACATGGATCAATGCAAAAAAAAGTTTTAAAAATGACAGTTTTTTCGGGAGCAGTGATTTTAATAATGCCTAAAGTAAAACATAAAATTGAAATATTCTTTTAAATATCATGCCTGGGGGGTGTCCTTAGTATGCCTGTAAAGTAGCGCATTTTCCCAGTGTTTATAACAGTACCACAGCAAAATGACATTTCTAAAGCAAAAAAGGTCATTTAAAACAGCTTGTGGATGTAATCTATTGTCGGGTCCTGGCAATATAGATAAAAATCATTGAAAAAAAACGGCATGGGTTAAACGATATTTAAAGGAATATTTCATTTTTTTTGCTTCACTTTAAGCATTATTAAAATCACTGCTCCCGAAAAAAAACAGCAGTTTTTAAAAAAATTTTTTGCATTGATACATGTGCCCTGGGGCAGGTCCCCAAACACTTTTTATGGCAATAACTTGCATATAAGTCTTTGAGTACTGTCCGTGATACTTTTTTTATTTGCACTAACATATCATTTTTCATGGACGAGCTTTTGGGGTGTGTCCCCTTCAAAGTCCAAGCAGTACTGATTCACAAAAGTTTTAGCAGAAGGTAAAATGTTAAAAGAAAAAGAAAAAAATCTCTGAGGGAAAGGAAAAAGAAAAACAAACACATACAAATCAATGTGTATGGCAATGGTAATAAAGCTATAAGCAAATGAAATAAGACAGAGGGAAAGCTATAGACTGGAGGGGGGGAGGGGGGGATGATAGTCACAGAAGGGGTCCCACCGCTCGTGTGTACGCGGCATAAGTCTTTAAAATGAGCACTTTTGGTTTTCCATGTTAGTGTCCCATAGGCTTTAACGGTGTTTCAAAGCTTTTCGAATTTGCCAGGAACCCCACATATTGTTTGCTGTTTGGTGAATGGGTAAACACCCGATGTTCGAGTCGAACGTACCATCGGGCTCATCACTAGTCATGCAATGGGATTCAAATATGGCAGATTATTTGGGAAATGACTGTTTCCAGGAGAGCTTTATCCCATAAGTGTTTTACCACAGACTGAGCACTTTTAGACATTTTTTATTTGTGGAAGATATAGTGGAACTTCAAACAGAAACCTTTAGGCACAGATATTTGGTTAGTATAAAGAGCAAAGAGGGTGGTGATACATGGGGAGTACTCAGAATGGTCCGGGTGGGTAGTGGGGTTCCCCAGGGTTCTGTGCTGGGACCAATCCTATTTAATTTGTTCATAAACGACCTGGAGGATGGGATAAACAGTTCAATCTCTGTATTTGCAGACGATACTAAGCTAAGCAGGGCAATAACTTCTCCGCAGGATGTGGAAATCTTGCAAAAAGACCTGAACAAATTAATGGGGTGGGCGACTACATGGCAAATGAGGTTCAATGTAGGAAAATGTAAAATAATGCATTTGGGTGGCAAAAATATGAATGCAATCTATACACTGGGGGGAGAACCTCTGGGGGAATCTAGGATGGAAAAGGACCTGGGGGTCCTAGTAGATGATAGGCTCAGCAATGGCATGCAATGCCAAGCTGCTGCTAATAAAGCAAACAGAATATTGGCATGCATTAACTGCAGAGATAAAACGATAATTCTCCCGCTCTACAAGACTCTGGTCCGGCCGCACCTGGAGTATGCTGTCCAGTTCTGGGCACCAGTCCTCAGGAGGGACGTACTGGAAATGGAGCGAGTACAAAGAAGGGCAACAAAGCTAATAAAGGGTCTGGAGGATCTTAGTTATGAGGAAAGGTTGCGAGCACTGAACTTATTCTCTCTGGAGAAGAGACGCTTGAGAGGGGATATGATTTCAATTTACAAATACTGTACTGGTGACCCCACAATAGGGATAAAACTTTTTCGCAGAAGAGAGCCTAATAAGATTCGTGGCCACTCATTACAATTAGAAGAAAAGAGGTTTAACCTTAAACTACGTAGAGGGTTCTTTACTGTAAGAGCGGCAAGGATGTGGAATTCCCTTCCACAGGCGGTGGTCTCAGCGGGGAGCATTGATAGCTTCAAGAAACTATTAGATAATCACCTGAATGACCGCAATATACAGGGATATGTAATGTAATACTGACACATAATCACACACATAGGTTGGACTTGATGGACTTGTGTCTTTTTTCAACCTCACCTACTATGTAACTATGTAACCCTGAAAATAAATTTACAGTAATACCCCATACAAACTAATAGATTTTCTTCAGATTTTTGTCTTCAGATTTACCCAAACCATATAAAAAAATAACACAATTCTGCAGAAAATCTAATAGTGTGTATGGGGTCTAAGTCATTCCTCCGACAGAAAGACTTTAATCCTGGGCAGCTGAGTTGCAATTGGAAATTGGGATAGTTGTCATGGACACACATTCCAATTGCTCACTCCTACCTTTTGGCACACAGAACCTGTCTAATCTTTTTATCCTTTTCTAAAACAGAGGTTGGATATAGTTTCATATATACTATATGTATGTGGAAGCCGCATGCTGCAAATCTGTATTGTGTAATCCTACTTTAAAATGGAACATCATTCTAAAGGGGAACTTCTTCTTTTGCCCTCCTCCCCCTCCTCTTCTGTTTTTTTTCCCTCTTTTTCTGTGGTGGTTAGCGGGTACCTGGTTTTGACAGGTACCCTCACACAGTTCCTGTCAGATCACCACAGCAATCCACTTTAAGTTGCCTCCCCCCCCCCCCGCAACCTTCTGGGATATATCACAGGTCCCAAATATCTGCAGTACAATTCGCAATTTTGCGACTGCACAGTGGGCAGCTGGCTTCAAAGCTGCAAGGAATCATATGTAGCAGCCTGCAATAAACATGATGGTGTCGAGGACCCAAAGATTGACAAAGAAGCGGTTTGAGTGAGCATGGTGCTGGCCCCCTGGACAGGTGAGCGCCCTTTTTATTAATTATTTTATTAAAAGTCGACAGCTTCTGTATTTGTAGCTGCTGACTTTAAATTTTTTTTTATGCAGGGCAAAGATGTTCCTTAAGTTAAAGTTTACACAGTATAGTGTAGACAAAAAAGCGTTTTTCTATTTTGGCATGTTTTTGTCTAAAGCTTTTATAAAAGCGTTTTTTTTTTAAAGGAAACTTATTAAATGCATAGTCTACCACTTGCAAAAAATAATAAATGCATCCATATTGATTAATAAACAAACGTGCAATTATTTTTTTGCATTGGAACCCTCAGAGCATTGCAACTGCAGTCATTGAATTGTGGGTGCAATGCTCTTGCTCCTGCACACTATTCCTCCAGCAGTAGGATACGACCCTTGAGTTACTGGGCTGTAAAATGTATCAATTGACTACAAGTGCGGTGATCCATTGAGAACTAAAAGTCACTCTGCCATGGTACTTTTCTAATTTTTGCAGATGACTGTGAATATATTAGACATGTGCAATTCGTTCCGAATTCGTTTTTTCAACAAATTTCGACAAATTTGTTCATTCTGAAATTTCCGAATTAACAAAAACCCGTTTAGCGAATTTTTCCGAATATTCGTAAGTTCGAATATTCGAATATTTGTAAATTTGTACATCCGTAAATTCGTACATTTGCACATTCGTAAATTTGTACATTCCTAAATTCGTACATTTGCAGATTCGTAAAAATGTACATTCGTAAATTTGTACATTCGTAAATTCGTACATTCGCACATTCATAAATTTGTACATTCGTAAATACGTACATTTGCACATTCATAAATTTGTACAATTGTAAATTTGTAAATTCGTAAATTTATAAAATAATAAATCTGTAAATTTGTAAATTCGGAAATCTGAAATAATAATTAACTAATAATAACTTAACTATTACTAACTATTAAATTATAGGTATTGTAATTTCCTTTCAAATTTGGCTGTTAATGAACAAATACAAATTTATTCGAAGTTACGAATTATCCGAAATAACGAATGCTGTATCCAAACGAATGGAACATAATGAATAAATAATAATAAATAACAATAATAATAATAAAAACTTTTTATTATTATTTATTATTAATTTGTTTCGTTCCATTTGTTTAGATGCGGCATTCGTTATTTTGGATAATTCGTAACTTTGGATAAATTTGTATTTGTTACGTTCACTAACAGCCAAATTTGAAAGGAAATTACAATACCTATAATTTAATAGTTAGTTACTATTTCAGATTTTCGAATTTTCGGGTTTTTGGTTTTTCGAATTTCGAATTTCCAAACTTCAGAATTTTCTAATTTACCAATGTACGAATTTACGAATGTACGAATTGACAAATTTACAAATGTACGAATGTGCGAATGTACAAATGTACGAATTTACGTATGTACAAATTTACGAATGTACGAATTTATGAATGTACAAATTTACTAATTGCGATCATAACGAATGACCCAAAAAAACGGAAAAAAAACAAACAAACGAATGAAACAAAAATGAAAATGAACAAATTTTTTGGCAGTGCACATGTCTAAAATATATGACACACCTGCTCAGGCGTAGTCAAATTAACAATAAATGCCAGGGGCTAAGGGGAGAACAACCTCCAAATTCTTAAGTAGTAAGAGAAGAGGTGGTTTGGGGGGAGTGAAGACGATGTGACCATGTTTCATGTAACACCCTACATATGGGGGTAACATGAAAACTGGTCAGGAAGGTAAATTTCTTTTTTAAAGTCAAAAGTTTCTCAAACATAATGTGAGTGTCTAAGACTCATTTGGTATGTGTCTAGGGTACATTGTCAATGGCTTTATTTGAGGGGTTTGGCAAGTTTTGTCAAGGTACCATGGCAAACTGACAAATAACAAAAAGCAACACAATTATGTCTGTACAACACCTTTCACTTTTATGTTGCAGAACTGGTTTTGGATTTGCAAAGCATTCTGAAAGCATGAATAATGATAAGCAAATGCCTAAGAGCACCAATATTTTGACAAATAATATATAATCTGAGAACATGTTTACCTGGCAGTAAAAGCATAACACTGGCAAGGCGCTCCTAGAATGGCATGTGGATGCCATCTGTGAAGTGTAAAATATACATAAAGGGCTAACTACCAAGTGGATCCAAGAGCCCAAGTGCACAAAGGACAATGTGTTCAACAAAACAGTTGTAGTTTATTCCACAGTTAGATAAAAAGCTAAACATGATGTATGACGATGGTTACAAGTAATTGATCAACCACATACTTTGTCATAAGGGATATCCCGGGGACCAAGAAGTCAGTAAGGACTGTGAAGTCTGATGTGTTTCATTGGACTTCACGGACCTTACTTTTTGGTCCCCGGCATATCCCGTATGCCCGAAGTATGTGTCAATTACTGGTAACCATCGTACATCATGTTTAGCTTTTATCCAACTGTGGAATAAACTACGACTGTTTTTATGAACACGTTTGGGTTGATTTACTAAAACTGGAGAGTGTAAAATCTGGTGCAGCTCTGCATAGAAACCAATCAGCTTCCAGTTTTATTGTCAAAGCTTAATCAAACAAGCTGAAGTTAGAAGCTGATTGGCTACCGTGCACAGCTGCACCAGATTTTGCACTATCAAGTCTTAGTAAATCAACCCCACTGTCCTTTGTGCACTTGGGCTCTTGGATCCACTTGTCCGTTAGCCCTTTATGTATATTTTACACTTCACAGATGGCATCCACATGCCATTCTAGGAGAATCTTGCCAGTGTTATGTTTTTATGTTCCCTTGCCACTACCCCAGTGGCTACTCTGAGGCAGGCCTTTCTACCATCAATTGACATTACAATTCTAGGTCAGCTGCAGTTATCTACCAAGATGGTGATGTAGCAGTCCAGCGCCATACAAGTGTAGCCCCCTGTTTCTAAAATTGGGGCTATAGTGTAAATTGAGTTTTTGGCTGAGCTGTAAACAGATTGATTGTACATAGTATATTTGGTTCTGCTCTAAACTTGACTGGGTATTGCATTTCCCACTGTTGCCAGTAGGTGTCACTGGTACCACAGGACAGTGTGAGAATTACAACTAGGTTGAGCTGTAATGAATATTCTTTTTCCAGGAAACAGCCCAGTAGGAGGTTCCTAGCTGCTGTGCATTCTGGGAAGGGCTATTTATTTGACAGATGCCATGTGTTCTAGTCAGTTCTTACCTCATGGCCTTCTGACCTGAGGCTACGTTGCTGCAAACTCTGCAGGTAGGCCCAGAAGCCTGTCTGGAGCCTACTACTCCTGAGGGGATCCTTAGGCTGTCTTGCCTGAATGGAAGGAACCGAGCCAAGCTGAGAAGATCCAGGGGAGAACCCTTGCTAGAGAGAGCCAGGATGAAGGCTGGTCTCTCAGAATGGCCTGGTAATTCACTTGGAGAACGCACCTGTATTTGACTACCCTTACAGTACCGCCGGGTCGGCTTAAAGGTTCTGGTACTGTCAAGCTGTTCTACAATCTAATCAAGGTAACACGCTCCTGGTTGGTAAGTTTGTGAGAGAGACTTATCCAGGCATCTACTGGCTGCTAAGTCTGTGAGAGAGGCTTATCCAGACATCTTACTGGTTGCTAGGTCTGTGTGAGAGACCTACCCAGGTATTCAAGATCTGCTGAAAGAAAGTTGTTTGTCCTTTGATTCAAGGAGTCTGTAAGTGATCTGCTAAAAAGGGTATCTGAAACCTCCCTTCAACCTCTTTCCTACAACCTTTCTCAAGTTCTAAATAAAGCATTGAAAAATACCTAAAGTGACTGGCGCCCATATTCTGTTCAAACTTCCTATTATAGCCATGGACTCAGCCCCGGGGAGAATGTAAGCCCACTCCCTGTATCTGGAGGTACCTTCCTGCTCCCAGTAGACAATGGGGGGGGGGTTTACACAAGCCTGTTGTTTTGTTTTTACCTGGCAGTAAACCTCCCTGTGTTGCAGACACGTTAAAATCCCATGCAAATCAAAATGCATCAGACGCAGGCCTTGTTTTTAGCAAAGAGAACCTGTCTAACCTGTTTTTAGTTTAAAAAGTCATATGCATGCATTTTTGTACACTGCCAGTGGAGAAGAAAGGTACTGTGGTTCAAGGATTTAATCAAGGTTTAAACACTGCAGATAACATTTATTCATCCCAGCTGCTCATATTTAGCTCAGCTCTATCAGTACAGAGTGGCATAGCATGGCTCAGGACAACCTGCCAAGCACCCCTTTATCCAGCCCATGTGATGCCTGTGTGGAGAGGGTGCAGGTGAAATGGGCTTTCATTTTAAATGCTTTTCATTTTTTTCTGACTTGCCTCTGGGCTCATAATTTATTCCTTCTGAGCAGATTCCGAGCTCCTTCTGAGTTTTTATAATGTTGTTCTTGCATTCACATTGAGTTGTATGGAAGAGAAAAGCAAAAAATAAGCCCTTACAGCCTGTTATCCATTGAGGCCAATGTGCAGTTGATGGGAGCATTCTGTATTTCATTTTTTTTATAAACAGCCTGTAGTAGACTGCTAGGATTGCCCACTGGAAGCCTTGGACATTATTTCCACTTTCAGCATCTTGATTGCAGCAAAGTAGGATCACAGCTGGCCAAAAAGAATGCTGCCAAGGTTAATGAAGGTAATAAAAGATGTTACAATCCAAAAGTCTGATAGTTATGACTTGAATGAATTAAAATGAGAAATATGACCATGCCAGGAAAGCATTAAATTACCAATCATTTCAGAAATGAAATGTTTAATAGAGGTTCCAAAATTACCTGGTATTTCTGTACACAAAAAATGAGGGTCTGAAGGAAAAATGAATACTTAGCATGACAACCAGGTATTCATGGATAGTCAGTCACTGAGTTGACTTTATCCATAATTCCGACACTTGTTCATCCAAAACCTCTAGTTTTTGCCTCTCAGAATGATAAACGAGCACTTTTAATGCAAGATGAATGTTCAATATCTTTAAAGAAATGTAATTTATCTTTATTTTAATGCTGAATGCAACTGGCAATCTATATTACTGGCATACACAGAAGGAAGAGGTTCTGAGCACAAATTTTACACCATTTCCCTAAGATCCTGTAGACCAGTGGTCATCAACCCTGTCCTCTGGGCCCACTAACAGGCCAGGTTTTATGTATTATCTTGGGGAGATGCAGACTAGAATACTACAATCACTGAGCAGCAAATGATAATACCTGTGATGTATTTCCGTTATCTTGCAAACCTGGCCTGTTAGTGGGCCCTGAGGACAGGGTTGATGACCACTGCTGTAGACAGAACAATGAGCTGTCAATCTAAAAAGCAGTGGGCAGAGCTAGGAATGGCTACTAAATAATAAGACCATGGATGGTGCCATTATCTACGCAGCTATTGCAGAAGCAAGGGTGACAACGCTCTAGTGGTTTCACTGCAAAGGGAAGAGTGCTGCCACCCTATCAAATTAAATACCTGTCCAATAGTCCCCCTAGCAGGATCAACGTGTATTTACACAATGTTACAGGGGGTACTTAGAAAAACAGAGAGCTAAGTCTTAATGGTATGAGCAGTCTACAGCACAAAACTGGATTTATAGTATGGCCATAGTTTCAATTCAAAGGTTTGTGTTGGTATTAAAGCAAAACTAGTGCATAATTTCATGGAATACATATTTTGAGCTATAACTGCAACATTTTCACTACAGTATTTTTTTTAAGTTTATATGATTACTGTTTTATTTGTTTATGAGTATGATCTAGTGGCTCTGTCTAAATCAGACATTGCATTTAGGATTAGTGCTGAACAACTGCTGAGATAAAAACAATTAACTCCATAGACTGTTGTTTTTAATGAATGTGACCAGTCTGATGTATTTGCTTTGAGAAAAAGCAACAGAAAGATAAATTCAATGCGCAGCCCTATTAAAAACATATGTGTTATACAAAAATATGGCTGCCCCTAGCTATGTAAATATTCATCCACATGATAATTATGTACAATTTCACATTATGCTCTGTCCTAAGCCCTCAAATACATACCATATACACACACACTGTATACACAAGTAAAACATTTAAATGTGTACACATTACCTTCAAAGTTTAAACATGTGATGTATTTTTAACTAAACTAGATGACAGGTTTATGATAGTTTAAAAATGTTTGATGAGTGTTAATTGGCTATCATTAGGATTTGCAGTGGGAGTTGACGAGATTATGTTCCTGGCAATACCGAACCATGGAGGCAGGTGCATGGGCTTCTAATCAAATGCTCATTAAAAGAAACCTGTCAGGAACAAATTATGGAATCTACCATTGTTAAATTGATTTCAAAAGTGCAGTGACTGTGAACCTATGAACATAACCTGTACTTTAGTACCCTTTAATTCAGTGACCTGGACAAAGCATGTGCACGACTTATTCATAAAAGAAGATTGGGGGGCGTGGCCTGGACATGGCGAGGTGAGGACGCTTCTCCTTTGAGCTCCCGACTCCGTCCCGGCTGACCGTGCCAACTATGCTCTAAAACACACCCGATGAACGAGGCATGTACTCTAAGAAGAGGAGAACAGGAGGGAGAGCCAAACCTGTGAAACCAAAAGACTCAGGGGGAACTTTAGACCACTTTTTGACTCAGCCCCGGACTCCCCCTATGGAATCTAAGATGGCGGAGACACGTGGAGGGGTGAGTGAGACTCGAGGGAGCCACCCGGCGTTCCCAGCCGCATCAATGGACTCAGACTCCTATTCAGATGTCCCGGCCACCCTGCAATCTGGTTCGGGGACCCCCCCCCTGTTGGGTTCAGGGGGTGCCGAGGGAAATGCGGAGATATGGGCACTTCTTAGAGCACTCCCCACTAAAGCGGACATTGAATCCCTTATTGGCCGCTTAGAAGCACAACATCGTAAGGATATGCAGAAAGTGCACGGAGAACTGAGCTCACTCTCCACTAGACTGACGGCGGGCGAGACCTCAGTGACAGACCTAGAACGCAGAGTCTCAGAATTGGAACACCTCCAGGAAGCCCATGTTGATGCCGCTACAATGCTCCAACTGCACCAGGAAGAAATGGAGGACCGAAGCAGACGCAACAACCTCCGTCTGCGCGGCCTCCCAGAAGCGACAGGACAGGAAGATCTAGCCGCCACTGCAGTGGCCATTTTCAGCAAGCTTCCAGGAGACCAGCTCCCGCAAAATATGGAGTTCGATCGAATACACCGAGCGCTAGGTCCAAAATCGCAGGATCCTAGCAGGCCGAGGGATGTTATCTGCCGCCTCCATCATTACTCCCACAAAGAAACGATTATCCGCCGAGCATGGGAGGCGGGGGACATAGACTTTGACGGAGCAATATTCAAAATCTTACCAGATGTTTCCCGAGCCACTCTGCAGAGAAGAGCCGTGCTCCGACCGGTACTGGAGACAGCCCGCCGGCAGGGACCCACATACCAGTGGGGATATCCTCTGTCAGTGCTATTTAAAAAAGGGCAACAATCATTCCAACTTCGCTCCCCGAGAGACCTACCGGCCCTCTCTGCGTTCCTGGAGACATCCCCCTTCCAGATCCCGAACTGGCTGACATTCTTCCACAAACAAGAGGACGATCCAGCCCACAATCTTCGCAGAGGAATCTCCAACCAAGACCGCAAAGACAACGACGAAGGTCTAGGCCGCCTACTCCAGACGGGACACGTGAGTCATGAGGGATCATTCCCTCCCCCTGATACCGGCGATTCCCTATTATTACATGGCTTTGCCTTGCTGAGGTCCCCCCCAGACCCCTTGTGAACCCCACTGCCAGAAATTTGGAAGGATCAGTCCAACGCCAAGACACCTCACGAGTTGGAGGGGGTGATTTCTCACTATCCTACCACCACCTCTAGAGGCGATACACTTCAGATGTGTCTCACCCAGGATATGGTTACTGACTACACAGTGGGAACAATTATGGTTGCGGATAAGACTTTCTCCCCCCCATGGTTATCTATGGCTGTAGATCCTAAATAGAAGGGGAACCTTTCCGATGTGGGACCTGAGAGATGAGGGACCCCCCCCCTCTTTTCGCTGCCTTCAGGGACACTCTACGCACGGTATAAGGACGCTAATGTTCCAATTTTGATTTGTTTTCTTTCCTTTACTTGTTTATAAGGATATTATATATTTGCCATACAGTGGATTATACAGTTTATGTTTTATTGTCTTGGGAGGTATGTTAAACAAGGTTACAGGTGCGTAGGGGACATACAGGCTCTTGACTAACCCTTAGCGTATGACTTCCTGCGCTTGGTCATGACGCACCGGCTCTCTCTCACATCGTCATACCCAGCGCAGATAACTCCAATTTTTAGAGGTGCTTCAAATGGAGACCTTGGGTGAGAGCCTACAGTCCCTCCTTCCCCTTTCTGCCCTCCCTGCGGGCCCCTCCAACTGGGGGCGGTTGCGGGGGTTCGGGTGGGGGAGGTGAGGGGGGACGTTTTAACACTGCTCCTAGGGCTCGGGCCGGGCGGGATGGGTCAGGAGCACTCCTCCTTCGCCTTCTCCAGTTACTCCCCCACATAGGCCAGCACGTCACGTGTCTGTTAGGGGCAGTGACGTGCAACGCAAGCATTTCGCTTGTTGTAGTAGTTTATCCCCCCCCCTCTTTTTGTGGGGGTTTTCTTTTATCTATTTGTTTTTTTGTTTTTTTTTGTTCTGTTTTGTACTGTACCACATCTTATTGTTTGTCTTTCCCCCTGCTCTCTCCAAACCAATACACCACAATAACTGTAGTTTCCCAGACATAAGTCAGAGGTCACTTTTCCTTTTCAATCTACAGCAGGTTCCCCCTCCCCCCCTCTCTTTTACCTTTCCCTCCCTTGCTCTGGTTGAGGATGGACACTCTACACATATTTTCGGTTAATGCGAAAGGCCTTAACACACCGGAAAAACGGCGTATCTTGATGACTGAATTGAGACGGGCCCAGGCTGACATAGCCTTTATTCAGGAAACCCATTTTAAGGAGGACAAATTGCCAGTCCTTAAGAATAGATTCTTTCCTCTCCCCTACCATTCTACCAACAAAACTAAATCCAGGGGAACATCCATCCTCCTATCAAGTAAAATACAATGGACCCTCCGCGATATCTTAGTAGATAAAGAGGGCAGATATACATTCATTAAAGGTCTTATTGGAGAAGTACTCCTGACGTTGGCGACCATATATGCCCCAAATGACGGCCAAGATACTTTTATACAACAAACTTTATCCAAACTAGCTAACTTCCAAGAAGGCCAGCTGATATTAGGGGGAGATTTTAACACGCCCTTAGCCCCATCAATAGACACCTCCTCGAGATCATCCTCTATTCCGATTAAAGCCCGCAAACGCATCACCAAAGCCTTACATGAAAATCAACTGATCGATGTATGGCCTCTCCAACACCCGGGCGAAAGGGACTATACGTTCTACTCCCCCCCCCACAAACTTCATACAAGGATATATTATTTCCTTATCCCCCATGGCCAATTACATGCGGTTCGGGAATCAGCTATAGGCCAAAGGACATGGTCAGACCATGCTCCTGTAACTCTGACCTATGTGCTATGCAATACTCTCACAAATAAAACTCCTTTCTGGCGACTAAACGAAAGCCTTTTACAAAGACCGGAAGTCCTTGAGGAAGTGAATAGGGAACTAAAATACTACTTTTCCACAAACAAGACAGCAGACTGCGCCCCGGGATCGGTATGGGAAGCCCACAAGGCGGTGATCAGGGGGATATTCATAAAACACGGGGCACGGATAAAGAGAGAGAATAGGAAACAGTTAGAATTACTCCTTAACAAACTCCACATCACGGCGTCACAACATAAAATCTCAACTGACCCCCTAGTGGAGGCTGAACTTAATACCATCCGCAGTCAAATAAATGACATCCTCGGATATAAAGCAAAAGCAGCGCTGCAAAGATGTCGCCTCATTTCTTATGAATCAGGAGACAAATGCGGACGGATCCTTGCTAGGGCAGTCAAAGACCTGAGGATGCAGACATACATTCCCCATATTAAAATGACCACAGGCACGAAAGTCAGTCTACCACGTCAGATAGCCAACTCTTTCAAAGACTATTACGAAACTCTGTACAACTTACCAACCCTCCCAAACGCACAATCCCGGATTGAGGCATATTTGTCATCCAGCCAGATACCTACCTTAACACCAGAAAAAGTAGCGGAATTAGAGACTCCAATAACGCCAGAAGAACTGACAGTAGCCCTTAAGTCGACCAAACCTGGTAAAGCCCCTGGACCAGATGGCCTTACCCTTGCATACTACAAAACACTATTCCCGTCCCTAAGCCAACACATGATATCCTTTTTTAATGAAATAGGACAGAAGGCGTCCTTTGCAAACGACACCACGCGGGCACATATCACGGTCATACCCAAAGATGGCAAGGATCCCTTACTCTGTAATAGCTATAGACGCATCTCCCTATTAAACACAGATCTCAAGTTGTTTACTAAGATTCTTGCGACCCGTCTAGCCCAACATGTGCAGTCCCTAGTACACTTAGATCAAGTGGGCTTCATCCCCACTAGGGAAGCTAGGGACAGTACCATTAAAGTCCTAAACCTGATACATGTAGCCAACCAGACCCATACACCCTCAGTGTTTATAAACACGGACGCAGAAAAGGCATTTGATAGGGTCAACTGGGGGTATATGTTTGCGGTCCTCAGGCATCTAGGGCTGGGAGAGAAGATGTTGGGATGGATTACCCAAATATACCAGACCCCCTCCGCTCAGGTTAAAGTGAACGGAATCCTATCAGACCCTTTCCAAATTACAAATGGGACGAGGCAGGGGTGCCCACTGTCCCCCCTCCTTTTTGCCCTCTCACTAGAACCTTTTTTGTGCAAAATTAGAAATAACCCAGACATACAAGGCCTAACGGTTGGGGATACCCAGTACAAGGTCTCAGCATATGCTGATGACATGATGTTTTCCCTCTCAAACCCAGCTATATCTCTCCCTAACCTCCTCAGGGAATTTGAGGAATATGGTAATATCTCCAATCTTAGAATCAACTATAGCAAATCTGAGGCTATGAGTATAGAAGTTTCGCAACAGACACTGCAAACACTCCACTCCAGTTTTAATTTTAAATGGACATCTACAGCCCTAACATACTTAGGAACCTTAGTCCCAACGGACCTCAACCTTACCTTTAAGTTAAACTTCCCTCCCTTATTGTCTAAAACGCGGAACCTAATGACATCCTGGGATAAGGGTCTTCATTCCTGGTTCGGTAGATGCAATCTTGTCAAGATGTGCATCCTACCCAAATTCCTCTATCTGCTACAGGCACTTCCAATAACGATTCCCACATCATTTTTTAGAAAAGTACACAGTCAATTCATCAAATTCATATGGGCAAATAAGAAACCGAGACTATCTCGAACTCTCCTCTCCCTACCGAAAGTCTCTGGAGGTCTGGCTATTCCAGATGTGAAAAAATATTACCAAGCAGTTCACCTTGGTAGAATTATAGATTGGTGCCGTCACCGGGACCTTAAATTATGGACACATCTTGAACAAGCCCAAATGCAAATACCTCTACAAGGAGCTTTATGGTGCTATGAACATCTTCGGACACAAGACAAAAGGCACCCATTGATAGGGACGACGCTTAGGGTGGGGTCACAGACCTACCTCTCACACTCATTGTCCACGTATAATTCTCCACTATATCCCATTATAGGAAATCCACAATTTCCTCCAGGCCTAGACCCCCAGGTTAAGAATGCCCTCATTAGTCTAAAACGCACACAAGCGCGACACTTTCTAATAAATGATTCCTGGCCTTCAGTAGAGACACTTAGCAATCAAACGGGTCCCTTTCGGTTATCTTTCTGGACATCCGTACAATTGAGACATTTTCTCGCGACTATACCTAACCCACAGGGGTTTGCCAAACCTCTGACTATGTTTGAGGACTATTGCTCTGGAGAGGATGCACTCGCGAGAACGTTGTCCGTAATGTATAACCTGTTGATCACCCCGACGGATGATACACATCTAACCTTTTTAAGTAAATGGGAGAGGGACCTGAACTGCACGTTCACTTCGAGCCAGGCTCAGCGTATGGTAACTTTAGCATTAAAATCCTCCATCTGTACAAAACTACAGGAAACCAATTATAAACTCCTAACGAGGTGGTATCTAACCCCCCAGGCGCTGCATACCTTCTACCCAAACACCTCAGCACTTTGCTGGAGATGCCGAGTAGAGAGAGGTACGCTGTTACATGTATTTTGGTCCTGCTCGAAGTTATCACATTTCTGGTCCACTATCAGGGTAACCATCCAAAGGTTCACAGAATACAACATCCCAAATGACCCGGCTTTCTTCCTTTTACATTTAAATACAATATCAATTAAAAGATATAAAAAATCCATCGTACGCCATTTGGTTAATGCCGCTAAATCATGCATTCCGCTTCACTGGAAGAGCCAAATTCCACCAACGGTGGCGGAGTGGGTTCGGAGGGTGGAGGAGATTGGTAGAATGGAGGACCTGGTGCTCACTGCGAGACACCAACAGGAACAATATCAAAAAACCTGGGCAATGTGGAATCAATTTATTCTATCCTCAGAGGGCACAGCCCTTAGAACTACTTGATGAGTTTAATTTACCAGTTACCATAATACGTGGAGTTGTCCTGAATCAACCAGAGCCCCCCCCCCCACCTCACTCCTGTCTCACTTCCCTCCCCTTTTCCCCCTCTTCCTCCTTCTCCCCCCCCACTTCTCATATGTATTGTCTAGATCTGTCTGATGCCCCCCCCCCCCCCCCAGGCATTGAGTTTTGGCCTGGATGGGATGGGAGGTGATCGGGGGTTGGTGGAGGGGAGAGGGGTGTGAAGATATTTTGTGTTCGCCCCTTACTGATGGAAATTATCCGAAACATGCTAATAATTTTGAAATGGAGGTGTGCTCCCCTTCCCTTTCCTCCCCATGATGGTCGAGTGTGCCCCTCCCCCCCCTCTCTTTTATTGTGTACATGTATTGTATTGTAATGTCTTGTTCAAGCCCAGGTTGGGCATGCTGAAAAAATAAATAAAAACTATATTTGAAAAAAAAAAAAAAGAAGATTGAGGTGAACCTGTGCCTTGACCACACAGGGTCACCAAAATGTGGCCTCCCCTTCTGCACATGCATACCTTTCTTTAGATCTACACTCAGGTGCCTGGCACAAAAAGCGTAGATGTGACTTGGATAAGAACTCATTCTCTTCCTGTACATGACAGCAGTGGGTACTTGAGTGGTGTCATGGTTATGCAATAGAGTTTGTCTGTCAGCTTACCTGTCTCCATGTGTTCATCTCTAGAGACCAGCTGACCCTCACCTGACTGCTTTTGTAAACTCTCCTCTAGCATGGCTCCACCTCAGCTCCTATCAGGGAACCCTATATTAACCTGTGCACTGCAAGCCAGCAGTGCTGATCAACCATTGTGTGTTAGCTTTTGTGTGTACTTGCTGTGTTTCCTATGTCTGATTCCAGTTACCGACTTTGGCCTGTTCTTAACTATTCCTGTCTGCTCGTGACACTGACCTTTGGCGTGTCCCCGACCATCCCTGTTTGCCCGTGACCCTGAACCTTGGCGTGAACTCTGTTGTCCTTGCCTGCTCGTGGCCCCGACCTTGGTTAGTCCCTTACTTTCCTTGTTGTTCCAGCCTGCTGCCTCCTTCCTCTTCTCCTGTAGTCTACCGTGAGCGTGAGCTGTGAGACCCTGGGGGCCGCGACCTGGAGCCAGACTGCAGCGCAGTCCATCCTCACCACTAGAGGCTCTGGTGAACACCTGCTGGCTCTTAGACTCTGCACCCTGGGGAATCTATGCTCTAGCTCCCAGTGGGATCTGTGTCAGTGATCCAGTAGACCTGCTTCCTGACCCTCCCAGGGTTCAATCTGCAGCAGTGGGTACTTGGGGAAGGTTATGTTAAGTTGGGTGAACCAATTGCTGTGACCTGCATTCATAGTGTGACAGCCCTGGAACTTGCACCTTAAAAAATTAGTCAATAACGGCTGCTCCAATCTGTCTACTCTGACACATTCTATTTAAAGGATGTAGTAAATAAAAATAAGAATATCATGATTTTGTGAAATGAAAACTCACCACGATAAATGAAAACCCACCAGAACTCTACTCTATCTCACAATAAAGTGGCCCTGAGCAGCCTTTAGGCTCATTTTACCTTCTAAAGTAGCCTTAAAGTGTTTGTTAAGGCACAAGTATAAGTCTATGCCAGCCCCTCTGTGATACTCAGGCATAGCACACTGTATGTGTTTTCTAAAAACAAGGTTTCTGAATACCTATTTAAAGCTATCTTCAGGCCGATCACGTGACTCGTGGCTGCTTTTCAGCTCCGATGAATGGCTTCTGCCTCTGAAGTCAGCCAGGGAGATCAAATGGCCGCTCAGCCCCTCCTGCAGAAGCCTTGCCTCGGAGCTGTAAAGTGGCCGCGAGTCACATGACCGGCCTGAAGGTAGCTCTAAACAAGCCTCATTTTTAGAAACCACATATACAGTGTGCTATGCCTGAGTATCATAGAGCGACTGCCAGTGACCATTTAAAAGTTTGGGATTTGTACTAATAGAGGTGGGGGGGGGGGGCGGAGACAGAAACACACAATAAGGAGCTGACAGGCAGAGAGGAGGGGGTGAGGGGGAGAGAAGAGAGCTGAGAGCAGGCTGCGGATGACGCAAAGACGTACTCTAAACACGGTGGTCAGGGCTCAGCAACCCTGGTTATTGTGGTCAGTACAGAGAGGGGGATACAGGAAGTGGCAGGTTCGGGCAGGTTTTTTTTTTACAGTTTGGAGGGGGGCAGATTACATGGCACAAGCATGGTGTTGTTTAATCTGCTTTAAGGAACCAGGATATCTATTTTTTTTTGGGGGGGGGGTCAACAAACACTTTATTTCTATGCAGCAAGCACATACATGTGCTTTCTCTCATCTTTAGATTATTTTCAAAGCCTATTCTAAAGAATCGGGGACTCTTTAGAAGTTAAGGTAAGCCTACACGATCACTTTCACTTTATTGGGTATTGGCTTCATGTAGATTCAGGAAAAATACATTTCTGTTGCAGTATAACTCAGATCACGGACAGTGCATAGCATCAAACCAACCATTAAATGCCCATTATTTTAATGCATATACAATCGTTTCCAATTACACTGATGTTCTGCGAAAGCTTCTGAGTAATGACATGGCACCTCCCAGAACAGTCAAATGAATGATGGAGCGTTACTAGTGTGACATCATGTGAATATAGATATCGCTTTACATTCCGCTTTATGAATATCAAGTACTATGCTCTTCTGGCTTACATCCCAAAATTTAGCAGCATATTCTTCTTTTTAGAAACATGTTACAGCTTAATGATTGATGTTGATTAATGTATATTTTCTTTTTTAATATATAACATCAACACTCTTTTACAGCACTATTCGGTAGATTTGAATTATTTCTTTAAAACTAGCAGTTTAAAGCAACCCTTCTCAGCCAGGATTCCAAAGAACCCTAGGGTTCCTCCAGAGTTTGCTAGGGTTTCCTTGAGCTGTGGCTGATTGAACACATGTTTGATGGTGCTTTCAGAGCTCTGGTACCAAAGTCACTTGGGAAAGGCAGCACCATGACACCAATGATTTTTTTAACTGTCTTTAAGGATGACATTCTGATCAACACTTTGTAGCATTCTTCCAACTGACCAACATAGTAGACACAATTTTTCCATTAATGCAAGATTAAAAGAGTAGTAAACCGCTGGCTTTTTTTTCTTTTTTTTAAACCTGTAATGGCAAAGTTATAGTGTGCTAGTATACAAACTTACCTTAGAACGAAGCCCTCCTGCGGCACTCTGTCATCGCTAAAGGCACTTCTATCTTCACCTGGTCTTCCTTCAGGGTTCACCGACTGTACTGTAGATGCAGTCGATGACGATGTACCCGTTCCTTCAGAGCGCATGCGTCGGTGATGTCACTGCCTGCATCTACTAAAAAGGTTGAGAAAGGCTGGGTAAAAGTATGTATGGATTCAGGATGACAGCTACAGTTGTGATAATAGTTATTTATTTTGTCATTTACTGACTTTGCTTCTTTTTTTTCATGCTGTTTTGTATTTCCTAGTTCTAAATGTAATAAAATAATAACTGAAAAAGAATGTTATACAGGTCAGAAATAAAAGTCACAACTTGAATGCTTAGATGTGGTCACGAGAACAGGGACATCTGCCTGTCTGTGGCTTCCATAAAACTCAAATTTACAGCGGATGTGTCACGTATGATATATGTTATTCATCAATTGGTTTGAAGCAGGCTATGATTTTTTTCAAATATATTTTCAGAGCTATCTCTTTTTATAGAAATAGTTGGCCTGGCTCTCAACTGTGATTTCAACCTACAATGACATTTTATGACATTTCTCCTATATTCCGACATTCGTAAAAGTCCAAAGTGATAAGTATCATTTATTCTGTAGACAAGTACAACAGAGGTCTAATTCTGCACTTGTTTTACTGATTGTAAGTACCTGATGCTGGTTTAGCTCAGTTCTGGTTTGTATTACTTACCCATTGGGCTATGGGATCTGTCATTTCCCCTACCTCTTTCTTATTGGCTCTTAATTGTATCTTTTTGTACCAAGTTGCCCACAGTTTTGATAGGGCAATTATTTGTCCGATAATCATCTAACTACAACTGGGACAAACTGTCCATGGGATGATTATAACTAAAAGCATATGAGCTTGAGGAGCTGTAGGGATTGGAAAGGAAGGGGCCTGTGTTGGCTTATTGGGGACAGGGAGCCAACGTTTTCTATTTTGATTCAGAATACTTTAATAATCACAAAGGAAAATTATAACATTCTATTACAGATGGTACTCCTCAGACTTACCAGCGTGGGAGGAGGTGTCCAAGATTGAATGTACCTTGGACAACATTCTCCTCTCTAACACTGTTGTTAAAGACTCCAACTCCAATCTAACATCACTGGCCTTACAAATCAGTTTGTTGAGTCTGTTGCTGTTGGCCATCCTAAGCCTGCTTGTCCAGCATGCCACCGCATACAGGATTGTGCTGGCCATCACAGACTCACAAAATAATCTTCAGCATTGTCTGGCAAATGTTAAAAGACCTCAGTCTCCTAAAATAATAGAGACGGTTGTGACCCTTTCTAGACAAGGGTCACTGGTGCCTTCCACCTTCTCAAATTAACAACCAGCTTCTTTGTCTTAGTCACCTTATCCTCACACCATCTGATAATGTTCTCCACCACATATTTATTTTTAGTCTCTTCCCAATTTCTGATACATCCCACTACCACAGAGTCATCAGAAAACTTCTGAAAATGGCAAGACTCTGTCTGGTAGCTGAAATCAGTGGTATAGGCAGTACGGAGAAAGGGAGAGAGAACTGTCCCCTGTAGAACCCAAATATTACTGACCACCCTATTCGACACACAGTCTTGCAAATACACATAATGTGGTCTTCCAGTCAGGTAGTCTACAATCCATGACACAAGGGAGACATCAACCTGTATCGCTGCTAGCTTCTCACCCAGGAGAGTTGGCCTGATCGTATTTCAAAGAAATATCAATAAAATTCAAAGAACTCATCAGACCATCTTTTCACTGATCTGGTGGTCGCAGGTTGTCTCCTAACCAGGGGCACATAACAAGGATTGAGGTAGACCAAATTATGATCTGATCTACACAAAAGGTGGAAGAGGACAAGAGCTGTATGCATTCTTCACACTGGCATATTCAGGGTCTTTTTCTCTCTAGTTGGGCAGCTCACAAACTGTGTGAAGCTAGTCAATGTTTTCCCCATTGGTAACATGATCAAAATCACCTAAGGCTATGATAAGGGCATTGGAATGCTTAGTTTGAAGTTTTGCAATAATACTTTGAATGGCATCACTTGCTAATGTTTGGTTCTAGCATATCTTATCAACTGTTATCAAAATATACTCATTTACATGAGCTAGTATACTGAGTAGTATGAAAATTCCTTATGACTTTATATTTCTCTGTTGGATATCCTGTAACTTTTTGTTCCAATTTTTACTGTTAACTTTGCCTTCTGCTCCTAGTTCTCTAGTCTGAGCTTTTTTGTCTGGGTCACCTCCCTCAACCTGACCACTTGTTTCTGGCATTTTATGTCTATTACATGTGTGCTGGGTTTTTTCTATGTATGTATCTGTATGCCCCAGCTGCCCAAGTGTGTTTCTACTCCTACACCCCCTAGACTCTGATAACTCTTGTGCTATGAATGCAATACATAAAGGGGTTTCTCAAACAAAAAGACCTGGCAGGCATGAGAATACTGGCAAACACAAACGATAACAGAACAGGGGTGTTGGCTTGGCACTATAGACAGAAAAGCATGCACAGAGCACCAACGTGTTTTGATTTCTGGCAAGTCAGCTTGTACTTCATTTTTCTCTTTTGTCCGTTTGTTATTTTTGTTTTTCTTCATCAAGTCCGCCGGTCCCACAGGCACAGTCACGCTGTACACGGTGCTGACATATATTGGCATGCAGCGGTCGGCAAGTGGTTAAGTCTGACTACAGATTTTCTATTGGATTGAGGTCTGTGCTTTGACTAGGCCATTCCAACACATTTACATGTTTCTCCTTAAACTACTCAAGTGTTGCTTTAGCGGTGTGTTTGGGGTCATTGTCCTGCTGGAAGGTGAACCTCCGTTCTAGCCTCAAATCATACACAGAGTAGTACAGGTTTTGCTCAAGAATATCCCTGTATTTAGCACCATCCATCTTTCCCTCAACTCTGACCAGTTTCCCAGTCCCGACTGCTGAAAAACACCCCCACAGCATGATGCTGCCACCACCATGTTTCACTGTGGGGATGGTGATCTTTGGGTAATGTGATGTGTTGGGTTTGCGCCAGACATAGCGTTTTCTTTGATGGCCAAAAAGTTCAATTTTAGTCTCCTCAGACCAGAGCACCTTCCTTCACACATTTTGTGAGTCTCCCACATGCCTTTTCGCAAACTCAAAACGTGCCAGTTTGTTTTTTGCTGAAAGTAATGACTTTCTTCTGGCCACTCTGCCATAAAGCCCAACTCTATGGAGCATACGGCTTATTATCGTCCTATGTACAGATACTACAGTCTCTGGTGTGGATCTCTGCAGCTCCTCCAGGGTTACCTTAGGTCTTTGTGCTGCCTCTCTGATTAATGCCCTCCTTGCCGGGTCCGTGAGTTTTGGTGTGCGGCCATCTCTTGGCAGGTTTGCTGTTGTGCCATGTTCTTTCCATTTAGTTATGATAGATTTGATGGTGCTCCTAGGGATCATCAAAGATTTGGATATTTTTTTTATAACCTAACCCTGACTTGTACTTCTCAACAACATTGTCCCTTACTTGCTTGGAGAGTTCCTTGGTCTTCATGGCAGTGTTTGGTTAATGGTGCCTCTTGCTTAGGTGTTACAGCCTCTGCGGCCTTTCAAAAAGGTGTGTATATGTAATGACAGATCATGTGACACTTAGATTGCACACAGGTGGACATCATTTCACTAATAATGTGACTTCTGAAGGTAATTGTTTGCTCCAGAGCTTTTTATGGGCTTCATAACAAAGGGGGTGAATACATACGCACATGCCAATTATCAGTTTTTTATTTCTGAAAAATCGTTTTATGTATATATTTTTCTAATTTTACTTCACCAACTTAGACTATTGTGTTCTGATCCATCACAAATAATTCAGATTAAAAAAACATTGAACTAAAGGCTGTAATGTAACAAATTAGGTAAAACGCCAAGGGTGGTGAATACTTTTGCAAGGCACTGTAATTATAAAAACTCTAACAATTTGACATATGTTGATATTATAATACAAGCATGATTATAAATAAATAAAGATATACAGTATATAGTATTTAGAATTAATTTCTGCATCTGCTAACCCAAATACATTAATTTGGAGTCAGTAAATTCAAAACTCTTGAAAGAAACTCCAGGGTTCTCAGGATATGCCCAGATCATAAGCTTGAAATCTACTGTGCCATTGTAACATCTGAGGCATTCTGCAGATTGGGGAGTTTCGGAGGAAAAGTTTTTTTTCTATTTTGATTTGTTCAGTGGTCATATTAAGTGATATCAATCAAGTAGTAGAGGCTGGGCAGTAGCTAAAGCTTCATAGAAAAGGGGAGTGAGCTTTGCTGAAAGATATTAAAGGATTTTGAAAGAAGGCTGATTTAAAATAAGAATTTTTCAGAATAATGTCTTGAATTGATTACCATAGGACACACTCTAATCTAAAAACCTGTAATAGCTTGCAACAAACTGATTGATAATTAAAATATTTTAAAAGTACTTTTTTAGAGTTTACATGTAATCTTTAATCATTATTATTGACCTGCATGCCACTAGCAGTTTTTAGTATGTTAAAGCAGTTTGGATAGTATGTTATAGAAGAATAGGTGATAGCACTTATTGGCTAATTAAATAGTGCTATATTGCATAAAGAAGAAGCCAGCATCCTTAAATGCTTGCATTACAATCTATGTAGTTATCCCAGCCTTTTTAACCAGGGTGCCTATGCCCCCTGGGATGCCTTCTGGGTTCATTAGTGGTGCCTTGGCAAAATGGCTAAATATTGCCCCAATTTGGCCAAAAATTATGTACAAGCCAGCGGGTGGATCAAACCTTTTTTGTTACACAAAGCCACTGGTTTCCATTGTGCAACATTATAACCTTGAATATCCATAACTAACATCTTTGGTTGATTGGTTGATTGGTTGGAGGACATTGGGCATCAGCACAGCATTCTTGTTTGACCCTCCACCCCTTGTTAGCTCATTGCAGGAGAGAAAATAAAGAAGAAATGCTGGAATACTAGTCAGTACCAATATGCAAAATATATTTGCTTTAAAAGAATAAATCACCTCTATTGTTGGGTGTCATACGCACGTGGATGCTGCTGCAATATGTAAAACTATTAGTTTTGTTTTTTACATTTTAGAAGGGGGTGCCTCAAAATTTTTCATAATTTTAAAGAGTGCCTTGACTGGAAAGAGGTTGAGAAATACTGAGTCAGCCAAAACACTTGGTTAACTCTCTACATCCAAACTTCTACTTTTGTCAATTGCTAATTCAGTACAAAATTTGACTGCTGCTGCTGAGTGTGTTATTCACAGTTTATGAATTAAGATCTGTGATCAACACATATACTGTACATTATTTACTTCTAGTAAGTAGTTCATGTAGCTATCTTTTGCTATACATATTACTCTATATTTGCATAAAATGTATAGTTATCCTTTATGTTGGCAGATTTTAGAACATGCCAGGATTGTAGAGGCATTTCATTCATCTACAAACATGCTGTGAGACTGAAGGAATCCTTTATCATACCACCCACAGAAAGGTAGTCATTGTTTAAAGCAATAGGACTGTAACAGAAACACGGATCTACTGTAATGCATAATGCATGATTTTTCCATGCAACCCTATTCTGCATATATACATGCGTGAAACGTAGTCTGCAGGTGGGACAATCCCGACTATATAAAATAAATCAGGTCAAGGTTCTGTCTGACTCTTTTTCTTCACTGTACAATAGATAATGTTCTAAGTTTAGAATGCTGGAGCTGATTTATGAAAACAGCAGAAAAGGAAAATGTATGTGCTACCCATAGCAACCTATCACATAATTTCCGTCTCATAACTGTGCTCTAAAAATGACAAATGGTAGCTAGAATCAAATTCATGGTTATGATTCATTTTTATAAACCAGCCCAGAAATGTTCACTTTTAAGTAAAATGCAAAAAAAAACCTCATGGGAACAAAATCTAAACCAAGAAAAGCATAAATAAATATGTGATGTAAAATATAACACAATTGAAGCTTTAAACTCCCTCATGAACAAAGGTACTTTGATTCTTTGCAGGTAGTGATGAGCAAATCTGCCCTTGTTCAGTTTGCTGAAAGTTCAGTGAAGTTCAGTGGTTTCAATTTCAGCTAACCCAAATTTAGCAAAATATCCAATTAAAGTTTTTTAGGCTGGGGGATGTGAAATCAGCTGTTAAATTTTGGAAATTTTGTCCATTTTTAAATTATTGCCACAAAATCCATGGAGACCTGGGAACTCCCTTGGGGGACATTTACCAAAGCAAAGCAAATGTATAATACCGTACAGCAGGAACGTCCTTTTAAATCTAACAAACTTTTATTTCTGAAAAAAAAAAGTAAGAGAAATAGGGCAATGTGTACAGACAGCTTTGGATCACAACATAAGCTTCATCTTAAACAAAGTACAGCATTACAAAAAGAATATAAGAATTCATAATGTTTATATTACAGCACATCTCAGTGGTTCATAAGCGAGCACATACCACATTATGCCATGGCTAGGTCAAAGGTAGAAGAGTTCCATGTAACCGCTAATGTATGCAAGAGGGATGCATGTAGGGGTGCATGTATATATCTGTAGGGGCCTTACATATATTTACAATAACCATAATCAATCAGCTCCAATATTCTGCACTGTAGATGTAGAAGCCAGATCCAGCCAGCGGTCTGAAATTTTGTGGTATTTCGCTGGGCAGTTTCTGTGCTTATATATTATATTTTTATATGGTAGGGATTGATTAACAGTGACCATCCATTCCTGGAGTCTTTGTACATCAGCCCAAAGCCACTTTCTAGCTATCAAAAGCCCAGCTAAAAACAATTTTTCCTGCATAAAGATATGATGGTGTCTGTCCTGCTCTTGCTCGGGGAGTATCCCCAATAGGCATTGCTTGGGGCATAGCATTAATGGAGAGCCCATTTCATCGTGTAGGAATTTAACCAGTTGTTCCCAGTAGCACTGGATGGCTGGACAAGACCGAATTAGGTGGTAGAAGGAGCTGTTACGGTCTTTACATCTAGGGCACGAAAAGTCCCATTGAGGTTTGTATCACGCAATGCGAGCTGGGGTCAAGTAAGATCTGTGGAGTATGCATAAGTGTGTAAGCCTGTCGCATAGCTTTGGAGAAACTAATTTACTGGCTGCCAGGGCATCCGCCCACTCATCCTCCTCTAGCTCCCCCAAGTCTGCCACCCAGCTGTCCCTAAACCCGCAGGTGAAGTCCGATGCTGCAGGCAGCGTGAGGCTGGAATAGCAGGCAGACGTCAGTTTTTTCAAGTCCACTCCAAGGAGAACCACCACTAGGTATATAGAAGTGAGATCAGGTGTAGAGTTTCCAAATTGAGACTGCAGTGCGTGGCGGAGCTGGAGAAAGTGGAAGAACATGGAATTAGGCAGGTCAAAGGTAAGTTTAAGGTCCTGGAACGCTTTAACTCCCATATTGTTCATTACCTGGTGGAGATATGTCACCCCTCGGTTAAATCAGAGATCAACGTCTGGCAGGGTGAGCAGCTCTGGAAGGTTAAAGTTATCCCATTGTGGCGTGTGAGTGTGGATGAGAGAAGCCTTCAACCGGTGCAGTGCCAGCGCCCAGAATCTACAATCCCCTGCGCCCCCCCAGTCTGGTTAAATTGCGCATGTCGCTAAATAGGATTTGAAAGGGGTGTGCAGCTTGGGTAGGGACTGTAGAGCATGCTAAGACAAGGTATCTAAGTTTGTCTTCCTTGTCGAAGTGGAAGAAGTGGGACAGTTGGGCAGCCAGGTAGTAAGCGTGGAGATCGGGTACAGCAGTTCCACCCAACTCCGTGAGGTTTTTTAGGTTTTGCCAAGATAATTTGTGACAGGAGCTACCCCAAACAAATGAATTGAGGATAGAGTCCATAGTTTTAAATACCCAAAGCAGCAGATAGGTTGGGGAATGCCAAAAAATGTATAGCAGTTTGGGCAACAAGATCATCTTGATCAAGTTGTTGCGGCCCATGACTCAGAGGGGAAGGGTTCTACATTCTGGTATATTCTTCTGGGGAGCGAGTGATCTGGATCCCCAGGTATTTAATTTGGCTTGCTCTTATCAAAGGGAGGTGGGCATGATCTATATTTGGGGGACCCAAGTCTAAGGGGAGGATCTGGGATTTATCCCAGTTGATCCAGAGACCAGAGAATGCCCCGAAACAATCAATGAGATTTAGAGAGGGTCCCGCATCTTCCAGGTACAACAGCATGTCATCGGCATAAAGGCTAATGGTTTCAACCAGGGGTCCCGACCTAAGGCCTCTAATGTCTGGATAGTCCCTGATGGCTATTGCCAATGGTTCCACTGTCAGGGTGTACAGTAGTGGGGACAGTGGGCACCCCGGATGCGTACCTCTGTTCAGTGGGAAAGGATCTGAGATCCTGCCGTTCACCTGCACCCTGGCCACCGGGGATTGGTACAGCAGTTTGATCCATGTGATGAAGTTGGGGCCAAAGCCGTGCCTGCTAAGGCCCTTCCATAGGTAATCCAATTCAAATGAATCAAACGCTTTGGCAGCGTCTAGGCTTACAACCACACTGGGGTTTAATTGAAAAAGCATGTTCTAGTGATTCTAGATGAGCTTCAGCTTGTCATAAAGCTGATTTAGAGGACAACTTTTATCTGGAGATACAAGTCCAGAGCAGCATCTTGACGTGCAGTTTAAAAGACTCCCATACCCTTCCACAGGGTGCCAAGTCCCTATTGGTATTGAAAAAGAAGAGCCTTTACGGTTTCTATATCGGGGAGGACAGATAGCCAGAAGGGGTTTAGCCTCCACGTCTGGGATGAGGGGGAGTCTGCAAGTCAAGTAAGGTCCACTATGGGGCATGGTCCGATTAAATGCGAGTTCCATATCCCACATCCACCAGCCGCGGGAGCAGAGAGGAGGATACAAAAATGTAGTCTATCCGTGACATACTGGAGTGGGATGCAGAAAAGCAGGAGTAGCTGGGGGAGGTGGGGAATTTATAGCACCAGGTATCCACCAGGGCAAATTCTCCAGTCCAGTATGGGGCATGGTCCGATTAAATGCGAGTTCCATATCCCATATCCACCAGCCGCGGGAGCAGAGAGGAGGATACAAAAATGTAGTCTATCCATGACATATTGGAGTGGGATGCAGAAAAGCAGGAGTAGCCGGGGGAGGTGGGGAATTTATAACGCCAGGTATCCACCAGGGCAAATTCTCCCATCATGCAGCCAGTACAATGACCCTAAGCACACAGCTAAAATAACGAAGGAGTGGCTTCACAACAACTCTGTGACTGTTCTTGAATGGCCCAGCCAGAGCCCTGACTTAAACCCAATTGAGCATCTCTGGAGAGACCTAAAAATGGCTGTCCACCAACGTTTACCATACAACCTGACAGAACAGGAGAGGATCTGCAAGGAGGAATGGCAGAGGATCCCCAAATCCAGGTGTGAAAAACTTGTTGCTTCTTTCCCAAAAAGACTCATGGCTGTATTAGATCAAAAGGGTGCTTCTACTAAATACTGAGCAAAGGGTCTGAATACTTAGGACCATCTGATATTTCAGTTTTTCTTTTTTAATAAATCTGCAAAAATATCAACAATTCTGTGTTTTTCTGTCAATATGGGGTGCTGTGTGTACATTAATGAGGAAAAAAAATGAACTTAAATGATTTTAGCCAATGGCTGCAATATAACAAAGAGTGAAAAATGTAAGGTGGTCTGAATACTTTCCGTCCCCACTTTAAAAATATGTATCTGCCCTGAGGATTCGTCCGCAGTGTCATAAGCTGGAATTGGGTGCATTTGGTGATAAGAATTACAACACTGCGGCAATGGGGAGTGTGGGGAGCTTGGCATACCCAACCTATCCAAGGTTTTTTAAATGCGAGTTGTAGATGGCCTGTAAGATGTGTTTCCAGTAGGATATACACAACTGCCTGCATGGCTTTTATTTGAGAGAGGACTGCGGTGTGTTTGGGTCTAGCACGCATACCTCTGACATTCTATTTCACTAATTTGATAGCTGCCATAGTGAGGAGTGTGTAGCGAACACCTGCAGGCGGATGCCCAGAGCAGACAACACAGGATGGTAAAAATCATGTAATATCAAAACATTGAGCCAGGGTGTCCGCCAATTGTCAGAAAATAAAAACAGCTCTACATACCATGACCGTATAACATAGCAGTTACTGCGTTGTAAGAATTAAATAGCCAAAGCTGTGAACATCATTGATGAGTTAAAAGAGAACTATTGCTGTATATTTCTACTAAGCACACATTACACATATAACAACAATAACTGAAAAAAAATGAAAAAAGTAAAAAGAAAAAAAGTGGAACATCTGTCTTTGGTATACAGTGAATTGCAAACGCTGGACCAGCCTAAAAAAACACAACCAGGGTTGCTTAAGTACAGCAAGGAAATGTGTGCTGGCCACAGAAACTTATCTTGAACGGTGGATATAATCCAAACAAAAGAATAAAACAGAATTCCAGCACTGTTCCTATGCTAAGTGGGGGGCGAACAATCACTGAAAAGCCTGCCATGGCGCAGGGAGCCCAGCTGGGGGGTGTGGGCATGCCGTGGAACATGTCCCCAGAGTTGCAAATACATGGAAGAGTCTTCAGGAGCTCCAGCCAGTGTAGAGTAATTGGGAATGAGGGGAAGATTAGGTAGATAATATACAGGGGGGAAATGTTCCAGTTTGCATAGAGGAATGTGAGAAGGGAGGGAGTAAAGGTCATGGGGAAAAGGGGGAAGCAAAGAAAAAAAAATTAATAATAAGGCTGGGAGCCAGGTTCAGGAAACATGGTGGTATGCCAGATATCACGGATCAGGCGGGGGAAGACAGGTACATGGATCACGATGGAGGTCGATTGGCATTGTCACGGCGCTCCAGCCACACAAACGCCAACTCAGGGTCCTCAAAGAAGTGCACCCGATCCTCGCCCACCACCCGCAATCTTGCAGGGTACAGCATAGCATATTTCATGTTCTTGACCCATAGCTGGTGCTTGACCTAGGTAAATTGGGTGCGACAAAGCTGGACCTCAGCTGAGAAATCTGGGTAGACTGCCACCGTCCCATTGCGGAATGGTATATTTCCTTTTTCCCTGGGTAATCTAAGGATGGCGTCACAGTCCCTGAAGTTCATAAATTTAGCAATGAAGGTGCGTGGAGGGGAGCACTGGGAGGGGGTCTGGCAGCCAGGCGATGAGCACGTTCCACGACAAACGAATTTGAGAAGGTGTACCTGTCATAAGTGGTGATGAGCAGATTTTCTAGGAATGCCTGTGGATCTGTGCCCTCCGAGCCCTCAACAGACCCACAAAGGTTGCAGCATCTCAACCTATTCTCCATGTCATCCTGCTTTTGCATGACAGATTGGAGCTGGTGTTGTAGTTGCTCAGTAGACACCTGCAGCAGGGGGATGTCATCCTCCACATGGCTGATCCGTCTCTCAGTCTTTGACATCCGGTCACGTAGCTTCTGAAAATCGTGCCTGAGCAGGGAGAGGTCCACCTTCACTTCTTCAATCTTAGAGGTCAGGGTGGTTTGACACTGTGAGATGGCACTGTGGCACTGTGAAATAGCCTTGAGTACCTTAGTGGTGTCTCCAGCGGCTTGCTCGGGCTAAGCAGGGAGCTCGGTGCAATCTTCCCTCACGGTCTTCCTCTCCTCATGATGGAACTTTTTGAGCTTGTTGATGGCTTCAGACACCCGTTTGAGGGGCGACATCGCGGTGTTCTGGGTGTGCAGAGCCTCAGGAGTAAAACTGGTGACAGGAACAGGCAGGATAGCCCAAGGATTGCTGTATATAGGAGTAATGGCGGAGCTTTCAGCTAAAGAGTCCTACACCATGCCGCTTCAGGCCATGCCCCCAGGAAAGTCCTTTTAATGCAGCTTCAAGGGAGACAAAGACTTTAAAACCCCCTTTAACAAATTCAAGATTGGAATGTTAATCCCCCTTCCTGTCTGGGGGGGAGGGGGGTTAACAACAACACTGCAACACCATACTTTTTTGAGACAGATGTTGATTTCTTTTGGTGCTACTTAATCAATAATCACCAATGTGTTTTTTATTTTATACTATATACTGAAAACTGAAAGAAAAAAAATGTGGTTTTAGGGCTTGGTGACCCATTTTTATTAAACAAACTCAAAGTTCACAAAACAGTTGCCCATGCAGGGGATTTTCACCATCAAAACAGGTAACAGAAAATACCAAGCACCTGGCTCTCTCTTTAGCAGTGCCCCTGCTTATGCCCAAACCTTGGCCTTTGGCTTTTGATTGGTTCCTCAGACCAGCTCACCCAGCTCTCCTGGCTCCCTGAATTCCTCTATCTCTATGCCATTAGTAGCAGCACCCTGCTGCACAGGTCCATGCTCTGACCTCTCAATATGGGAACTTCCGGCACCCATCTAAGCCCTCCTGTCTCCTGAGACCTCCTGGCTTTCAGGTGGAACATACCTTGACAGACCAGTCTCCTAGATGGACCACACCTGTTGCCTAACATGAGCTCTGAACTGTGCCCAAGGCCTTCATTATAAGGGCTGTGTACACTTGCACTCACAGCCTGCCAGTCTTCTGCAAGACCAGGACAGTGGGTTGGAGATTTCTTCCCTCCCAATATTCTTTGAAACCTTCAAACTCCTAGAACTCAACCCAGCAATACCAAAATCCAGGGAAAACAGTAAAAACAGTTTTCTCCACTGTACTGGTGTAGCAGCAATCAGAACACTGTTACTGACTACACTGACACTGGTGTGGCTAGTGGCTGGTGTGGCTAGTGATCAGGAACACTGTTGCTGGCTATTCTGGTCTGGTGACAATGGCACTGGTGTGGCGGGATCAGGAACACTGTTGTTGACAGCACTGGTCTGATGACACTGTGCCTAGTGTGGTGGTGATTAAAAATTCTGTGGCTGGCTGCAGTGGCCTGTTAACACTGTGACATGAATAGAGAGAGAGCAGGCAGGTTTTTATCTAGCAATAGAAGTTAGAGTTTATTATCTGAGAGACAAAAGCCACAAATGTTATACAGTGGCTGGACAGTATATAGGAAACTTGGTTAGGCCACAATAGAGAGAGACAAGGTCGATTTTGTCTAGAAATAAACATTAGAGTATATTATCTGAGCAAAAATAGCCATAAATATTACACAGTGGCTGAACAGTAAAGAAGCAGCTTGGTTAAGCCACAATTAAAGAAAGAGAAATGAGGCAGATTTTATCTTGAAATATAAATTAGAGTGTATTATTTGGTGTTGATGACCTTTTGACTGGTGTCCCAGCTACATTCCTGCCTCCTGATTAAGCTTTACCCTGTTCCAGTTGCTGGTTCCTGCCTGTTGATCCACGGTCATCTGCTCCCTGCAAACCTCAGCTGGCACTGCCTGTTATACTGGCCCTTGTGCCACTCTGTGTCCTTACACCCCCTGTCATCACTACCAGCAGTGTTGGAAAAGAAGTGCAAGAGAAGCCCCCTCTATAGCTTGATCTCCACCAGGTACATGACAGCTTAGTTAGGCAGCAATATTAGAGGGAGAGATAAGGCAGGTTTTACCTTGAAATAGAAATGGGAGTGTATTAATTAAGAGACAATAGCTACAGGTATTGTACAGTGGCTGGATAGTATGTAAGCAGCTTAGTTAGGCCACAATATAAGAGGGAGAGAAGAAGGATTTATCTTGAAATAGAAATTAAATTGTATTATTTGAGAGACAATTGACACAAATACTGTATAGTGACTGGACAGTATGTATGCAGCATCGTTAGGAAGCAATAGAAAAGGCAGATTTTATCTAGAAAAAAACACTGAAATAGACCGCAAACTTTGAAGCGCAATGCTGGATTTACTCGGCAGCACACATTAAAAACTTTGCAACCTCGGTCAAGCTACAGAAACATTGTATGGAACCTATACAGAAATGGGCACCTGAATATACTAAAATCTTTGAGGCACTATACAAAATTTACTTTGCAGCAAACATTCCAAATTTTGAAGCCAAGGTCGAGCTACAGAAACATTGTTTGACATTTTATACAGCACCAGAGCACCGGAATAGACTGAAAACCTTGAGGTACATTGCAGGATAAATGCCACAGCAAACATTAAAAATTTTCAGCTGAGATCAAGCTGCAGAAACATGGTGTGCCACTTTTATAATGCCTGAGAAGCAGATTAGGCTGAAAAATTTGGGGCACAATGCATGGATACCAGAAAAGGTGGAGTGACTGGTAATCCAAGACTTGTTCATTTTAATGAAAGTGAGCAGGTCCACACTGCCTGGGGACAGGCAAAATCACCTCTCTGTAACAAAACAGCCTGCTGTTCTGAAAGCTCTCACAGTACAGAGATCCACCTGGACACCCAATAGTCCATGAAGTCCTCGCTTCTGAGTGTATCTGCATCAGTCCTGAACCCAATGTACTCAGCAATCATGTAGTTCAGGTTCTGCTGATAAGTGCTGCCTACAGCTGGGCGTGGCTGCTATGGTATAAAAAAAGGGTTCTGAGAATTGGAGACACTTTGGTCATTAGAGGGGATCCTTCCACCAGGAGGAAATGCGGCAAAGAGGTTCCACCTCTTGGCAGTGACACAGATGAGGGGTTGGCAAGCAGTTGATGTTGGTGCAGTATTTTTTGCCAGGCAAGTCATAGTCATAATGTGGCCACAAAGCCTTCTGACCTGATGAAGAACCTTCTAGAAGCCAGGGTGCTTCATGATATATTGCTGCATCATGGGGTTGAGGACATGTGCTAGGCATGGATTTTTTTTGTGTTTTTTGCTATGAGATGGAAAGTCAGCAGGTTAGTGACAATGTTACACATGACCTTGCCTTGCTGTTGATAGCATTGGGTCAGCCACCTCTGAGCTCATGACCAAGCCCATCAACCTGTGGCAAGTCAGTGAGCATGTGATCAAATGATTACGCTGACTACTTCAGCAACCAAGCATGACTCCTTTTTATTTAAAATAGGTGTTAAGATGAGATCAGTAAGTTAATTTTAACCAGCTATGGCACACAGAACAGGCATTGGGGCATATTGTGCAATATGCCCCAGTAGAAGGACCTCTAGTCCGAAACATGTCGGGTTGCGATTGATTTTTTGTTCCTGGTACCACGCTACTTTTTATTGTGATCACTTTTATCCTGGCCGCTGTTATCTGGATTTTTACCCTATTTGGTTTAAAATAAACCTGCTTCTTTGGATTTAAGCACTATGTGGAGCCTTTTTTTCCTTTTCCATGTCCCCATGATGGCTTTGTGAAAGGTGCATTCCTCCTATATACACCTGTCGGAGAAGTGCGTACAACCAGACTTGGAACATCTGATGTCTTTAGGTCATTTACCATTGCTACAAAGGAACCAGTGGAACCTGCCGTATACGCCTCTACAACATACATCTATTCGGATCGATCTATCCTTAAGCCGGTATGACACCTAGCCGTACGGCAAACGTGTCCACCTGTTCCGGTAAGTGTATTTGCTCTATTCATTCTTTGCTGTGGATACTGAGTATTGGAACACCACCTCTGTGAAACCACGTAGCACCCTTGAGATACCTCTCACTCATCTTACATTTATACTGCTTACCTTTGTTGAACATTTACATGACCATAATGTTCACGTTATTGGTCGTTGATATGATCATGGACTCACTATAATAATACAATATTGTATTTGGCTTCCTGCATTTTTTATATTTAGTTATATACTATCATGCTGCACAGCTGATAGTCACATTTGTGTTGATTTTTATGTATAGCGCTGCATTGTTTTTTCTTCTCACTGTTCACATTGTCACTACTTTATTGATGCTGGCTGCTATACACCCTTTTTTTCAGTAGCGCAACCATATCGTTATTTTATATTGACTGTAGGCAAGACACACTTGTCTTTGTGCTCATCTGGTTGCCACCACACACGCTTGACACCATCTGAACCAAATTTTATCTTGGTCTCATCAGACCACAGGACATGGTTTCATTAATTTATGTCTTTAGTCTGCTTGTCTTCAGCAAACTGTTTGTGGGCTTTCTTTTGCATCATCTTTAGATGAGGCTTCCTTGTGGGAGGACAGCAATGCAGACCAGTTTGATGCAGTGTGCAGCGTATGGTCTGAGCACTGACAGGCTGATCCCCACCCCTTCACCCTCTGCAGCAATGCTGGCAGCACTCATACATCTATTTCCCAAAGACAACCTCTAAATATGACGCTGAGCATGTGCACTCAACTACATCTTGCGAGGCCTGTTCTGAGTGGAACCTGTCCTGTTAAACCGCTGTATGGTCTTCGCCACCGTACTGCAGCACAGTTTCAGGGTCTTGGCAATCTTCTTATAGCCTAGGTCATCTTTATGTAGAGCAACGATTCTTTTTTTCAGATCCTCAGAGCGTTCTTTGCCATGGGGTGCCATGTTGAACTTCCAGTGACCAGTATGAGAGAGTGAAAGCGATAACATCAAATTTAACACACCTGCTCTTCAGTCACACCTGAGACCTTGTAACACTCACAAGTCACATGACACCGGGGAATGAATATAGCTAATTGGGCCCAATTTGGACATTTTCACTTAAGGACTGTAATGGAAATTTGTAAGTTCTGTATATAATTGTATTGTATTTTGTATGTATTGCACACTGCCCTCACTGTGCACACGGCACTAATAATGTTTTCAGTAAATGTTTACATTCTTTTGAGTCCTGATTAGAATAAGCCTGCCTATGTAACGCCCCTTGTTACGATAAACCTACAATTGTAATATTAATGTGATACCTACGTAATCATGTGCATAAAAACCTTCAATTGCGTCATAATAAAGCAGAACAGTAATTTGGAAAGATGCTGAGCGTATCTTTTGTGTCTGTTCCCTACTGCAGTAGTTATTATTAATTTGGAACCACTAATCAATATGAGGATAGGAGTTGCCTATCATCAATTCAACCGAGTCAGCATGGCGAGCCAGCCAGGAGGGGATTCCAGGTGACCCTGAGTATCCGAAACGAGGAGCTTGAGACGATCCAGGAATTTCTGATAATCAGCCGGCTGAGGTAAGCCTTTTGCTTACATTTGAGTTATCAGACTTCCTTGATCGGTAAGGCATTTTCGGGACAAAGGGTACCTATTTTACTCCCCTTAATCGAACTGTATTGATTGGTGGTTATATGTTATGTTGTCCCTGTCTACTGTCCATCGGAGTGTTATAAATAAGAAAGGGAATAATAGTGCTGTTCACAGGTATATGTAGTAAATCTGCTAGATAAAGTAGTTTAGAGGCAAGAGGGTATAGGCACAAGTAGAGAAGAGAGAAGACTGGCCAGTCATTATGGGCATTGAATTAAGTAAGGGAATGAAGGGTAAGAGACCCTCAAAAATGCCCAGCGCAAGAGGAGCGCTACATATGAACCAAAGGTGCGGTTCCGCCTATACTGAGCCCCTAGATTAATGGTTAAAGTGGACAGTGATCCACATTGGGTAACTGGGTTACCAAAGTCCACAGGGACTAAGAATCATGCAGAGTAAACAGCTAGAGAAACAGCTATCTATGTGAGCAGGATGGATCAAGGGTGACATTAACACTAGACAGAAAGGGACATTTTCATGTTAAGTTGTGGGATGAATTTGGGGTCAGGCACTATAACTATTAGAGTCAGAAACAGAGAAATGAGAGGTAAAACAGAATACTTTATATGTTGTCAGAGAGAGAAGATGGGATGAGTACTCTGGCTGACCGTCTGATCATAGAAGCTAGATATAAAAGTTATCTGAACAAAAATAAAGAAAGTAGAATTTAGACAGGAAAATATTAATGAGAGTTAAAAGAAAGTGGGAGAATGATATGCATGTGTTGTGCACAAATGGGAAAAATGTAAGCGATTTTAGAGAGATATTGGTGTATGTGTGTGCGAATGCTGGGACCTTTAGTTCTATTGCTTGTGTGTGTCATGTACGCAGATGTGACCCCCTCCTTTGTGCTCTCCTGAAAGAAATGTGGCTGGGATGAGAGGTTAGTGATAAGCTGGAAGGACATCATGCCAATTCCAGTTTTTTTAGACAAAACATTTATAACAAAATGTGCCGGGTTAACGAATCTAATGGAAAACAATGTGATCACAATTATTTTGAATCTGTTTTCCAAACATGGTAAAATGAAGGTTACATTTAACCGTGTATTACACAAATTGAATATCCTTTGATAGTGGAAACAGTGCATTTAAAAAAGGGAAATTAAGTAAAATTAAGTAGTAATGAGTATTAATTTATGAGTTTAACAATTTTATTAATAATATAGATATATTGAAACTGGTTTAGACAACCTTTGGTTGGAAATGAAATCCAGGTTAATGGGGAAATTTGTAATGAATGAGATTAGTTTAGATTAAGATAACAATTTTGTAATTTTACATTTATACAATAAGCTCTTATTGAGAGAAAAAAAAGATTAAGATGAGGTTGTTATTTTGAATAAAGCTGCCATAATATTTAACAAAGCCAAGATGGATGGAATACATAAGAAGTTCTTCTATAAAAATGAAATTTTAAGGTTTTTGATAATAACTTGATGTGCGGTCCATGATGTAAGAGTAATATTAAATAAAATTTAAATATAACAGACCCATCACATCAAGTCCACACACCCTGTTAGGATAGATGCCACCTGCAGCCAGTTGTTTTATAGTTTTTGATGCTTTCTGGTCCATCATACAGATTCTTGGTCCTTTTGTTTTTATTTATTTTTATTTTTGAAATCCAAAGCAGAATGTGTGGATTGTGAAATGATGTGCCCCTTTTTCTTGTAAGTGCCGTGGTATAAGCAGAAGAATATTTTGGATTTATGGGCATCTCTCTATGACCGCAGGGTATTGTTATCATTTATTATAATATTGCCAGGAAAAAGTTGTCTTTTGAAACATGAAACTGGAGTTCTTACACAAATAGTGTGATAGAAAACAAGACATTGTAATATATTTATGCAAGCTGGACCCAGTAATGAAGGGTTCATCCCGATATATCAGAGCTGCAGCTTTTATGCAAAGGTGCTATTAGACAAAGTTAGATATTGTTTTGGTCAAACATTTAATTTTTAATGGTCCGACATTCTGTGCAGCAAATATACAGCTAACTAAATGTTTGTCTAATGAAAGGTTTAAAATATGAGTTTGTTTATGTACAAATCTAACAATGAGAAATGCGTACATTTGAATCCAGCCACCTTATTGCCTCTATTGGAGGAGGCTGGAGACAAAGGAAGACATGTGTGTTAAATTGATGGTGTAGGATTCAGCTTCTGTGAGCCCAGTGCAGGACACACTCCCTGAAGACCCAGATATTACATTTTTTGTAGATTTGAGTATGCAGTTTATCACCCAGAAGGATACTCTGTATTCAAAGTCATTGGATCCTTTTTCCCCAGCTCAAGAAGCAGAGCTCCATGTTTTAGCAAAGCCTGTGAGCTATAAAAAGAGTGTATATTTATATAGATAGTCGAGATATAGAGAGCTTTTGGTTCCATTTAAAGGGCCAGAAGTTTGTTTTTACTTCGGCAGGTAAACCAACCAAGCATGCCAAGTTAATTTGATCGGCTGTTTTCAGCCTTCCAGGTTCTTGCTGAGGTAGCCATATTAACTTTCACACATGGAAGCAGACCAGGTGACTAAGGATGCTGCATTTACAGCCCCGGACACTTGATGGGTCTGTGCAACTCACAGATTCCACCCTAGTTCTGGCCCAGTATAGCTGGGATTAATAATTCAACTTTAAGGACCCCAGAACGAGAAGAACAAGTGGTCCACAGGGGGCAACTTCTTATGAAACGGGACTTTGGAAAAAGGTGATCATTTATGTCTGCCAGCCACTCTTTTCCCTTCAGCTTGACACATGGACCGTGTCATGAGTCACAAGCAGTTATGGCTGCCTTAGTAAATGAGCATGGGATAGAGCCAGGGTTCTCCACAGTTGTTTTTATAACACACCACTTCTTGTTTTACCTGTTACCAAAGGTGTTACCAAAAGCTGAACATCCCTCCCAGAGATTACATAAAAGATATATCCAGATGCCCAAGTCAGGATCTTACGAGTATGCATTTTGTCTGTATGGACATGTTTTTTGGATGTCCAGTGGCAAATGCTACTGCAAAGGCCACAGTAAAAAGTGTTATCAGAAGTAGTTTGTAAGTACAGAGTGCCAGGGAGTACAGAGAGTAACAGAGGAAATCATTTTTTATAGGAGAGTCCTTACTAGAAGTTTTGAGGTTTTATTTTTACACCCCCTACTGTCTACAATGTATCAGACAAAGTAGAGTAAGAAACTAGAAAACTTTTGTCTGAATGTTTTCTTCTATTTTATGAAGCCTCTAAGGGGGATGTTGGACTCTCTCCCTATGGGATTTGGTTTGGGAGTGTGTTACTCACTTGCTTATATTTTGTCTCAGCAGCTGAAGTCCTTCATTCGGATCTCACAGAGAATGTTCCTGATCTTTTAAGGTTTTTTGACAAACTCATTTATGTGTTTTCTCCCCAATTCCAGATCCTAAAAGTTTGGAAGGATCTAAAACTAAAGCCAGGTGACTTGTGGATTGTTAAGAGACATTTATATATAAGGAAAAGTTTGGAGACTCAATACAGCATCTATTTCATGTACAGTTTTTGCAAAACGTGAAGAAAAAGTCACCTGGATCCACACCAGACACTGCAAAAATGACTTAATTAAAGAAATCTCTGTGTTTGATTTGTTTCCCTCTTGTGATCACAGTCTAGGGTACTTTTTTATTCAATTACTTTAATTGTAAGGGATATATATATATATTTGAAAAGTAGTTCAGCCAAGTTGAAGTCATATTTGTCTTTTGTGCGTCTTCCATTTCATGTAGAAATGTCTGTGTTTACATATGCTGATAAGTCAGCATGTCCACAATTCAGCTAGAAGGCCATTCTGGCCACAGGAGTGTACAGCCAGTACTCTGTAAATATGTTTTATCAATCATTTGTTTTTCACAATGAAGAGTCATTTTGGTAATGAAAAAGTTGCTTAGCTATTATTTTCTCCACAATGGAGTTTTTGCTTCTTTGGCCAGGACTACCTCCACCTAAGCGTGAGGAGGTTCCAGGTTAAAGGTGATAGCAGGTATGGTTAGTGATCAAAATATTGATCAACAGAGGGGAGACTGTAATGGAAATTTGTAAGTTCTGTATATAATTGTATTGTATTTTGTATGTATTGCACACTGCCCTCACTGTGCACACGGCACTAATAATGTTTTCAGTAAATGTTTACATTCTTTTGAGTCCTGATTAGAATAAGCCTGCCTATGTAACGCCCCTTGTTACGATAAACCTACAATTGTAATATTAATGTGATACCTACGTAATCATGTGCATAAAAACCTTCAATTGCGTCATAATAAAGCAGAACAGTAATTTGGAAAGATGCTGAGCGTATCTTTTGTGTCTGTTCCCTACTGCAGTAGTTATTATTAATTTGGAACCACTAATCAATATGAGGATAGGAGTTGCCTATCATCAATTCAACCGAGTCAGGGTGTACTCACTTTTGTTGCCAGCGATTTAGACATTAATGGCTGCGTGTTGAGTTATTTTGAGGGGACAGCACACTTACACCTTGTAACACTAATGGAAGGGAAAAAAATGGCTAATTGGGCCCAATTTGGTAATTTTCACTTAGGGGTATACTCCGTTTTGCTGTACACTCACTACTTTACATTGTAGCAAAGTGTCATTTCTTCAGTGTTGTCACATGAAAAGATATAATAAAATATTTACCAAAATTTGAGGGGTGTACTCACTTTTGTGGGATACTGTAGATTAGGGATGAGCTTCGAGTTCGAGTCGAACTCATGTTCTACTCGAACATTGGCTGTTCGCAAGTTCGCCGAACAGCGAACAATTTGGGGTGTTCGCGGCAAATTCGAATGCCGCGGAACACCCTTTAAAAGTCTATGGGAGAAATCAAAAGTGCTAATTTTAAAGGCTTATATGCAAGTTATTGTCATAAAAAGTGTTTGGGGACCCGGGTCCTGCCCCAGGGGACATGGATCAATGCAAAAAAAAGTTTTAAAAACGGACGTTTTTTCAGGAGCAGTGATTTTATTAATGCTTAAAGTCAAACAATAAAAGTGTAATATCCCTTTAAATTTCATAGCTGGGGGGTGTCTATAGTATGCCTGTAAAGGGGCGCATGTTTCCTGTGTTTAGAACAGTCTGACAGCAAAATGACATTTGGAAGGAAAAAACTCATTTAAAACTAGCCGCGGCTATTGCATTGCCGACAATACACATATAAGTTCATTGATAAAAACGGCATGGGAATTCCCCACAGGGGAACCCCGAACCAAAATAAAAAAAAAAAAATGATGTGGGGGTCCCCCTAAATTCCATACAAGGCCCTTCAGGTCTGGTATGGATATTAAGGGGAACCCCAGCCAAAATTGAAAAAAAAAATTGACGTGGGGTTCCCCCTAAATTCCATACCAGACCCTTCAGGTCTGGTATGGATTTTAAGGGGAACCCCGCGCCAAAAAAAAAAAAAAAAAACGGCGTGGGGTCCCCCTTAAAATCCATACCAGACCCTTATCCGAGCACGCAACCTGGCAGGCCGCAGGAAAAGAGGGGGGGACGAGAGTGCGGCCCCCCCCCCCCTCCTGAACCGTACCAGGCCACATGCCCTCAACATTGGGAGGGTGCTTTGGGGTAGCCCCCCAAAACACCTTGTCCCCATGTTGATGAGGACAAGGGCCTCATCCTCACAACCCTGGCCGGTGGTTGTGAGGGTCTGCGGGCGGGGGGCTTATCGGAATCTGGAAGCCCCCTTTAACAAGGGGACCCCCAGATCCCGGCCCCCCCCCTGTGTGAAATGGTAAGGGGGTACTTACCCCTACCATTTCACTAAAAAACTGTCAAAAATGTTAAAAATGACAAGAGACAGTTTTTGACAATTCCTTTATTTAAATGCTTCTTCTTTCTTCTTTCTTCCTTCATCTTCTTCTGGTTCTTCTGGCTCTTCTGGTTCTTCCTCCGGCGTTCTCGTCCAGCATCTTCTCCGCGGCGTCTTCTATCTTCTTCTCCTCGGGCCGCTCCGCACCCATGGCATGAGGGGGAGGCTCCCGCTCTTCTCTTCATCTTCTTCTCTTCTTCATCTTCTTCTTCATCTTCTTCTTCTTCTTCCTTCTTCTCTTCTTCTCTTCTTCCTGTCTTCTGCGGGCCGCTCCGCAGCCATGCTGTGGCATGGAGGGAGGCTCCCGCTGTGTGACGGCGTCTCTTCGTCTGACGGTTCTTAAATAACGGGGGGCGGGGCCACCCGGTGGCCCCGCCCCCCTCTGACGCACGGTGACATGACGGGACTTCCCTGTGGCATTCCCCGTGACGTCACAGGGAAGTCCCTCAAGTCACCGTGCGTCAGAGGGGGGCGGGGTCACCGGATGGCCCCGCCCCCCGTTATTTAAGAACCGTCAGACGAAGAGACGCCGTCACACAGCGGGAGCCTCCCACCATGCCAGCATGGCTGCGGAGCGGCCCGCAGAAGACAGGAAGAAGAGAAGAAGAGAAGAAGGAAGAAGAAGAAGAAGATGAAGAAGAAGATGAAGAAGAGAAGAAGATGAAGAGAAGAGCGGGAGCCTCCCCCTCATGCCATGGGTGCGGAGCGGCCCGAGGAGAAGAAGATAGAAGACGCCGCGGAGAAGATGCTGGACGAGAACGCCGGAGGAAGAACCAGAAGAGCCAGAAGAACCAGAAGAAGATGAAGGAAGAAAGAAGAAAGAAGAAGCATTTAAATAAAGGAATTGTCAAAAACTGTCTCTTGTCATTTTTAACATTTTTGACAGTTTTTTAGTGAAATGGTAGGGGTAAGTACCCCCTTACCATTTCACACAGGGGGGGGGCCGGGATCTGGGGGTCCCCTTGTTAAAGGGGGCTTCCAGATTCCGATAAGCCCCCCGCCCGCAGACCCTCACAACCACCGGCCAGGGTTGTGAGGATGAGGCCCTTGTCCTCATCAACATGGGGACAAGGTGTTTTGGGGGGCTACCCCAAAGCACCCTCCCAATGTTGAGGGCATGTGGCCTGGTACGGTTCAGGAGGGGGGGGGGCCGCACTCTCGTCCCCCCCTCTTTTCCTGCGGCCTGCCAGGTTGCGTGCTCGGATAAGGGTCTGGTATGGATTTTTAGGGGGACCCCACGCCGTTTTTTTTTTTTTTTTTTGGCGCGGGGTTCCCCTTAAAATCCATACCAGACCTGAAGGGTCTGGTATGGAATTTAGGGGGAACCCCACGTCAATTTTTTTTTTCAATTTTGGCTGGGGTTCCCCTTAATATCCATACCAGACCTGAAGGGCCTTGTATGGAATTTAGGGGGACCCCCACATCATTTTTTTTTTTTTATTTTGGTTCGGGGTTCCCCTGTGGGGAATTCCCATGCCGTTTTTATCAATGAACTTATATGTGTATTGTCGGCAATGCAATAGCCGCGGCTAGTTTTAAATGAGTTTTTTCCTTCCAAATGTCATTTTGCTGTCAGACTGTTCTAAACACGGGAAACATGCGCCCCTTTACAGGCATACTATAGACACCCCCCAGGTACGAAATTTAAAGGGATATTACACTTTTATTGTTTGACTTTAAGCATTAATAAAATCACTGCTCCTGAAAAAACGTCCGTTTTTAAAACTTTTTTTTGCATTGATCCATGTCCCCTGGGGCAGGACCCGGGTCCCCAAACACTTTTTATGACAATAACTTGCATATAAGCCTTTAAAATTAGCACTTTTGATTATTCATGTTCGTGTCCCATAGACTTTAACGGCGTTCGCGTGTTCGAACGAATTTTTTTCCTGTTCGCATGTTCTGGTGCGAACCGAACAGGGGGGTGTTCGGCTCATCCCTACTGTAGATAAATAATAAATGATTATCTTATATAGCATAATAATATATGATTTAGCTTCATTTTAACAGTACCTTTTTATTCTCCCTCTTAACTGTGTGAGAAAAACATGGGATTGTGGGTAAATCTTATACACATAAACACATGTTATTTCCTTCTAGTTAAGAGGGCTGGCCTGGAAGGGAGCATTTGTCTTTTAGACCCATGCCACTTCTATGAAACTGCAGTGAGAGGCGTGCCTCCACTGCAGCATTTTTATTGGAAAGTTGGGGCTAATGGTACTTTACGATTAGTCCAAGACTCCAAGCTGTCCATTGAGGTCAATGCCTCTGACAAGAAGTGGGGGAGGCACTGTGAGCTCAACCTCTCAGTCTGCTGCAAACAGAGTGTGCCAGCTTGTATTTAAACTGGCCGCTCTGTATGTAGCTTCTGACAGGCTGCTCAAGGAGCCCCGTATCTCTGGAAACCATAGGTCGTAGGAGCCCCAAATTTTTACCAGTGGTGGGGTAGGACTTAGGCTACCTACCACTCAAATTGGGGTCTCTGTGACCTCAGGTCGCTGATCTACGACCCTCAAAGCTCGAATATTTATTTTATTTTTTATTTTATTTTTTAAAATTTTTTTAATGTTCATGGCTCTGCCTCACCTGCTTCCCCTGACTGCACATCCCTGGTAGAGACTGATCCGGTAGGGCTTGACTCCCAGTGTTGAGGAAACCTGCTGGGGCCCTGTGTGCTGAGGAAAGTTCTAGACTCCTTAGTATTGAGAGAAAGGAACAGAGGTGGAAGCCCGACTTACAGAGAAGTTACAGAAATCATTAAAACCATGCAGAACTTAAAAATAAGTTTAGGTGGCGCAGACTTTTAATATGGGATAAAAATTGTGTGGGTCCTATATTAAATGTACAGACATATAGTATTTGAAATGTTGCAGTAAAAAGGCAATCTAAATTGGTTTATTTTATAAACATAATTAGTAAACTTTCATGATATTATAGTGAGCGGTGGTCCTTAATGACAATGTCATGGGACACCAGCATGGTTCACATTTTAACAATAAGCAGCATTTCATAAGAAGTCATATGCTCTGTTTAATTATGTGATTTAGATGCAGAAGATCATTAGCTGGTTGTAAGGGTACATCTTGAAATCCAAGAAGGAAGGCAATAATCATTTTTCATTCCATAAAAAAAAAAAAGTTAATGAAACATATTTTGGAAACATGTAAACCATTTATACCATTATTAAATAAGAAGATACAAAATACTTTATTAGCTTTATTATGTGCTTATACATATTTAGTTATCTAAACAATGCCTCACAGTTAGCAAGAGACTCTCACAGATACTCTTCTGATAGGTAAGTGTCGGTAAAATTCTATTCTCTCACTGATCAGTCAACTCCGGTCATGTTGATTAGAAGACAGATTTATTACAAATGTACCGGTACATAGGGATGAACTCTGTACACAGCAAGTACATTCAACAGAGTCACACAGAACCCTTTTACACATGTAATTTTATAACAGTATTTGGCAAGCTACCATTGGCTAAGGCACACTGGGGACTCATGGTGCATCGTCAGCTTTATTGTCAAAAACAGTGCCCTTTCACAATATGGCCTAATATGGTAAACTTTTGCTAGTTCTTTTAAATATTGTTGTAGGTGTTGGTCGGAACTAAGCAGATTGCATAAACAATAAGTCAGCGCCATTTTAGCTAGGAAAAAAGCATATAAGGAACAAGGCAAATATCGATATCACTTGTAATTCTTTGCATATTTCTTATCATTCCCTCCTCTGATATCTATATTTGCTTCCTCAATTTATTACTTCAGTGCAGGTCCGTTCCACAACTGGGTTTTCAGACCTTAGCAAGTCCTTGACCTTGGCAAGTCCAGTCCATTTCCCAAACCAACCTTCAAGCCAATTTGTGAATGGATCATCAGTACCTGAGTTTTCCGCTAATTCATTTGATAAAGTTGTAAATCTTTCGAGGGTTCTAGTCACGGTTCCTCCAGGAGCTGTAATGTTAGAAATAAAAGGTGCACCACATAAAACCAAACATTTTACAGACCCCTCCTCTTTCTGCTAGGACCATATCTAATGCCATCCTATTCTGCCATGCCGTCAGAGAGGTAGGGGCTAATTGCTCTGTCAATCTCTTAACTGCATCCCTGGTGTAGTTTACAAACCTTTGTTGGTTATAATATATATAGTTAATCCAGTCAACATTTTTTTTTTTTTACTGTCACCCACCAGAGAAGAGACTCAAATCCAGCTGCCACTCTGTTCCTAGCCTTAAACTCGCTCTGCACTCCATGCGGAACCCCAATCTCATCTATATAGATCTGGGGGTCAAAAGACCCCACAGGAGAGGTGTCCCTTCTGCTCCTCCGGTGACCCGTATTCCAAGGGGACTCTGACAGTAAGTGCAGAGGCATTGCCTGCTGTAACAGGGCACAATCCCCTCGGGAATTGGCTGGGATGCTCGCTCTGAGCCTCTTGTCTTCGCATAACCACTAGACGTCCGCCCTCTGGGTGTCGTGCTCAACCCAGTTGTCACCTTCTCCCTTTGCAATTTTATTAATCCTCTCCATGCATCAGTTGCCAGGGTATGCCGTGACAGCAGGGGGTATTTATTATCTCTGAACCTGGGGAAACAATAAACTTAATGTGTGACAGGGAGTGTTGGCGTCAGGTTTGTATGTTTTTTGATATAGCTTTAGCATACACTCTAAACCATCTGGATCTATATTGTTATTTAAGGGAAAAGGCACTGTTAGCAGTATAGATTAACCATTCAAGCCATTCATTCTTATCCTGGTATCCTGTTTCTAATGTTATAGCTTCTTCCACTGTGAGATTGGTGAATCTCACTGTGGATCCTAATACCTCTACTTTAAGTCGGTCCTCATTATCTAATTCTTTCTTCTTGTTTGTCTCATTCTTTGGTTTGACATCAAGAAAGAATTTTCCCAAAGGGTCAGTTCCTGATATCCAAGCTCCTATACGATATAACCTCTGATCTTCTAGTTTTGGGTCCTTCAGGGAAATCAATAATATATTGCAATTCTTTGATTCTGTACAGGGAGAGTGGGCCGCTTTAGTTATGGTTAATCTATTCTTTAAATCTCCTGCTGCTGGGATCTCATATCCCCAATACTGCTGCAGTTGTCCACATGATTGAATCCCAAATAGTACAACTGGTAGTTCCAGCCAGGTAGCACACGTATTTATCTGCCCAGGTCAGTTTACTTGCTTCTACCTTATCTCCACAATCTGTCATCTGGCAGAAATCCACCTGTATAGTACTGATGGTTCCTTCAACAAAGGTGAGGTTGAATGCTCTTCCTGTCTCTTCCCAATTGATTGGTTCCACTATCCTCCCGTGTCTCCTACCTCCCCGTATAGAGGCCTCTCCTAGAGTCACCAATACTCTCACGAGGAACAAAATCCCTATCATCCTATCTAAAGTGAGGGGGGCCTAGATAGGGCCTTTTCTTCACCAAGGTTGAGACAAGCAGACCTTTTATCTCCCTCCCTTTGTATTTGGACTTTCCCCCTCCTTCAGTCTCTCTGTCCCTACTCTGCCTATATTTACCTTTTTACAGTGGGATTGGTGAATCCAGATAGTCCTTTCAGCAATTCTTACTGCAGTGGGAGTAGTAAGGAGTACTTGATATGGCCCTTCCCACTTAGGGGAGTGCCAATGCTTCTTTCTGATCACCTTGATGAGCACCCGATTTGTACTTTGTCTTCTCCTATGGGCTCTCCTTCTGGAATGGAACACTCTTGGTTAATTTGTTTCTGTTTTAATAACCTTGACATGTATTCTGCTAAGGTTCTCTCCCCTTCCTCTGTGTGGGTTTCATTTGGTAATAAAGGTAGTTTATAAGGTCTACTATACATCATTTCAAATGGACTCAGCCCCTCTTTAGTGGGGGTGATATGCATGCTTAAAATAGCTAGTGGGAGACAGTACATCCAATTTTTTCCTGTCTCCTCCATAGCCTTTTCAAGCTTGCTCTTCAATATCCCATTATGTCTTTCTACGAGCCCTGCTGACTGAGGGTGATATGCACAGTCATTCTTTACTTCTATACCCATCACTTCTGTTAGGTGTTTTATGATCTGATTTCCAAAATGTGAACCATTATCACTATAAATCTTCTCTGGTATCCCAAATTGTAAAATGATATCTTTTAGTAAGGCTTTGGATACTGTTAAGGCGTCAGCACTATATCTCTACTCATGTGGTCAATGCATCAATGATTTCCAAACAATATTTCTTCCTTTTCACATTTGTCTAATTCAATAAAATCCATGCAAATGTGTTGGAATGGATATTGCGGTGTGGGGAACTTCCCTTTCCGTGGTCTTATGCCTCCCTGAGCATTGTGTCTTGCACATATAATGCATTGAGAACAAAAAGTTTTAGTAGTTTGTGAAACCATAGGCTGTACATACCTTATTTAACATCTCAGTCATCCCCCTGTTTGACACATGAGTTACTCCATGTGTCAATACTGCTGCATACCTGAATAAGGATTTTGACAATACCAGCTTTCCTTCAGGTGATGTGTAGATGTTATCTATTATTGTGCAACCTTTTGTTTTCCGATATTGTTTCTCCCCAGGGGATATATTCTGCTGTATATCAGTGAGGACTGTATGATCTATCTCTATGATTTCCTGTTCTGTCATGTGTCACTTCTGCATATCCAGTTACACTTGTGCCATCTGGATTTTTCGTACTGAAGCCATCAACAAAAAGTGTCATGTCAGGGTTAGATAACGGTACTTTCCGATATTGTTAAGTGAGGTTGTCTCAAAAGTATTGTTATACAGCAAAGGTGTCGTGCTGGGCTCAAATGTATGGACCAACGGGGCACGGTCAGTATTGAATACCCAGAAATCCAAGCTCTACAAAAATTTGTCATGCCCAAAAAAAACATAATTTGTTTCTTTGTTTCTGGCTTCGGCACCTGGTGGAGGGCTCAAATTCTCTCCTCATCCAGGTGTCGACCTTCTTTTGAGATATTATACCCTAAGTATTTGACCTGCTGTTGCCACAACTGGAGTTTAGTTTTATTTACCTTATGCCCTTGGTATAACTGCCTGGTTAACAGATTGTAAATCCTGTACTATTCTCCAGCCTGTGGAAGGCAGAGCCTTCTTAACAGGAAAAAGAAGGGTATTGCAGGGGCTATACCCTCCTCTGCTTCCTTCTTAAGGGGGTATCTCCTTCATCACCTTGCACAAAAACATTACTTTACCATTTTTTTTTCATCACTTTCAAATACTTCTCAGAATACTTAACATATTGCAAAACATCTAAAACCGATGCAGTTCAGTAAGTAACCGAGTTTTTAACAATGTAATCCTTATGATCCTGTTTTAATCCATTAACAAAAGCTATCTTTAGCTGTTGTTGATATGCACTATTCACATCCTCAGCTTTGGGGAGCCCAGAGAACACTTTAAAAACTTCTCGTAGTTTATTTAGATAATCACTGACACTTTCCTTGTCTTCCTTTACAGTCATATTAATCTTTTGCCAGTCAGTTCGTTATACCCATCGGAGATTGCATCTCTGATAGAAGGCAGTCAATCTGTCTGTCAAATCTTTGCTATCAAGGGCCAGTGGTTCCCCTCTTTGTTGAGGGGGCACTGTGGCTACACAGGGGTCCCAATTTCCCTTTACTGATGCCCAATCTGATCCTAGAACCCTCCTTAAAGCCCTTTCCACTTCGACCCCGTTTAGCCTATAACTGTTCCTCAGACCTTCCATATTTTCAATGATTTCTGGGGCCCCAAACTTAGAATGTTTAATATGCTCAGTAGCCTTCTGCACGTCACTCTCAGTCCATGGTCTAAAAACAGTCATAGTTAGGGGCTGACAGTTTTGTCTGCCTCTTTGTCCACTAGGGGTAGTTGGGCTTGGCATTTCTCTTTTGTTCTCCTTATTCCGCCATTTCTAATCTTTTACTTCTTTTTTTTTTTTTTTTTTTCTTTGGGTCCTAACAATTTAAGCTTATCCACCAACTCCTGGCACCCTTTCACAGTTAGTTTACCATTGAATCCCAACTTCCTTTCCCACTTAGCACAATATTTAACAGATTTTGGTTATTTGCTATGCATACATTTCTTATCTCCTTCTAATGGGGAAACTATTTCCCATGTCTCTGTTTTTTTTCCTTGAGTTTAGAATACAAGACTGGTAATTCTACTCTCGAACTTTGCCAGAATCTATATAAAACAGCAAACAAAGTCCAAACTCTCCAAACAGGAAATAAACATATATATATATATATATATATATATATATATATATATATATATATATATATATATATATATACACATACACACACACATATAAAACAACTTATACCTTTACCTTATTTACTACAAAGTACAGTTGGTCAAAACAAACAGTATTCTTAACGTTCTGATCAGAATTTTTTTTTACACACACTCACACAAAAGAGGAAGTGCACTTAGGTGTCCGTGAGGGGGGGGGGGGGAGTGAGTGAGTCCAGTTTTTTTTTTTTTTTTAACCACAAGTTTGCAGTCAGACCATCATAAAGTAGGCCGGACCATCATAAAGCAGGCCTTTTGTCAACCTGTAAACCACCAGACTAGCAACCCTTGGATCACAGTAAAGCAAAAATATAAGACTCCCCACACAAAGTTAGCAGTATTGTTAAACATGAGGAGGAAAAAGTGAGAGTTAGTCTCATGATTTAACAAATGCAGCAAAAGGAACAGTGCAGGAAATGTTGCTCTCGAGAGAAAAAGAGAAAAACAATTTATCTATCGGGGAAGTGTTTCTGATCAAGTTAGATTGATTCCTGCTCATACATTCACTTCCTGTTTGTCCCAACCACCACTCAGTTAGAAAAAAACCTGAAATGGCCACTGGGACTCTCTGTAATCTATCCAAATTACTTGTAGTCACTATTCACAACAATTATCAATCATCTATCATCTTTCGGTACCTTAAATTTTTTTAATCTGTCTCAGACAGCGGGCTACGTCTATTTACCATAGGCAACGTCCCCAAGTGCCTCTGTCTTCGGCCCCTGTGTCACTTAGGACTTTTATAATCAACTTACAGTGCCAGAATACTTAATAAAAACCCAAATCACCTCAAGTAGAAGAGAAAAGAAAAGAAAAGAAGAGAAAAGAAAAAAAATCTGTCTTACCTTTCACAGACTCGGAGGACTGGATCAGAAGTCCAGGAGTAGAAGTCAGGTGTGGATCCCGGAACCGACCAGCCTCTTTTTACCACTTAACTTGAGTGGGAGGACCTAGGTCTCGGTGAGAGGGAGTCTGATACTCACCGATATTTTGGACGGAACCGTTCGATCCACCACCTAATCCTTACTTCGAAAGGACCATGATGTCGGTAAAATTCCATTCTCTCACTGATCAGTCAACTCCGGTCATGTTGATTAGAAGACAGATTTATTACAAATGTACCGGTACATAGGGATGAACTCTGTACACAGTAAGTAGATTCAACAGAGTCACACAGAACCCTTTTACACATGTAATTTTATAACAGTATTTGGCAAGCTACCATTGGCTAAGGCACACTGGTGACTCATGGTGCATCATCAGCTTTATTGTCAAAAACAGTGCCCTTTCACAATATGGCCTAATATGGTAAACTTTTGCTAGTTCTTTTAAATATTGTTGTAGGTGTTGGTCGGAACTAAGCAGATTGCATAAACAATAAGTCAGCGCCATTTTAGCTAAGAAAAAAGGATATAAGGAACAAGGCAAATATCGATATCACTTGTAATTCTTTGCATATTTCTTATCAGTAAGCCATGGTTTTCCTCACATTGGCTGAAGGCCCATCCACCAACTGATCTAACAATAGCCAGGCAGTAATTATTACTTTGGCCTTATGCCCACATAATTGTCTTTCTTCACCAAAATATGACTATAGTTATCCTTCACTTTGCCAAAATCTGACACAGTAAACATGATTTTATAATAAGCTAAGCGGCCCTCCCCCTGGTTTTAACTGTTACTTAGACAGTACCATGCTGCCGGTGTAAGAGGAAGCAGGGCAAAGATCACATTATTGTGTTCCAACACTTTTGGAAGGCAGTAATTATTGTTTACTTTTTAAATAAACTACTTTTTTGAGGGAACTTGACTTTAGATACATTTACGGAAATATCACACCTATAAATTAGGTTGAGATGTCAATGATAAACCCTCTCCCTGGCTTAATATGAACTGGCCATGCACAGTTTCAGAAGCTTAATTCAAGCAGTGTGCTGGTGACATGCAATGGTACATGAATAAAAAACACCCCAGATTTTGCTCCCCTTGTCCCATCCACCTAGGAGGACTAAGAGCAAAGTAAATACAGTGTGCTGTCTCCGCATATTGAATAGCTGGACTTGGGCCTAGTAGGATAATGGGCTGTAGATGAGCAGACTCAGAAGGATGAAAGACTCCAGAGACCACGGTGGTGAGTCAACTAGTGCACAATTACACACACTGCCTGCCTGTCTGGACTCTGCATGCACTGCATTACGCTCTAGTCGGGACTATTGGATATCACAGTGAAACAAAGAGACAGAGACTGGACCTCAGGGGAGCAGGTGTAGGCCATCTACATCAGTTCCTCAATACCTGCTGCCAGCCAGCCAGGGATATCGATAGGTGTTTGTAACTTAAATGTTGTAATTGATGAAATTATATACAATCATTGACCAAAATCCAGCAGTGCGGTGCTGTCAGTGAGCACTCAGCACAGCCACAAGAGCAGACATACTATTTGACTATACAGTGCATGGAAACATGAATGTCACCATGCCTTACTGCTCTTGCAAACACAAGAGGAGTAACGCATGGTGGCAATCAATTTTCACCAGGAAAAGAGCTTACTGTCTAATTCTGTATAAGTGTAATACTGGACAATGTCACTGAATTGCAAAACCTTATTTATCCACAAGATGGCATTGCCAATTAGTTTTGCGTAACAATGACAGGAATACACGTTGCCAGGGCAGTCTGGATGTTGGGGCCTGAGCTTGAACCTGGGACCTCTGCTGTGTCTGGCAATGACTATTCATACTGAGTGACCTGAGATGCTGGACAGTACCCTGTCTGATCCATTGGACAACCCTGCCATGTGCCTTGAGTTCTTCTGAACCTTGAACTCTTTGCTCCTCCCATGAACTTCCTGATTTTAGCCATGTATATGCACTTCCAGTTTGACAGATTATTATGCTCTCCAGCCAATATCTCGCTCTTGTCTTCCCTGCTGCCGTTCATATTTTTTATAACACTCATTATCGACCTTTGGCTTGTTCCACGACTATGCTTCTGCCTGATCCCAACCTGCAATCACTTGTTACCGACCCTTGGCTTGTTTCCTGATTACGCATTTGTTTGACCATTACTTGCTATATCTGCTACTGGACCCTGGCTTGCTCACCTTCTGGTGGGGCGATCCTGAGGACCGCAACCTGGTACTAACACACAGCAAAACTCATTTCCACCATCAGAAGCTCTGGTGAACACCAGTTAGTACTTGGACTCCACACCTCAGGTGAGCCCACATCATCCACAGCACTAATCAGTGACCATAATGCTGTATCTTCGAGAATGAGTACATTTTATGTGCGTTTTATGTTTCTCCTAAGTTCAGGCCATTTAATTTTTCTGATTAATGTAGTTCAATTGTCTTCAGCAGTTAGTCTGGGCGATAGCAATGTATGAGTTACAGTATGCATATGTATCCATCTGTCTCAGTCAATCACTGAGGGTTTTGGTGCAGTAATGTAGGCAGAAGGGAGATAATAAATATTTGATGCAGACTTCCAGAAAATTCTTTCCCTTTCCCTTCTGGGCTTTTGCCTGGTGAGGATGCCACTGAGAAGGGTGCTTTCTTCTTGGGTCTTGCCCCAGCATGGCGACTGTGCTGAGGGCCTAAGGAGTTTAAGCTGTCTTGCTGGAGGGTACATCCAGAAGAGGCAAGAGCAGGAAACTAACTGCCAGTCTAGAGAAGCTTACTGTGCTGAGGAGTGTCCTGGAGAACTTAGGGAAAAATGCTGGACATTGCATGAAGATCACCATGCTCAACACTTTAAGACACTTGTAACTTCAATTAAAGAACAAGAGACTGTTTAACCTTTAACAACAGATAGTGATGAGTCTCATAGAGTCAATGTGACCTATGTGGCTGCTCTTAAAGGGTCAATTACTATTAGGAGACTGCTATGAAAGAGCCACTAACATTACTGCTGCTATTGAAAGACCTGAGATTTCATGATTTTGGGATATTCTGTATCCTTAAAGTGGGGTTCCACCCAAAAAACAAAAATACCTGGAAAAATTCTAAAAAACAAAACAAAAAAACATTTGGATATTTTTTTTTTTCACTTACCTCTAAATGCCTGTTGCTAGGTGGTCCCTCGTAGTCTGCCTGTTCCTTTGCCTGGGCTGGTGACATCACTTCCCCCCGGCACAGGAAGGGCTCCGCTCTGCTCCCTCCCTCCTGTCAATCATCTGGGACCCATTACAGGTCCCAGGTGATTGAGCGGCCAATCACGGCCGCGGCGCCGCTCGCGCATGCGCAGTGGGTGCCAGGCTGTGAAGCCACAGCCCGGCGCCCACAGTTGAAATGCCGGCGCCGACGAGCGGAGGGGGGGACGAGCGGGGTTTCGATCCCCTGCATCGCTGGACCCAGGGACAGGTGAATGCCCAATTAAAAGTCAGCAGCTGCAGTATTTGTAGCTGCTGACTTTTAATTTTTTTTTTTTTTTGACGGCCCCCCTGGGTGGAACTCCTCTTTAACCACCTTCTCCTAAGTTTATTGAGCAAATACATTCAAAAAAAGACTAAAGTGACTGGTGCCCAACTTTGTTACCCCACCTTAAACCAGTGATTACACCCTGGGAAATTAAATGCTAGCCTACCATACTGCTTTGGGAGTCATTCTACACTGACTAAATCGGAAAAATGCTTCTTACACTCTGTAACCAAAAATTAAGTCAAAAATGTATATAAATGCCATGGTATCTGTATGTGTTAAAAACTTTATGGAATAGATTTACTAAAATTGGTGCAGCTGTGTATGATAGCCAATCAGCTTCTAAGTTAAGCTTGTCCATTTAAGCTTTGACAATAAAACCTGGAAGCTGATAACCCCCTAAAAATTTTATAGTATGTTTTCACTAACAGCAATGGGCCTTTTTGTCTTTCTGAAGGGCATTGTAGTTGTGCAGTGTGTATGCAGTGTTTATCCACAATTGTGGTTTCTGTTCTGCTGGTGGTGCACACACCAATCTGTAATCTTCACACATATGATGATCTGCATTTGGAGCAATTATCTATTATATTACATTTTGACTTATTTTAAAGGTGAGGTCCACACTTATGAAAACTTCTGTTGATGGTACAATAATGTCTATTAGTACAAATTGGATTATCTGCTTTTGGATCTTGTTTCCTGAAGCTAAGGAAAGTTGAAAATCAGTAGTTTCCTCTAACCTCTCTAAACAGCATGGATGGAGGAATCTACACAGCAGTCTGAACACCCTAAGAACCCAAACAGTTACTGTACCTAATTGGATTCAGTCATTGTTTTTCTGATAATTTTCGACCCGGCTCAGTCAATTTCCAAATCGACTTCTGTTGAGCAGGATGGTGCCAAAAGGGTCATCCTCAGCTTGAATTTCATCCGATTCAGTTGGAATTTACCTAAATTCAAGCCATGTGTCGATACATTAATTCATTCTAGTTAGTTTGCTTAATTTATGTCTTGCCCTATTCTAAATTTTCAGCTCTTAGTTTTAGAAATTTGCTGTGCACATACATCTATATTTGCAAATGAGATCATTTTCATCTAGAATTATGATCTAGATATTATGATTATGATGGATATCCTACAAGGATATGTTTTCCCGCAAATGATTGGTTTCTGACTGTAGCACCCTCCTAGTTAGGCTGTTGAGGAAATTTTGTTTTTGGCTCACTCTGAAGTCAGAGGAGTATGATTGTCTGCCTTGGTCTGCTGTGGCTCTACAAGCTGTGGGATAGATTGCTTCCCTCTACATCTGTTGAGAAACTTCCAAAGCTTAGGGCGGGAAGATACAAATTCTCAGCTTTACTATTTACTACCCTCTGACCAATGCCTGGGGTGGTGTGCCCAGTAGGTGGTTAGAGAAGGGGATAAATAGGCTGGCGCCTGGGCAGACAGAGCTGGTTGATTCCTGGTCCTACTTATCCGAGGATGGACTGCTGATGCTTCAGGGGACTGCTTGCCTCTGGAGCCACCCAGGACTGGTTGCTGGACTACTCAGTGCTATAAACAGAACCCTCAAATTCTGGATCTATCTCTCGGGCCTGTGAAAAGAGTTTGATTACTGAGCTGCAGTCTCCATGGTCTCCAGCTTTGGATAGCGACTGGTACAGTTAGCCCTGAACTTGTTCACGATTGTTTGTGGTTCTCAGCTGCAAGGGTTTCAGGCTGCTCCTTTCTAATTTAAACTGTGCTAAGACTCTTTTGTACATGGTATTCAGCTGTGAACATAGCTGCTCTTATAGAGAGAAGTTTCCTCAGTTTAAATTAGCACTCAAGTGTTTTCGAGTATCCCATTCCCCATTGTTCTCCTTCTATTCAAGTTCTCCAGCAATAATCCTCAAAAAGACATCCCCTAGACCGTTTCCCTAGACCGTTTTCAGAGAGTGAACTGTATGCTGTCTGCATGGCTGCCTCTGCACTGAAAAAACAACTTGTTATGCAAATTATGTATTTCAGTTGCATTAATAAACTATATGCGTAAAACAGGTCCAGGAGATAAAAACGGTGTGTCTAGGAGATTTTTGGCCTTTTCCCCCCAAAATTCTATAAATTAATTTGACAACCCAGATGGGTGTAGATTTAGGTTAAAGCTGAACTATGGGAAAAGCAAATATGGTCTAAGTACAAGAGGTATATGTATTCTTACTTGAATCCTGATTTGCTGTGCGCATTGCATCAATATCAATGCATTAATCCAGCGTGAAACATTGCCTTTGTACAGAAGCTTCCTGTAATAAAGACCAGTTACTGCTGCTCTCTCTCCTACTGTAGTTTAGGGTGCCTGGTTTTGTATCCGCCCCCTCTTTCAGTTGTCTGCAGATTGTATGTAGTGGGTGGACAGGGTAGGTCACTCCCACAGCTTTGATCTCTGCACAAGCTATGTGCAGCACAGTGAGGATGTCATTGCTATATTTGCAAGGTTTTAACTTGATTTTTAAAGGCATTTGATGAAAACAAAGTGGATTTATATACTTTGTAGCTAGTAAAAGCTTATATTTAAATGGAAGTTTTTGCGCGAAGAATTAACCTGTAAAGAGGTTGTATAGCCCGCTTGGTGATTTTTACCTACAGGTAAGCCTTTACTGCACGGTTTAGGAGATATTCCCTCTGCATGCAGCCGATGATGTCAGTGGTGCATGCGCTCTGAAGGTCCGGCGTATCATGCCAGAACTTCAGAGTTCCTTGTCGGATCGGAGGGCTCCTGCACGCATGCATGGGAGTGACATCATCACGGCTCTGGCCATTCACAGTGCCGGAGCCCGCGAGCCCAGAAGAAACACAGAGGGAACATGTCAGCCACCTCAGCAGTGACCGGGCGCTGCTGCGGGGGCTTCAATCTAAGGTAAGTATTTCATAATGTGCTAGTATGCAATGCTAGCACATTATGCTATTGTCTTGCAAGTTTTTTTTTTTTTTTTTTTCCAGCAGGTTTACTACTAAAAAATCTGAATGGTGATATTTGGGATCACAATGACCTCAATAAAAAGGAATCCCTTTTCCTTATAGAGCCTTACAATCAAAGCTCTATTATATACAAGTGACTCAGGGGTCCAGGGACAAATGCCTATGCCTAGAGCCACAGATTAAAGAAAACTATACACAACATATCAGCTTTGGCGTAGTTCGAAGCACCCCTACCAGACAGATGGCGATGGGAAATAGTGATTGTTCCCTTGGAAATTATCACTATTGTTTGTCCATTAATAAGCCATAAACAGGAGCATTGGCAGTGCCTTCCACCCTTAGTCCATTGCTTGTAGAAACAATTATCAAAAGGTGTTGTTTTAGAAACCTTGTTTCTATGTATAGTTTTTTTATTTTATTGTATTAGTCCTAGGCAGTGGCCATTCATTATATGCACAGACTCCTGGTTGTAACTTACTCTTATTTCACGGTAAATCGGCCTGGTTGGTTTAATTCAAAATAGCTTCTGAAGTCTGTAATTATGTAGTTAGTGCTCATTTGTAACCATTGACCATGCCATTTATATTTCCTAGGCTTTAGGTCACAGGATGAGCATATTTTTATTCACATCCAAAAGAAGGCATTGTTAATCAAAATAGTATTGTGATTTGATAATGATAGTTACTATACTATTATGATGCACCCTTGGCTTGTTTTGTATATGTATATGTGGTATATTCCAATTTGTATTGTTTTGGATTGAGCATGCAAGCATTAAATATTTGTCATGTTTATTTCTGTTGTCATGTCACATTAATAGAATTTCCCTTGTCTGCTTTTCCCAAGGACACTACAGGAATATATGGAAAATCTGTCCTACGTGAGTGGAAATCCCCTCTTAAAAAGTTACCAACAGAACATGGGTCTCCACTGGAAGATATCCTCCCAATAAACAAATTGCCAGCTAAATAACAATAATAATAAGATAGTTAGATAGAAAGTGATGCCTATCTATATAGGCTCTGGGTCCATTTCCTGCTACAGCCTTCCATCACTTTGACACAGTTGGTCAGCTTGCACATTGCAGTACTAGAAAGCAGCTGCTGTTTGGACTCTTACCAGTCAAATGGTAAGGGACACATGGCTGTGCTCTTCATGCGTAATTGGAAAACAACAGGAACACAAAGAAATTACATCAGGACCATGTAGTTCCACTTGGAAGAATAATACACATGCATTAAGCATACTACCACCCAGTGGCACAACTATTATTATCAGTGTAATAAGACTGCTTCTTGCACCTCTATTTGTATAAACATCACGCTAACATCCACTCAACAGCTATTTCTCATATACAATAAGTTTCATCCCCTTTCAGAGTTCTTTAGGCTTTGGCTTTGGTACAGGTTTCCTCATAGCATCCACTATCATCACACAATCAGGTTTTGTTGAATGAGGTCTAAAGTCCAGTACACACGGGCAAAATGTCGAGACATTTGCCTGTTCACAAAAAAAAAAACGCGCTTCCAGCGCGACAGAAAGGGGTCTAAACATGGAAGTGAAGTTCTATATATGAGAACCCTTACCAGAGCTGGTGGGCGGTGTACCTGCTCTTTAGAGGGTCCACCAGCTCTGGTAAGGATTCTCATATATAGAGCTTCACTTCCATGTTTAGAGCCCTTTCTGTCAGTTGTGGCATTAAGGGGCGAAGGTGGTCACCCGGAAACCTACCTGTTGTGGTCCTCATTACCCAAATTTACCTACTCCTCCATACACTTATCAACCGTGTACACAATTTTTAAATACACTATTTCTTACACTATTGGTGTTTATGGACATTTATTTTATTTTCATATTTTTATTTTCAATGCACCATTGATGCATATGGACACTTATTTTCAGTATTTAATGTATTAATTTTTTTATTGCACATGTTTGTATCATCCGATTGATTTGTTTTGTTTGTTTCACCAACACTTGGTCTCCTATAAGAGATTTTTTCAATTTAGCGCAACTTTATTTGTATTTGTACACTAGCACCATTAGATATTAGATGGTTTTTGTTGCTGCTTTATTTTATTCTAAGCGCGGTGGTGAGTGTACAGCAAATGTGAGTACACCCCTAAGTGAAAATTACCAAATTGGGCCCAATTAGCCATTTTCCCTCCCCTGTGTCATGTGACTCATTAGTGTCACAAGGTCTCAGATGTGAATGGGAGCAGGTGCATTAAATTTGGTGTCATCGCTCTCACCCTCTCATACTGGTCACTAGAAGTTCAACATGGCACCTCATGGCAAAGAATTATCTGAGGATGTGAAAAAATTAATTGTTGCTCTACATAAAGATAAGAAGATTGCCAAGAACCTGAAATTGAGGTGCAGCATGGTGGCCAAGACCATACAATGGTTTAACAGGACAGGTTCCACTCAGAACAGGCCTCGCCATGGTCGACCAAAGAAGTTGAGTGAACATGCTCAGCATCATATCCAGAGGTTGTCTTTGGGAAATATACGTATGAGTGCTGCCAGCATTGCTACAGAGGTTGAAGGGGTGGGGGGGTGAGGGGGGGTCAGCCTGTCAGTGCTCAGATCACAGGCTGCATATCATGCATCAAATTGGTCTGCATGATTGTCGTCCCAGAAGGAAGCCTTATCTAAAGATGATGCACAAGTAAGCCCGCAAACAGTTTGAAGACAAGCAGACTAAAGACATGGATTACTGGTACCATGTCCTGCGGTCTGATGAGACCAAGATAAACTTATTTGGTTCAGATGGTGTCAAGTGTGTGTGGCGGGAGTGTCATGATCTGGGGCTGCATGAGTGCTGCTGGCACAGGGAAGCTACAGTTCATTGAGGGAACCATGAATGCCAAAAGTACTGTGACATACTGAAGCAGAGCATGATCCCCTCCCTTCGGAGACTGGGCCACAGGGCAGTATTCCAACATGATAACAACCCCAAACACACCTCCAAGACAACTACTGCCTTGCTAAAGAAGCTGAGGGTAAAGGTGATGGACTGGCCAAGCATGTCTCCAGACCTAAACCCTGTGGGGCATCCTTAAACAGAAGGTGGGGGAGCACAAAGCCTCTAAAATCCACCAGCTCTGTTATGTCATCATGGAGGAGTGGAAGAAGACTCCAGTAGAAACTTGTGAAGCTCTGGTGAACTCCATGCCCAAGAGGGTTAAAGCAGTGCTGGAAAATAATGGTGGCCACACAAATTATTGACACTTTGGAACCAATTTGGACATTATCACTTAGGGGTGTACTCACTTTTGTTGCCAGAGGTTTAGACATTAATAGCTGTGTGTTGAGTTATTTTGAGGGGACAGTAAATTTACACTATTATACAAGCTGTACACTCACTATTTTACATTGTAGGAAAGTGTCATTTCTTCAGTGTTGTCACATGAAAAGATACAGTGTATAATAAAATATTTTAAAAATGTGAGGGGTGTACTCACTTTTGTGAGATACTGTATATTAAACTTTTATACAATGTAAAGCCACTGTCATCTCTTCATCCTCAGCTTTTTATACGTTTGTGTCTTGAACGGGTAGCTGTTGTCTTTCTTCCCAAGATGCTGGTTCAGGTTGTGGCACTGACGAACCATTTAGGATAAGCTTCTCCCTTGGAGGCCCTTATTGAGCAGGTGGTTCTGTTTCTTTATTTTCAGAGAATAAATCACCAATGCCAATATTAATGATCTTCTGTTCCTTTTCCTACAGTACCGGTGAGGATCCTTGCTCAGGTTTTTGCTCAGATGATGCTGACTCTATCACTTCTTGAGGCTTTTGACATATAGGTGTTAAATTAATAATTACACTTCTGCAGATTTTTACCTTATTGGTGTCTGAATTGGAATGTGTGTAACCCTTGTAAGACTCACTGGTGCTACAAATATGCCTTCCTTAACACAAGGTTCCCACTTTGCATGCTTTTCTTTCGAAACATGTACGTATATTTCCTTCCAAAGATTTATTGTGTTTCAGGTCAGGCATCCTTCAATTCCATACTCTGTTACTTTAGTGGGTGTGGAAAGCTGCAGGAAATAAATGGGCACCAGGTAAGCTGTTTTGGAGTTAGCAGGCTGTCATAACTGCCTCTTCCCAGTATGTTGTTGGCATATGTCTATCAAAAAACATGTGTAGCGCTCCCTGACCTCCGGCATCAGGGGGGCTGACATTCCACCTTAGGGTGCTGGTTTGTAGGCATAGTGGGTGTGGAAAGTTGCGGGAAAAAAATGGGCACCAGTCACTTTTAGGTTGAACAAAAATTAGTTTATTGCTTGCAACAACAAAAATGAGGGAAGAGAGGGTTAGCGCACAGGACACCCTAGGACAGTAGGCAAACAGACCCGCAGACTTCAAAGACAAAAAAAAAAAAAAAACAGGGTAGACAGCAACACAGAACAAGGCCCTTAGGCCTGGACCCTACAGTCTGTATCTACATAGCAACAGCTGTCTCCAATAGCAACCAACAACTCACAGCACTGTGCAGGGATTCCTTGGATGAGTTCCTCTTGATGCTTTCCCAGCCTCTACACAGTCCCTGGCTCATGGAAGAGTAAACTCTGGTACTTCATCTCAGAACTCCATCCCTTTCCTCATGCCTCCAGGCAACAAACAGGCTCTCAATGGCAGAGCCTCCCGCATGCCTCCAGGCAACAAACAGGCTCTCTATGGCAGAGCCTCCCTCATGCCTCCAGGCAACAAACAGGCTCTTTCCGGCAGAGCCTTGAGCACATGACCAGGCCTTAGGCTCCAGGCCTCACCCAATACAGCTGTTCCTCGCTCTTCCACACCAGACAAAAGTGGGAGGACCCTGATCACCTGACTTTCTCCAAATACATACTCTCTCCCAGCATGCTCAGTGGCCATGAAACACCTACTGATTTTCTGAGAGAAATATGCATATTCATAACTTTGCTTCACTGCAGCTCATCATACTAATGCCAAAGGCAACAGTGCCACCTAATGACAGAGGGGAGGAACCACAGCTAAACCAGCACAGCTTAATTTTCTAGTAGCTCCTGTTTACGACAAGGGGGGTTACATGTGCTTATAGCACTTTCACATAATGTGTGCTCTCTGCAGCACCATTTTGTCCAGGATCTTATGGTAAAGTTGTCTGGAACATAATTTCATGCTTCCTCAGAATAGCTTGTGTTTTATTACTTGCGTACTCTATTGTTGATAGCTGTATAAGCTCAATATTGGAAAGACAGAGGTAGAGGAAGCAGTTTGAGATCCATACTCATATGTCAGTTAGTGATGTGCAAGGAGACAGAAGTGGTAAGCAAAGAGGTAAAAAGATGTGGGTGTTGACAGACTAGAGACATTATTGGAAGCCGTGGGAGGCTATTAGTTGACCCAAGGAAGAGCAGAAGATAGAGAATAGAAGGGGTCAGAGGACAGAGCCTTAGGGGATGCCTATAGATGGAGGAAGAGAAGAGGAGGAAGTAGAGTTGTAAGTGACTCTGAAGGTGTGGTGAGATAGGTAAGAGAACCAGCAAATGGCAGAGTTATGGAGGCTAGGAGAGTGCAGTTTTATTGAGGAAGGCGGGCGTCAACTATATCAAAGGCAGCATAAAGGTCTCATGCCTTGTACACACGGTTTTGCCGTCGGAATAAACTCTGAAGTTCCGACGGAATTCCGCTCAAGTTGTCTTGCATACACACGGTCACACCAAATTCCGACCGTCCAGAACGCAGTGACGTACAACACGTACGATGGGACTAGAAAACAGAAGTTCAATAGCCAGTAGCCAATAGCTTCCCGTCTCCTACTTGCTTCAGAGCATGCGTCGTTTTTGGTGCGTCGGAACAGCATACAGACGAGTGTTTTTTCTGATAGTAATCGGAAAAATGATCGGAAAAATGTAGAACATGTTCTCTATCTAAGTCCATCTGAATTTTCGACGGAAAAAGTCAGATGGGGCATACACACAGTCGGAATATTCAATAAAAAGCTCCCATCGGACTCTTTCTGTCGGAAATTCCGCTTGTGTGTAAGCGGCATCAGAGTAAGGCCCCTTTCACACGATCGGACCGTTCAGGTCCACCTGTCAGTTTTGACGGCGGACCTGAACGGGCGCTCCATGTTAGTCTATAGAGCGTCGGATGTCAGCGGAGACATGTCCGTTGACATCCGACCCTGTCCGATCTGCTAAAAGCAGACGGATGGCCCTACGTCCAGGTCCGTCACTGGCGGATCGGATTGGGTGAGATCTGATGAAAACGGACATGCTGTCCGTTTTCATCCGATCCCTCCATAGGTGGCAGCGGTGCCTGACAAGCCCCTCCCCACTCAGTGAGCAGAGAGGGACCTGTCATCCGCAGGCTCAGCGGAGATCAACAGACAGATCTCCCGCTGAGCCGGTGGACCGAGGCGGGCTCCGTAGAAACGGAGTCCGCCTCGTGTGGAAGGGGCCTTAGGCAGCCCATACATTATTTTATTCAACCAGCAGGATGAATAAAAGAACATGCCTAGATTCCCCTATCCACAGATCAAGTCAAATAAGAGAATCCCTCCTGCTGTGGTATTGTACTGTATTCTGACAGTGGGATGCCTTCCCCGCTGTCAGAATACAATGATCAGTGTTGCTGGCCATAGCTGATGAAACTGAATGTTCGGGAAAACTCAAACAGGCTGGTTGTATGGTCCCTGCTGAACTGGCCAAATTTCAATCTATGTATGGCCAGCTATAGAGTACAGAGTACAGAGTACAGAGTAGTGGCCATTGGTTTTTGGTTTCAATAAAAACATGAGCTAGTCAGATGTATTCTAACAACTGATCCTTGGTGTGTTCACTTAATGTCTGTTAACAAAAATCTCTGTCATCTGTTGCCAGGAGCGAAAAATAAAGAATATCCTCCAGATGCATCTTTCAGTAATTAGCAAGTGCACAGACCCAATTCCCAGGTACAACCAATCTGATTGTATGGTTTTAGAATTCTGTCAGGGGATGTCATACACAGACATCCAATGCAGGTGATCAGATCATTGGGCTGCACCAAGGAATCATGAACAAATGAGTAAGTGAAAAAAGTAAGTTTATTTAAGATAAAGGTGTCCGTTTATGAAGCAGTGATCAGCGGTGATCCCAAGGATTGCCGCTGATCACAGTCCATAAACAGTTTATGAAACAGTGATAATCAGGGGAGAAGTGTTTGAACTTGTTCTCCTGCCGATTATCTCTACACATGGAGAATCCTCATTGAATGACACAGTAACGGCCAGTTTATGAAGCGGTGATTTCACCGCTTCACTGGCGATCTGTGTCAGAATTCACACTCCCCGATTCACCAGCTCAGAGGTGGAGAATCGGGGAGTGAAGAGGAAATCTCGGGGATCTGAGAGGGAAAGAGGAAGATTTTTATCTTTCTTATGCCCCGTTCAGACCCCCCAACACTGTAAGCATGTCCCCCTGTCATACTTATGTGTATATATATATATATATATATATATATATATATATATATATATATATATATATAATGTGTATATGTATATATATAATGTGTGTGTATGTACATGTATATATAATGTGTGTGTGTGTATACATATGTAGATAATGTAGGGGGACTCATTATTTTATTAACATTAATCCACGCCGTCTGTCAGTGTATTGAGCGGTGATAATTTATCACTGCTTAAAAAACTGACATCTCTGTGTTTTAGTGAATTTCTGGTACTGTAATCTCGTAAAGTCTCACGAGATTCCAGTATCAGGGGCCGTTCTCCACTGTTGGAAGCGTTTGTAGATCGCTTCACTCCTCCAAAGGTGAAGCAATCTACAAAGCTTCATAAACTGGCATCCAGAGGTAAAGATCTCCACTGTGAATGCCGGAGAATGGAGCAGTGAATAGATTTCACTGCTTCATAAACGGACACCAAAGACACATGTGCAAACCAAACAGCAAACCATAAACAAGTAATAAGTGCAAGACACAGCAAAACCCCCAAAACACCTAACTAACTAACAGGAAATAAACATAAATAACCCAGGCAGGGGCAAAAGCAAAAGGGGAACAGAAGCCAGTTAAGAGGAAACAGACCATGGGAGCAGGGAGCAGGTACGGGGAACAGGTCTCAAGGACAGGGTACATGGAACGGAGTCCAGGACAAAAGCAGGAACAAAAGCAGGTTCAGGTAGGGACAAGGCTAGCAGACGGAATTCTGAAGCATTTGAGCCTTGGTTAAGGGCGGGCTTATATAGTCCAGCAAACCCCAACAGGTATGCTTGATAGCTGGTTGGTAGTCTTGGCAGGGAGACACCCGCTGGTGGCCACCAGAACTAAACCTTTTGGTGCTGAGCGTAACAGTGCCACCAGCAGGTGAAACCAGTAATGACACCGTTCCTGACACCACCTATCAACACACACACGTATTGCTTTTCAGGGGAGTAGCACTTGTGCTCGTTCACACATAACGTTATGGGGTAGTAAAAGAGCAGGATATAATAGAAGTATATGGCTAAGTGCAGGAAAACCCGCAGGTACACTGCACTGCACCCGTGGTGTATATAAACCGCAGCACATCAGTATGAAAGCAGTCCTATACTATTCTGCCCAGTGTATTGCTTCACATTGACCTGAAGATCTCTTCTTTTCTGTTTCTGGCACCATTCTGGAGACCACTAGCCGGGATAAGAGGTGGAGTCCAGTTGGTATCACTCCCCATGGGACTGGAGCCGGCACTACAGAGGAGGCATCGGCTTATGCGGCTCTTGCTCCCTTCTACAGCTGCAACTTTACAAGCTGTTCCCCTGCATTGCACTCTGTTTGATGCTCTGGAATGGTGGGTCAGTTTGATGCTCTGGAATGGTGGCTCCCCATGGGACTGGAGCCGGCACTACAGAGGAGGCATCGGCTTATGCGGCTCTTGCTCCCTTCTACAGCTCCAACCTTACAAGTAGTTCCTCTGCATTGCACTCTGTTTGATGCTCTGGAATGGTGGGTCAGCAAATCCAGACCGAGATCTACCAGCCACCTGTCCGCGATCTACTGGTAGATTGCGATCTACAGGTTGCTGACCCCCGCTCTAAGCTGTATCTGTATTTGCAGCAGTATTTACTACTTTGGCTGTTGCTTGGCCCATAACCTGTTGGAAAGCTTCTGTATATGAGACTCCTACTGGTCAAGATGGTACTAGAAACAGAGCTGAGTCCATCTTATTTTATTGTAAAACAACAGGACCATGGAGATAGAAAAATTGCAATTATAATCACGTATTCCACTAGGAAGAACATTACATTAAACCAACATTAACCATACTACCAATTAGAGCCGGATCTACTTACAGTCACTAATCACAGTATAATATATAAGAATCATTGTTGGACCTATGCCTGTATAAACAGCATGCTAACAATATGTGACCCAATAACCCCTGCTTTTATGCAAAGGTTTGCTGTTGTATAGTGGAGGGTTAAATGAAAATTTGGTGCTTTCCCAGACTTACCTACTACCTGCTTCTTCAGTGTGACAATTGTTGACAGAAATTTTAAGTGCCTGCTGCTTCACAGGCCCAAATTTAGGCTCCATATTTTCTGTCATAACAGCTTTAGCCCCCACTTTTCCTCAAGCTTCATATCCACTTTACCATGATTTGTCTCCTAGATGTTGTCTGTTACCACAACCATTTAGCCATACACCTTGTGTCCAGCTCTTCTAATCTGCAAACAAATCTTCAAGCCCTTGACTCTGCTCTTCCTATACCTCTAAAATCCACGCATGACTCCATCTTTGATGTGTATTCCTTACACTGATTATTCCAATTGTAGCAGCCTCCTAGTGTAGGATGCTAGGAAAATTTAGCTCCTTCAGTAATCAAGGGAGAAGTAATTGTTTGTTCTGGCCTGCTCTTGGGTCATACAGGCTAGGAGTATGATCGCTTCCCCCTGCCTCTGAAAGAAGCTTCCAAAGCCTAGAACAGAAGATTCAAGAACAGGAGATTCAAAACTACCAGCCTGACATTTTATTGGGATCCAGCCAATCCCTGGGGAGGAGTATCTAGTAGGGGACAGGAATGAAGATAATTAGTTTGACACACTGGAGAGCAGATTTTATTCTCCCCAGTAGCAATGGTTCCCACTTCCTCAAGGTACAGAGCATAGTGATGGGGACTAGTTGTGGCCCATCCTAAGCCAATCTGTACCTGGGGTAGTGGGAATGTATGATAAGTCTATCAGAGGACCTGCTCCCTTTTATGGAGAATGTGGTCCTTATGGTATCGTTATATTGATGATATATTTTTGATTTGGGGTTGGCCCCCAAAAAAGTTGCAATTGTTTCTTCAATTCATTGACAATATTGCCTTCAATATAACATTCACTATGACCCACGGTCCAAACTCGATCACGTTTCTGGATATTGATATCCACAAAGGATCAGATGGTTTAATGACCAAAAGTCGGAAAACTACTGCTGGTAATTCCTTACTGCACGCCAGTAGTTTCCATCCTTGAGCTCTCATTTCTATACCATACAGCCAGTACCTTACAATTAGAAGAAATTGTTCAGGTGATGTTATTTTTAAAAAAGAAGCAGATTTACTTAAAGAGAGACTTTTTGCACAAGGCTATTCTTGCACATGCCTGAAAAAAGCCTTCAAGAGAGCATGCACTAGGACATGACATGATCTGCTCTATGACCCAGCCTCAACACAGATTAAAAGTAACCCAATCTTTATCACTACCCAATTTTCCAATCAACATAAAACAATTAGGAAAATTGTTGAAAAATATTGACATATGCTCATAATGGACCCTATAGTTGTCTCTTTTGTACCTGAAACCCCTGCATTCTCTTTTAGACGTGCAAAATCTCTTTAAGACAAATTGGTATCAAGCGAATTTAAAGGGGGAGGTGGCAAAGATCTGTGTAATCGTCCGTAGACCTTTAGATGCGGAGGTTGCAATTACTATCAGTTTATGAATACATCCCACTCTATAATTTTACCCAATGGGGAAAAATATAGGCCCAAACATTCCGCTAATTTTAAAACAATGGGTGTGGTGTATCATCTTATATGCGACTGTGCATGCTTCTACGTAGGGAAGACCAAAATGGACGTGCGTGGCCATTTCCCCAGGCTGGTGACATCAGGGTGTTGCTTTTGCGGGCATCCAGCGTTACCGGCTGCCATTGCCATGTGGCGTCTCTGTGGGAGCGATGCCATGCGCAGGGGGGCATTCCCCTTGCCCAGCCCCTCCTTTTCCCCACACCTCGATGGCCAATTAACCCACCCTACCCACCTTAATCTCAATAAATCCTGTGATACCTGGGGAGCTCATTGCAGGGCTGCCCCTGTGAGTCTCCAGGCTCACATGATATACCACGGCTGACAAGGTAATTTTTTAAGCTGATTTCTTTGCAGTTACATATATATTAAATAGATATTGGATGCACTCTGAGTATAGAATATATATATATATATATATAGAATATAATATATACAGATAAAATATAATGTTTTATCCTATGTTACAGACTGCCCATCTCCACTTATTCAGTAGAGATCTCCTGAATAGAGTTTCTGTTGAAAAATAATTTCTGACTTTTTTTTTCTTTTTGGATAGCAACTCTCAAGTAAGCTTTGTTTTTAAACGTAGCTCAAACATCTTACTGCTTTGTTAAATCACCTCCTCTCTCCTTCAGCTCGCCTATATGAAACTTTATGTTTTTTAGGTGAATGAAGTAAACTGGTGTGCCCAGTCTTTCTTATGTATCCCTTAGGAGTACTCTGGAGCTCCAAGTTCAGTCCCATTTTGTGTTTATCCTTAAAACAGAGGTGGGTACCATGATGGGTTCCATACATTGTAATGTAATATGCCCCAATAAAATGTTTACATTTTGAACATTTATTGTTCTACTTTAAAGCTACTCTGATAGATCTAGATCTGTTGGCCTGTGGTGTGGTGTGGTGTCCCCTTTGGGGCTGGGTTGAGTGCCATTTGTGAGTGATCTGGGCTGGACCTTCCTGCCCCTCACCCTCTGGATTTTTGGCTGATCCATGGGGGCAAAAATCCTTGTTTTTAACTAATGTGGTTGTTTAGGATATTTCGTTATATTCACATGGTCAGTGTATATCTATACGTTTGCATATAATTATGGTATTGTAAATATCTCTGTATATTTTTTAATGGCATACTTTTGTTTCTGTTAATTATAGATACTAATGTTTTACCCATAACCACTCACCCCTGAAGAAGAGGAATAACGCTATATCTCAAAATGAGTTGGATATACTCTGTATAAGTGTGTTCCACTACACAGAACAAGTGGTGGTTATATGTTTTGTAAATATTTGTGTACCATACTGCACCTGCATCAATTGTAGTGTTTTAACCATACATTTTGAATCTCCTGTTTGATCAATTACTTGATCCTTTTGGAGTATATGCCCTAAAAAGTCCCACTAGAGGGATTTCTTTGTAGCCTGTCTAATTCAGGGAGTATCTAGAGATTTTAGGCCTACGACATTTCTAATGTTTTCCTCTGTAAGTGTTTAAATACTCATGCCAAGATTTATTTTCAACAGCCGACAGACAATGTTTGCTTTTCAACATGTTCTATGGAGTATACTGTTTGTATGTGGATTGTTGAGTATAGAGTAAGGATTTGTTAACTTTTATCTATAAAGCTCTCCACGCATGAGCAGATTAGGTCATTCTTGATTCCTTTTTGTTGATGGGTAACCAAAATTTTCACAAAAATGGTGCTGACTGTACATATCATTTGAATAAAAATAGAAATGATTTTATGAGAGTGGAAAAAGTGGAAAAAAATGGTTATGCAGATACTGAGTAAAAGCGTCTTCCATCTTGCAATATCTGATTGGATAACGAATTATCAGAAAATTTGGGCAGTTCATACATACAATGACTAAAATGAGCCATCTAAAAAGATATGCTGAACATGTATAGCCACAATAAAGTGTAAAATCACATGTCTGATGGGAAGATCTTTCATTAATAACTGTGGCTGTTGAAAGAATTGCCTGTCCACATCATCTACATGTATGTAAAATCACTGATATTGCAGGCACCTGGAAGGACTGTATTTCTGTATTGGCCACATACAGTAGGATATGACAATGGATAGGGCCCCTGGGGGTGGGGTCTAGTCACAAATTCATCATATGGATGTTTCCTTTTTTTTACTGCTGATGTGCCCCTGTATAACACCTGGGTCCACTGTCCAAGTCCAGTAGTGGGAATTGTCAACTTTTATCTGCCTGACTTCTCACCCTATCCTGGTCTTGTATGCTCCTCTAGCATGCATTATGAAGCTTGCATATCATGCAACAATCTTCTAAAAAAAACAATCTTTCTAAGCTGGACAACTGGTAGAGCGTTTTAGTTCCCAGACCTGCTCCCCTGCCTTGGGGTGCCAGTTTAATTACCTTTATTTTTTTGGCTTCCCATCTCCTTATTTTTTTCCCCTATTTTTCTTATTATTATTTGCATGAGTTACTATACCGTATGTGCACGTAAATTACTTTTCACCTTTAGATCTTGATACAAGTTACCAATAAGCTTTATAACTTTCCATTATAGGCATTCAGAAAACTTGGATTCTTAGGCTATATTGTATAGTGGTTTATTGCTACTGCATGGAGTTTGCATGTTCTTCATGTTCCTGTGCGGGTTTCTTTTCACACACCATAGTTATGCTTGTGGGTTAATTGGCTCCTGTCTAAATTGGCCTTACTATGTGTATGTATGAATGTGAGTTGGGGACCTTAAATTGTAAGCTCCTTGAGGGCAGGAACTGATATGAATGTACAATATATGTAAAGTACTACCTAAATGCTCAGCGCTATATAAACACCTATAAACACCACGAGTTTATGAAAGCAGTGTTAATTGTGTATAGCGGTTCTTCAAGGTGAAACAGAACTCAGAAAGTGAATATTTGTTATGTTATAGGGAAAATTTAGAAATGTAAATTGTTCATAAGTAGTATACTTAAAAAAATTTACCTTTTGTCTGAAATTCTTCCTGAAAAACAATGGTGCCTTACCTGATACGTGAGTATGCCTAGGTATTCCTGTGTCTCATAGCTGTGTATATGCAATTTGACATTTAAAACACTATTGCCTATGACTGCTAGTCTACAAATAAGGCATTAAAGTCAGGAATGAGGAAAGATCAGCTGCATGATGACTAGGAATGAGCTTTGTGTTAGGACCGAACACATGACAGCTTCTGGTTATCAATGATTGCTAAGAAAACAGCGGCTGCTTGTAGCCGCTTCATCCTTACCAACCACTGACATCACCTGGCCCATTCACTTATATGGGTGGGAATGCCCAAACAAGTAAGCAAATAAAAATGGAGCAGGTTGCATCATTGCCTAAAAATGGCCACACATGTCTGTCTTACGTGAGCAAGGAACCTGGAGTTAAGCAGCCATGTAAGATGGAACAATATTTGTCTATGCACTTTGCTAAACACATTTTCACATATTGATGAAGAGAATGTGGAGGATATGGTCTGAGTCTTTTTATTGCTATGGGATGCAGAGTAAGCCTATTCCTAGGAAGCAAAGTTTGAGACCAGATCAGTCAGGAAACAGGTGGTGGCCAGGGGAAGGCAGGTTGGCCAATCTGACGGTGGTGAGATAGGTTCCCATGTGCCTTGTAATTCATGACCCTTGTGATTTTTTGGTTTGGGTGTTTGGTGCGACCCCTGATAGACTGGTCATGCAAACGCAACAATCTAAGGGGCTTCTCATAAACAAGTAAATGTGTGCTTCTTCATGTGCAGAGCTAGACCCACCTTCCACTGCTGTAATTATTGTAGTAGGCCCCAAACTGGATTAACAACCCGCCGCTTGGAAGGTGCTACAATCTACCTCATGTACATCCTAGAAATACTACAAAAAACATTGTATTGTGATCACACATGCATCAAATATTTCTGTATGCTATTTATTCTATAGATGTGTACTTCACCTACTTTACATTTAATGTTGTTTATAAAAAAGCATCCTGTATAAACTTTAGATTTCCATTTTTACACCATTTTTTTGTTTGAGCTAAATTAGTTATGGTATAATCTTCCATACTTTCACAATAACACATTAGTAGTAGACTTACAGGAGATGTGATATTTTCTTGTGAATGTGGTGTAACACAGATACATTATGGTGACTGAGCACTTAAGTTACTCACAGTACCACATGGTGATACAAAATGACTGTACAAGTTAATATATGTATTCAGTTAAAGGGGTAGATATGCATTATGTTCATAGTAATGCTGACAATGAAAAGGAATGTGTAGCCTTTTTAAATATTTTATTTAAATACACAAATACAAGAGATCAGCTTTATGTAAATGAACTTCTGAATAGGTGATAATGCTTTAAAATGTGTTGTTATGTACATTTTATAATATATATATATATATATATATATATATATATATATATATATATATATATATATATATATATATATATATATAAGCACTTTAGTTTATTTCTATGTAAGTATTTTTGGATGCACACTTAGTAATGTACATAGATGTTTAAAGTTTAGCCTGTGTGACAACCATGGTTGTCTCCAAAAGTTCAGCAGAGAGATGAATATAGCCACAAAGGGAGAAGTAATATGTCGCAGTCCTCGCTCTAATTCATCCCATAGGTGTTCTATCGGGTTGAGGTCAGGACTCTGTGCAGGCCAGTCAAGTTCCTCCACCCTAAACTTGCTCATCCATGTCTTTATGGACCCTGCTTTGTGCACTGGTGCACAGTCATGTTGGAACAACACTGGAACTAAGAGGCCAAGCCCAATCCCTGAAGAACAACCCCACGCATAATCCTCGCTCTCACCAAATGATTTGGACCAGTGCACAAAGCAAGGTCCATAAAGACATGGATGAGCGAGTTTGGGGTGGAGGAACTTGACTGGCCTGCACAGTGTCCTGACCTCAACCTGATCAAACACCCTTGGGATGAATTAAAGCTGAGACTGCGAGCCAGGCCTTCTAGTCCACATTAGTGCCTGACCTCACATTTGCACTTCTGGAAGAATGGTCAAACATTCCCATAGACACACTCCTAAACCTCGTGGACAGCCTTCCCGGAAGAGTTGAAGCTGTTATGGCTGCAAAGGGTGGGCCAACTCAATATTGAACCCTACTGACTAAGACTGGGGTGCCATTAAAGTTAATGTGTATGTAAAGGCAGGCGTCACAATATTTTTGGTAATTTAGTGTATATGGGAAAAAAAGGTAGTAGGGTTGACTGGTGTGCTACAGCAACGGATACAATGAAGCCATGATCAAATGATTTGAAGGGTATTTTTTTTATTTTGAGAGGTGTGTACTGTTAGCAAAATTAAATAGGATAATTGTAGTTACCTATTCATTTAAAGTTTAAGTTCATTTAAAGTTTTGCTCATCTTTGGCACACATATTCATGGACTGGCTTATGCATAACCCAACCTTCTAATATAAAATATAAACAAATCCTACTCAAGTCAGTTTAAGTGCCATGCATTTATTACATTGATTATGTGTCCCATCTCAAGTGATACTTCATTTTTCAAAATATGCTTTTTAAAGCATTCCATTAATGTTCATGTCACAAGTCACAAAAACTGTTTGTAAATGCAGTAGCAAAAACAAGTTAGGTCACGGATGTCTCTTGTTCTAGATTTAGTTGCTGAGCATACATTCCTACTCAGAGATCCTACATTAGTTTTCATTTTAATAATAATTAAGGATACAGCATTCGTTAGCAGCGTTTTATGCTGCTGGAATATGTGCCTGTTTAGGTATCCTAGGATAAGAGTTGGGTCAAAGAAACAACCTGTTCACCCTAAAAGTGTGGAACTATTTCCCTTATATAACTTAATTTTCCCCTACAAAAGTTCAGTATGTGACAGAATAGGAAGCACATCAAGTTGATAAATGCTTCCAGGAGGACTGGGAAAAACTGTATCCCTCTCTAAGAACTCAATATATACAGTACTTCTCTACTTGAGGACATGGTTTCCATTAGACATGCCATATTCACAGTGCAATGCAACACATTATTGTGTGCTTAGGTACACTGGGGGTTATTTACGTAAGGCAAATCCACATTGCACTGCAAGTGCACTTGGAAGTGCAATCGCTCTAAATCTAAGGGGTAGATCTGAAATGAGGGGAAGCTCTGCTGATTCTATCATCCAATCATGTGCAAGCTAAAATGCTGTTTTTTATTTTTCTTGCATGTCCCCCTCAGATCTACTGCAACTTTACTTCCAAGTGCACTTTCAGTGCAAAGTGGATTTACCTTTAGTAAATAACCCCCACTGTGTTAAGAAAAAGCAGACATACCAATGGAATAGATGCAACCGTTGCTCCTCACAGGCACCACCCCACCTTTCCACTGCCTCCTTCTTTCTATCTGCCCGTGTATCCTATTACTCTGTGTTCACTTTCTACTTTGGTTCCTACTGATCCATCCTCTTAGGGCACAAGATATCTGAATACATATTCTCACTTGCTCATACCCAGATCAACCATTTGACTTCCATAGGGATCAATTCTCAGTGTGGCTCTCTACTGGACCACATTTTTCACACCAAATAGGTAATTGAAGTCCATTTTTTAATGATTGTGTATACAACTGACTGTCCAATTCCTGTGGCAAATTCAAATTCAAATTTTCTGTACAGTCTGTATACTTTGTTTTGTATCGAAATTGTTCAAAAAAACCTTTACTATTTAATAAAAACAAAACAAAAAAAAACAGACATGACAATGGCAACACAAGTACCTTGAGGTGCATTGCATCACAGATGTGTTGCCCACTGCTGTAGTTGTGCACTGGGGTGCCATTCTAAATAAATGGCACCACACAGCGAGTGTTACCTTATGCATGGGTCTGAATAGACCTGACTGCTTTTAGCTTTAGAGGATGTTGTCATGAAGGGACCATGGTTGATAAGAACAGAATCCTTCTACAAATACTTGCGTGTCTAAATTGGCCTGCCTAGTCAAGCCATTCACTGTTTGGTGCCTGAAAGTGATACATTAACCTGGCAGCAAGAGGGTGGATGGCAGTGAATACAAATGAGCATTTTAAGGATAAAATCCTGATTTCTAGGGTGTTGATGTGCGTGAGCAAGCAGGTCCTTTTTATGGATCAGCAAGTAAATCACTGATAAAATCAATTATTTGTCCTCTCAAAACAGCCAATTGCATGATCAGATTTGGCTCAGTGGTTGTAACACCTGCCACAGTGTAAATGATTTCATATTGAAAATTGGCAGAAGTGTTGCAAGTGCAACAAGACTCATTTTAGCCAATGCATGGGTGATAAATTTTTGCTACATAACTGCAGTAAACAAACCCAGGGGCATTTAATGGCTAAGTGGAAAACAAGTGATTAGCAAGCTAATCATGTGCTGCCTAATAAATACTGCTCCATAGCCCTTTAAAAGTTGCTGTGAATAAATAAATATGTGAATGCAATTAGTTTCAAGCTCATCTCTAGGCATTTTAAAGAATAACACTTTCCATTCCAACTCTACTACCTAGCAGATCAATTATTTTTATTAAGAATATAAAACTAAAGACCGTTATTACCCAACTGAAATAGCTATTTTGTGACAGACCAGGCCCCGTGTTTTCCCTTTTCTATTCTGAATGGTGGGAAGGTCCTTCTTGCAATTCCCACATCTCTTCCTCATGATGTAGACACTGACTATCAGCTGTTGACACCTTACTCCACAGAAAGTTCTAAAGTGAAATGAAGTCACAAAGGATTGTATGAGGACTGGTTTAGAGAAACAGCAGAGAACAATTACTGGTCCTTATGGCTGAAAAGGCACCATGGAGGGTCGCATGACAGTGTATTCAGGTAAGTATTTACATAATTTGGAATCATTTTTTTAATTTAACCACTTCAGCCCCGGAAGATTTTACCCCCTTCCTGACCAGAGCATTTTTTGCGATTCGGCACTGCGTCGCTTTAACTGACAATTGCGCGGTCGTGCGGCGTGGCTCCCAAACAAAATTGACGTCCTTTTTTCCTCACAAATAGAGCTTTCTTTTGGTGGTATTTGATTACCTCTGCGATTTTTATTTTTTGCGCTATAAACAAAATAAGAGCGACATTTTTGAAAAAAACGCATTATTTTTTACATTTTGCTATAATAAATATCCCCCAAAAATATATAAAAAAACATTTTTTTTCCCTCAGTTTAGGCCGATCGTATTCTTCTACATATTTTTGGTAAAAAAAAATCGCAATAAGCGTTTAATAATTGGTTTACGCTAACGTTATAGCGTTTACTAAATAGGGGATAGTTTTATGGCATTTTTATTAATAATTTTTTTTTTACTAGTAATGGCGGCGATCAGCGATTTTTATTGTTACTGCGACGTTATGGCGGACATGTCGGACATTTTTGACACATTTTTGGGACCATTGTCATTTATACAGCGATCAGTGCAATTAAAAATGCACTGATTACTGTGTAAATGACACTGGCAGTGAAGGGGTTAACCACTAGGGGGCGGGGAGGGGTTAAGTGTGTCCTAGGGAGTGATTACGAACTGTAGGGGGATGGGCTGTATGTGTGACATCACTGATCTCTGCTCCGATGACAGGGAGCAGAGATCGAGTGACACTTGTCACTAGGGCAGAACAGTGAGATGCTGTTTACAACGGCATCTCCCCGTTCGTCCTCTCCGTGAGGCGATCGCGGGTATCCCCACGGCGATCGAGTCCGCGGGAACCCACAACCGACTCACGGGGCTCCCAGCCGGCGGCGCGCACGCAATGGCACGGCGGGGAATTCAAATGGACGTACAGGTACACCCATTTGCCCAGCCGTGCCATTCTGCCGACGTACATCGGCGTGCGCCGGTCGGGAACCGGTTAAAAAGTAAAATTAGCCAAGTGTGAGGAGTTGGAAAGGGTTTTTTGGGCTGTAATTGGGCTTTACAATAAATAATTATTAATGTGTGGTTATGTTTAAAAATGTATACATTTTTGTAGGCTGTAGATGTTAATGTACAAGTAGGCAGATATGTATTCAGGGTCTTTTTCCTACCTCATCATACATCCTACCTACATCTCAGTATACTGTATCTGTAAAGGTCCTCATTTATTCAGCTCATGGTATAGCTAGTAACAGTTAGTTACGGTCAACTGCACTTGTTCCGGAATGTTTAGGATGTATCTACACATATCCAAATAGCTTCCAAATGAGGTCGGGGAACTTACCTCAGCATTTATAGCTACATAGGCAAATCAGTCACCTTAATCCAATCTCCATGGTGTTATGAAATGTGTCAAGGCTGATTTTGTTATTCAAGTATGTGATGGGATGAGTGAATGTTTGTGAATCCATCCTGTTCTACCCACATAATTCATTCATCTTGGTGCCATTCATTTGTTTTCGGTGTTCTGCAAAAAAAACGTGGTTGATCCTGCTGTTCTCTATCTCCACCTTCTGTCCATGTCCCCAATGCAACTAGAGATTCTGCAGCTCTGGTGGCAGCTCTGCACAGTTTTTAAGGAGTTTCTATGCTGGGCATTTCCTCCCTTTCACATCTGAGCAGCCCATGTGACTGTAGAGTCACACATGTGGGTGTACACACAGTGGAAGAAGATAGCCCACTTCCTCCCTTCTCCTCCATGCCCACTAACCAGCTAAACCCAATGGGGCCGAGATATTAAATGTAGACTAATGTTGGCTTCACCTCCCTCTTATTCTAAGACACAGACAGGAGGGGCGTGACACAGCCTGTGACTGGTAGAAATCTGCCCACACTATGTTATTGCCAAGAAATAATAAAGATTTGATTTCAAATATATATTTGTATGCAAATTTTAAACAGTTTATTGATATTATTTATTTTTACTCTGTACTCCAAATTATGTTTTTTTATTTTGAAAATGTGACCAGCAGCAGAGGACTAGACATTCCTCCTGTCTATGTTTCCCTGCAGACAGGCTGGGAAAGATCTGGGTCATGTTACAGCTGTATATCGATTAGGAAAAAGGTACTGGTGCTCATGACCCGAGGGTCCCCATGGAATTTCCTTTAATTTACCTGGATTATCTCTCACTTCCTGTTTTGACTATGGGACAGGAAGTGAAAGTATATTTCCCCAATGGGACACAGATGGCAAAAATAAACTGATGGGGGTAATAACCCTCCCTTACTCTATCCAAAATTTAACAAAAAAAAGTTTTGTCTATAGTACTACTTTAATGCCAATAGAAACTGCCCTTTACTTATCAGCCCATCAGCCATCTGTTGGTGGCAGCCTTAAAGAGACAGCATCACGTGCACCACTTTACAGATGGGCCCCAATGATAGCTGGCTCAATATAGTAAATTAGGCGCCAAGTTTTTTTCCTGCCATCTCCAGGGGTACCCCTCTTAGAAGTGTTTATATTCACTCAGGGGTGTAGGCGTAGAGTGCAACTGAGGACAGTTTTTTTAATACCTATTTCCACAAATTACAGTGGGACTGTTCCTTATGTCACGGTTGATGTTGTTTTTATGAATGTTGTGTATAATAGTTTTATGTTGTTTGGCCCTTTTGTGTCAATTGCAATAGTTGAGTATAGTACACCCAAAAGCTGGTCTAATGTATCTTAACATATTCTCTGAGGTATTTAATGTTTTATGTATTGAGCTTAGCCTATCTTGCGATGATATACTTACTTTATCTACCATCAAGTTGCCTGTGGCCTATTTATTGGATTTTATTAGACCCCTTACACACTGGGGCATTTTTCAGGCGTTTTTCAGGCGCTTTAGCGTTAAAAAAAAGCGCCTCTAAAGCGCCTGAAAGAAGCCTCATCTGCAATCTCAATGTGAAAGCCTGAGTGCTTTCACACTGGGGCGCTGCGCTGGCAGGGCATCAAAAAAAGTCCTGCAAGCAGCTTCTTTGCAGCGCTTTCGTGTTTTTGCCCTGGGGCTGGGTGCGCAGATGGCCCGAGCCCTTTTAGACTGCCAGCGCCTGAAAAACGCCTAAAAAACACCCCAGTGTGAAAGAGGTCTTAAGTGGCGCTTTACCAGCGTTTTTCGGGCACTGGCAGAGTGAAAGGGCTCGGGTTTTTACATTGGGATTGTAGATGAGGCTTCTTTCAGGCACTTTACATGTGCTTTTTTTAACACTAAAGTGCCTGAAAAACGCCTGAAAACGCCCCAGTGTGAAAGGGGTCTTATAGTGTAGTAGTATACTAACATTTTAAGTTATTTAGGTGTGATCAGCCTTCAGCTTATAACAAGGTGTGTCGGAAGGGACCAAGCAATTTAAAGAGTCGTGGCAGAAGAGAGAACCCATTATACTGATCAGCTCCTCCAGGGCTGGCACTAGATCTGTATAGTTCATACACTGCATACAAAGGAATAATACATACTTTCCACCTCCTGCTTTCACATGGATATCCGTATGCAGCATAAAACCGAATCATGCTATTATTTTCTCAGGCAAGGGTTGTCCTAGTGTAGGTGATGCCAGAACTGGATAAATGGGTTGGTGAAAGGTGAGATGTGGCAGTGAACATACATACAGTACAAACACGACCAATACCCCATCGAAGCTCCACCAAAGCCTCATTGAAGCCCCACAGTAGCCTCATCAAAGCCTCATCGAAGCACCAAGCAAAAGCAATGTGTAAACAGGACTGTAAGCTAACCATTTTATTTAGTAACAGGAGCTTTGACTAGCGTTCAGAGAGCTTTAACAAAGCCTTTCCGAAGCCATGTTTTGAAGCAAGTGTAAACTAGCTATTAATGTGTGTTGAAGCCAAAGCAAGTGTACATGAGTCCATACTGTAGGACTCAACAATGATGAGTGGTAAAAGGGCCCAGAATTCATTGCACAGATTCCTGGTTTGCCACGGTCATATGAATGCAGTAAAACATTCTTTGCATGAGTTTCATGCTTTTGCATTGAGTACTTTGCTAGAGAAGGACAATTAAATGAAAGAAATGTACACAGATGTAACAACTTTAATCGGATTTTTATATTGTGCAGACATTCCTAGTGGAAATATGCATAAACTTTCAAGTTAACAGTGCAGTTAATATTCCTACAGCACGATGTGTGACATTATCATGCGAGATGAGGGCTCTGCGAAATGTCAGACATCAAGACTTGGGAAGGAGATGTAGTAAATACATGACAAGTATTTATTCAGTTATTTATTGTGAAACACGGATTTTGCTAGAATCCCATAATCTTCTTTCTGTGTACTTTTGAACCTGTGGAGCAACTGGCGGTTCATCTAAATATTTTTTATGCATGTTTATTAAATGAGTAATCAATGGTTTCCAGTCTGAGCTGCTGTCAATTAATCCGTGCAAGCCACTATAACAAGACCAGGACAAGTGTGAGACTGAGAAACCTTTATGTATGTCAGACTTGTCTCTCAGTGTAATTCAAGCTCAACTCCAAGCAAACAGCTAAGTACATGGATGAAATCTATATAAGGTTTACCTGCTAAAGAATTTATATTTCTGTCCATTCAGTTCTATAATTTAGGCTGGCCATGCACTAATTGAACGAAAGAAAATCTAACGGTGTATGGCCAGCTTTAACCTGCGACTGGACAGTGAAAGAGAAGCAGAATGCTGATCAGATTGCACTGCTCTCTCCTCCTATCAGAATGATCCTTGTCACCACATGAACTGTTTGCCTCTTTTGCTACTTCTTTCTCCCCCAGTCTTAGCTCTGCTGCACAGAGGGATTAAAAAAGGCTAATGCCAAGTAAAATTTAGGTACATACATCACTGACATTTAAATAAATACATTTTAACAATAGGGCACTTGTGGTTTTTATGTCTGTGGTAGTACAGTTAGTAGGGGCAGTACTAAGGCACATTTTTAAAAAATACGTGTCTACATTTGATTCATTGTGCATTGTCTTGTCATCTCTGGGCATTTATAGTAACTCAAGTAGCAAAACTAAAGGTGTAACTGGTGCAAGGACAGCTGAGAAGGTGGAAGACTCTATGGAGCTCCTACAACAAAAAGTCATCTCTGTGTTCTCTGCGGGATCTTGATTAGCAGAACCTACAGCAATATTGTATGGTAACAAAGCAGGATGATATGGCTGTTTTTTCTTTTCTTTTCTTTTTTTTAGATTATTTATTTAAAATAGGAAAGAGGCCCACATGGACCAACATAATACAGCGTAATACATAAAGCAAAATACAAAGTATCATTGCATAAACAGGATTCATGGTACAGTTTCATGTCGCAGTTTGACAATACTGCTGATATTCAGTTTATATCATGGTAGGCACATGTGGTACATTGAGTCTAATGCCGCGTACACACGATCGGACTTTCTAGCATACTTGATCCGGCAGACTTTCCGACGGACTTTGTCTGCCAGGTGCGCCGGACTTAAAAACGGACGGACTTGCCCACACACGACCGGACTTTCCAGCGGGCTAGGTCTGCCCGTCTTTCCGACAGACTTTCGCCGGAGTTACGGCGGACTTTCAGAATGAACGGACTTGCCCACACACGGACAAGTCCGTTCATTTTGAACGTGACTCAGGGATTTTAAAAGTAGTAGAAGAGGTAAGGAGAAGTGGGATAAGGGAAGAGAGAGCAAGGGTAGTATCCCTCTAAAGAGTGAGGGCGAGAAACCCACTAGTCCCGTAGTGGGGGTGAGGAGTGTCTGCTGGAAGTATTACCCCCCAACAGACACTATCCAGTGTAGCTGGGAAACTAAAGTGTCAGCAAAATATTGCTACTACGCTCTCCAGGTATACCAGGATATAAAGCATTGGCCTAAGTGGGAGTAGGAGTGATGATCTCTGGAGATGTTATTGATGGTACCCCCGTGTAATAAATGTAATTTTGGGGTCATTTGCATTACCCCAATTGAAGTTTATCTATACTTTTTTATTAACTATTAATCCATTCATGAACAGAGCTAATTGATTAATCTTAATGTTCAGACTAAATTTAGCAGCCAATTTACAGATTGTCTTGTAAGGACATATAAGGAAAGGCATACATTTTTTTGGTACACTTTTTAACCAGTTCAACAGCAGCAGCTGTGTACTGGACCACGTACAGTATCTCACAAAAGTGAGTACACCCCTCACATTTTTGTAAATATTTTATTGTATCTTTTCATGTGACAACACTGAAGAAATGACACTTTGCTACAATGTAAAGTAGTGAGTGTACAGCTTGTATAAGAGTGTAAATGTGCATTACAATTTCCAAATTGGGCCCAAAGTGTGTGGCTACCATTGTTTTCCAGCACTGCCCTAACCCTCTTGGGCATGGAGTTTACCAGAGCTTCACAGGTTACCACTGGAGTCCTCTTCCACTCCTCCATGACGACATCACAGAGCTGGTGGAAGTTAGAGACCTTGCGCTCCTCCACCTTCCATTTGAGAATGCCCCACAGATGCTCAATAAGGTTTGGGTCTGAAGACATGCTTGGCCAGTCCATCACATTTACCCTCAGCTTCTATAGCAAGGCAGTGGTCATCTTGTTAGGTGTGTTTGGGGTTGTTATTATGTTGGAATACTGCCCTGCAGCTCAGTCTCCGAACGGAGGAGATCATGCTCTGCTTCACTATGTCACAGTACATGTTGGCATTCATGGTTCCCTCAATGACCTGTAGCTCCCCAGTGCCGGTAGCACTTATGCAGCCCCAGACCATGACACTCCCACCACCATGCTTGACTGTAGGCAAGACACACTTATCTTTGTACTCCTCACCTGGTTGCCGCCACACACGCTTGACACCATCCGAACCAAATAAGTTTATCTTGGTCTCATCAGACCACAGAACATGGTTACAAAAATCCATGTCCTTAGTTTGCTTGTCTTCAGCAAACTATTTGTGAGCTTTCTTGTGCATCATCTTTAGAAGATGCTTCCTTCTGGGACGACAGCCTTGGAGACCAATTTGATGCAGTGTGCAGCGTATGGTCTGAGCAATGACAGACTGACCCCCCACCCCTTAAACCTCTGCAGCAATGCTGACAGCACTCATACGTCTATTTCCCAAAGACAACCTCTCAAATGACAGTTTGGGAGTAGGCAGTTACATTTTAGAAAATACAATGTAAAATTAACAAGGGATACAAACATAGTTGTATCTTTGATCTTAAAAATTACGGGATAATTGTGTAGTGTTAACTTGCACCAAAAAAATAAAAAATAAAATAAACAACAAGCATAATAATATTATTCCTGATATCACTAGAAAAAAAAAGCCTTTGAAAATTTGTTTGCAATAACCCCATCAGTATCACCAGCAAAGCAGCTTCATTATTATCCCATTAGAAAGAGAGAAGAGAATGTGCGCTGCATTTCGAGATTTCATAATTTGTCGCGTCACAAATGTTAATTCTCCATTACGAGCGCTGGTTTACAAGACCAACCGCTTCTGGCTCGTCCTTGCTTCCGAGCATACGTGTTTGTACTTTGTACTTTTGTCCGACGGACTTGTGTACACACGCTTGAAAAATCCGGCAACAGACATTTGTCCGCGGAAAATGTTAAAGCCTGCCATCCAACATTTGTCCGCAGAAAATCCGACAACAATTGTCCCATAGAGCGTAAAAACGGTCGGATTTTCTGCCAACAGCCTGTCATCACACAATTCCCGTCAAAAGATTTTACATTCTTCAACTGTGATGGGCTTCCACTGAAATGGACAGGCATTAGAAGAATTTGGATTATTGACAAAGTAGGGCTGGGCATACTGATTACATTGGTCCACAATTCAATTGAACAAATAATAAGTGAAAAACAAAGAAATGAATAGGCCTACATTTTTTCAGTTTCTACCTGAGGACCTGGCTGTGCTATGAATGGGAGGATGATAGGTGTTGCTGTATTACAGGGAAGTTATAAAGGATTTGAAAGTGCCCCTGGGACACTAACATGGGCCCTAATCCTTTGTGGCTGATGTGACACCCCACTACTTGGCCTTTCCTCTGGGAGTACTGTGCTGCTAATGCTGCCACTTCACCAGGATGTACAGTGCTGCTGGTGCTCTCCTGCTGCTCTTCAGAAGCATGATTCTTCTTGTTGGGACCCTTTTTGCCTCTGAATTGCTCCTAATGAACCGCTGTCCTCCACAGGTTCATATTCTGAATCTGAATCTGACAGTGATGTCTCCTCCCCACCACTCTCGTTTGTCATTCTAAAATCTAAAAGGCCTCCTTGTTTTTGTTAATTTTTTGGGCATGGCGTTGAGTATACACTGGCTCTGGTGACATTGTGCTGGTATGATAGTGGTCAGGTACTGGTGTGACGGTGAACATCTACAGTTGTTGCTAGTTGAACTGGTGTCACTGGTACAGAGGTTGCTGACTGGACTGCTGACACTACTGGTTTGACGTTGAGCAGGTACTATTGTGACGGTGACACTGATACAGATGTTGATGGCTGCACTGGTGACACTGGCACATATGTTGATGTTGCAATGGTGACACTAGTACAGATGTTGATGCTGCACTGGTGACACTGGGACAGATGTTGAGGCTGCACTGGTGACACTGGGCCAGATGTTGATGCTGCACTGGTGACACTGTGGCTAGCAAGAATGCAGTGGATAGCTGCACTGGTGTATGACAGTTACTCTGGTGCGAACTAGCACTCAAGGAACTTGCAGATAGCCGCACTGGTGTGTTTTACACTAAAATAACAGTTAAAACACAGTCAACTCACAGACTGGCACAGATCCTCACAAGTCATTCTCTCCTTCCCCTTACACCACTTTCTGTTTGAGGAGAAGTCAAGCCAATGGCTACAACAAACAGCCTGTGTTTACTTTTGTGATTGCTGTGATTGGTCACAGTGATCACAAGGTACAAGGCCAATTTCATTGGTCCTGTACCCTGATCGGTGGTACGCTGTGTCCAAGGGACCCAAAGGCGCACACGATTGGCTGGCAGGGAGGCAGGCTGGCCAGATTTTATAGCGCCAGCTTTATCAAGACGACGATCTCTAGTACACAGCCCTGACGATTCTCCAGTTATTGCTCTAAGCAGAAAGCGGAGACACCGTGGGCAGAAAATTTTGTATAAAAAGTATATGTAACAGAAATTTGTTAATCAGCCTATAGATGTAAATCAAAGGTACAATCATTTTACTAGGATAGGTTTGCAGGGCAGCCATCAGAAATTTTTGGGCCCCTTACACAGCTTTAGACCTGGGCCCCCCCCCCTAGCCTGACCACCAACATTCCCCAGGGCTTGCCCATGGGCCATTCTACTGAATCTGCACACCAGCCACCTCACCTGTACGCACTCAGCCCCCCCTCCCGCAATCCTGTATATATGTCAGCCCCCCTCACACCTGTAATTATGTCAGCAACCCACACACACCTGTATATATGTCAGCCCCCCCACATACGCACCTGTATATATGTCAGCCCTCCCCCACACACACCTGTATATATGTCAGTGCCCCACCCCCCACACACCTGTATATATGTCAGTGCCCCCCCACACACCTGTATATATGTCAGCGCCCAACCACCACGCACCTGTATATATGTCAGCCCCCCCCACACACCTGTATATATGTCAGCGCCCAACCACCACGCACCTGTATATATGTCAGCCCCCCCACACACACACACCTGTATATATGTCAGCCCCCTTCCACACACCTGTGTATATGTCAGCCCCCCCAAACACCTGTATGTATGTCAGCTCCCTCCCACACACGTGTATATATGTCAGCCCCCCCCACACGCACCTGTATATATGTCAGCGCCCCACCCCACACACACCTGTATATATGTCAGTGCCCCCACACCTGTATAAATATCAGCCCCCCCACACACACCTGTATATATGTCAGCCCCCTCCCACACACCTGTATATATGTCAGCGCCCCCCACACACCTGTATATATGTCAGCGCCCCACCCCCCCCACACACCTGTATATATGTCAGCACCCCAACCCCCACACACCTGTATATATGTCAGCCCCCCCACACACCTGTATATATGCCAGCCCCTCACATACACAAACCTCTATATATGGCAGCCCCTCAAATACACAAATCTGTAAACACACAAATCTCTGACCCCTCCCTGTACACAAACAGCTCCCCTCCCTTTCCCTCACAGCCCCTACTTGTAAAGAAGGACTTCCTACCTAGTCCCAGCCCATTTTCACAAAGCTGACATGTTGCTGAGAAGCACAGTACAAATCACAGGTGGGATGCACATACACATAGTAGCCAGAGGTAGCAGTAAAGAGCTCGATGTCTGAGCTCAGTGACGCGAGAACAGCAGAAGCTAATGCACAGCACAGCTCCCTTTCACCCGTCCTGCCTTCTTCTGGTCCGGGGCGGGCCTCTTACAGTTGTGGCTGTACCCCCCTGATGGCGGCCCTGTAGGTGTGTAGTATGTCAAGGTTATGAGCAAAATTGAGAGTATTCATGTCCTAAATATGATTGCAAAAATTAGGAGGCTCCAAGAATATTTCCCCATTTTGGCAAAAAAACATTGGAGTCATGGTGGAAGCAAAACTAAGAAGGTTTTTTTGTGTTTTTTAAGGGTGTCATACAGTAGGTTTATATGGCTCCTAAGAATTGCAGTAGCACATTTCAACTAGACAGGACCTGTTCTTGTGCCAAAAAAATTAGCTTCACCGCCACTCTGCTCTCTTACATAGTTACATAGGTTGAAAAAAGACATCTAAATGTCGATCCAGTTCAACCATAAAAAATAAATAAATAAATAAAATAAAAAATATCATACAATCCCATATACCCAATCCCATACCCACAGTTGATCCAGAGGAATGCGAAAAAAACACCAGAAAAGCAGGATCCAATTTGCTACAGCAGGGGAAAAAATTCCTTCCTGATCCCAGAGAGGCAATCGGATTTTCCCTTGATCAACTTTACCTATAAATGTTAGTACCCAGTTATATTATGTACATTTAGGAAAGAATCTAGGCCTTTCTTAAAGCAATTTACTGAGCTGGCCAGAACCACCTCTGGAGGGAGTCTATTCCACATTTTCACAGCTCTTACTGTGAAGAAACCTTTCCATATTTGGAGATGAAATCTCTTTTCCTCTAGACATAAAGAGTGCCCCCTTGTTCTCTGTGTTGACCGTAAAGTGAATAACTCAACACCAAGTTCACCATATGGACCCCTTATATATTTATACATGGTGATCATATCCCCCTTAATCTCCTTTTCTCAAGAGTAAATAAATTCAGTTCCTCTAATCTTTCCTCATAGCTGAGCTCCTTCATGCCTCTAATAAGTTTGGTTGCCCTTCTTTGCACTTTCTCCAGTTCCCCGGTATCCTTTTTGAGAACTGGGGCCCCAAACTGAACTGTATATTCTGCATATTCCAGACGAGGTCTTACTAATGATTTGTACAGGGGCAAAATTAATTCTCTCTCTCTGGAGTTCATACCTCTCTTAATACAAGAAAGCGCTTTGGAAACCCAAGCTTAGCATTGCATGTTATTATTGAGCTTATGATTTACCAAAACCCCCAGATCCTTCTCTACCATTGCTTCCCCCAGTTGTAACCCCCTAGTATGTATGATGTATGCATATTCTTAGCCCCCAAGAGCACAACTTTACATTTATCAACATTAAACCTCATCTGCCACATAGTCGCCCAATTAGACAGTGCATTGAGGTCGGCTTGTGAATTGGAGACATTCTGTAAGGACGTTATTCCACTGCATGGCTTAGTGTCATCTGCAAAGATAGAAATGTTATTTTTTATCCCAGACCCAAAATCATTTATAAAGATTTTTAAAGTAAGGGTCCCAGCACTGAACCTTGGGGTACACCACTGATAACCTTTGACCATTCAGAGTAACAATCATTAACCACTACTCTCTGAATCCTGTTTTTTTAACCAGTTTTCTATCCATTTACAAACTGATATTTCCAAGCTTGTAGACTTTACCTTACACATGAGCCATGTGTAGGGAACTGTGTCAAGCACTTTTGCAAAATCCAAGTATACCACGTTCACTGCCACTCCTCTGTCCAAGGTTTTACTTACATCCTCATAAAAATAAATCAGGTTTGTTTGACAACTTCTGCCTTTCATTAATCCATGCTGTCTGTTATTTAAAATATTTTTTTCAGCAAGAACTCGTCTATAGTTACTTGGCAATGACTTGGTTCCCTTTTTAAATATGGGCATCACATTGGCCCTACGCCAATCCAGTGGTACTATTAGATGCCATCTGGTCGAGGTGCTTTATCCACCTTTATTCTGTCCAAATATTTCTGGACCATATCCCTTTTGAGCCATTGTGGATCATTTGGGGCTGTGTCACCACCACCCCCATTACGGACATGAGCCCCCCCATGCTCCTTTGTATACACAGAGCTGAAGAAAGTATTTAATAAATTTGCCTTCTCTTTGTCCCCAGTCACCCACTCCATTATTTTATAAAGGGCCTACATGCTCAGACCTGACCTTACTATTAATATATTTGAAGAATTTTTGGGGGTTTGTCCTACTATCTTTTGCAATCTGTCGTTCGTTTTGAGTTTTTGCGTCCTTTGATTTCCTTTTTACATATTATGTTATATCTTTGTAACATTTAAACGACACTAGTGTTCTTTCATTTTTATATTTTTTAAAAGCTCTTCTCTTATTGTTTATAGCTTTTTTAACTTTGGCTGTGAGCCACATAGGTTTTTTTTTTAGCCTTTTAAACTTATTGCCCATGGGAATATACTTTGCAGTGAGTTCACAGTCACTTTGAAGAATTCCCATTTCTATTCTGTGCCCATTGATGTCAATATTCCCTCCCAGTCCAAGTCCTGGAGAGCAGCCCTCATTCTTGGAAAATTTGCTCTCTTGAAGTTAAGTGTTTTTATCCCGTATGCGTTTTTTTGCTTACAGCTAACATCAAATGAAATCATATTATGGTCACTACTACCCAGATGTTCCTTTATATGAACATTAGTAATAAGCTCTGCATGGTTTGAGATTACCAGGTCCAACAGAGCATCATTCCTAGTTGGGGCCTCAATAAACTGGACCATAAAATTGTCCTGTAATAGGTTTATACATTTTTGCCCTTTAACTGTCCCGGCAGTTCCATTACTCCAGTCAATTTCTGGGTAGTTAAACCCCCCCATTATTATCACCGACCCAGCCCTTGCAGCCCTTTCCATCTATGCAAGGAGCTGAGTCTCCACCTCTGTCAGGGCTGGGCTCAGCCCTTCCTGCTCTGAGGCTCAGCTGTCGGCTATTTGCCAGCATCCATCCAGGGCTGGTGCAAGGATTTTTGACACCCTAGGCGAAACCTCATTTTGCCGCCCCCCCCTTGGCTCCACCTCCTTTGCCCTGCCCATGTATACCCCATCTTTTTAATGAAGCACCATCAATTGCAGCCTACCAGCATCCATCAAATGCAGCCTTACCAGCGCCCATCAAATGCAGCATCACCAGCTTCCATCAAATGCAGCCTACCAATGATTGTTTGGTTGCTTCCATTCATTCAGGAGTTGGGACACAGACACAGCCCTCTGCCGCTGCTGCGCCTCTGACACTATGTGCGAACATAGCAGCAGCTGCCTGCTGATGCTGAGACTTAGTTGCTTGCTGCAAAGAGAAAAGAGTGGGAACACCAGTGGCCGAGCGCCCTGGGCAACAGTGCGCCCTAGGCGGCTGCCTAGTTTGCCTAGTGGTAGCACCGGCCCTGCTCCCATCTCTCTCCACAGTTACTCAGCTGTTGAAGATCCAGCTCGTCAGTCCTGCCTACTTAAGCTGTCCAATCTAGAAGAGCTCTGCCTTCGCCTTGGTCACATCACAAGAAACTATCTCCTGTGTTCCTGTTTAAAGACTGGCTTTGCTGACATCCCTTCTGGATCCTTATCCTGCTTTCTATTCCACTACTTGTATCCCTGACTTCTGGCTTGGCTGACTATCCGTTCCGGTTACTGAATTTTGGCTATGTTTTGACTATGTTTGTTCTTTTTTCTTTTATTATTAAATAAGTGTAATTTAACTGTACTTCTGTCTCGGTCTGATTTCATGGTTTCTGTCAGTAGGCGAAGGCCATGAATTCAGAAAATACAGTCAATCCACTTGTTGGTAATATTTTTTTCAGATTGGATGAGCAAGATCACCGCATGGATCAGTTTGCCATGGTGTTACAAACGCTCCTGAGTCGCACGGCTCACCTGGAATCTCCCACTGTGGCCGCTCCGGTACAACCTGAGTTGCAGGCCGTCCCTGCTGCTGCGCCAGTCTCTGTGCAGGCACCTGCCTCGAGTATTACCTCTATAAGAGGTATGTCTGGTTCCGCTCCGCTTCCCCAGCGATTTGGGGGCGATCCAGTTCAATGCAGAGGGTTTCTCAACCAGGTTGAGATATACTTTGAAATGATGCTCCAGGCGTTTCCCACGGACAGAAGCAAAGTAGGTTTCATGATATCTTTGCTTTCTGAGAGAGCCTTGGCCTGGGCAAAACCTCTATGGGAGGGGCCTCATTTAAAAGGGTATTTGATGTTCCCACACACTCCGCTTCTGCTGCCAAGTGCCTCATGTCCATCAAACAGACTAGGAGAACTGTTGCTGGCTACGCCATTGAATTCCGTACTCTGGCAACCTCCTCATTAACATTGGGTGGTCTATAACAAATTTCAATGATTAACTTTGAACTACGCACATCTATATGCAGTTCCTCCCATATTGCTTCAGACTCATCACACTCTCCATCAACCAGGTCCTCTTTCACACTCGCTTTGAGATCACCTCTCACATAGAGACAGACCCCGCCACCTTTCCTTTTTACCCTGTCTCTCCGAAAGAGTGCATAGCCAGGAAAAATAATTGCCCAGTCATGTGAGGAATGAAGTCAAGTTTCGGCAATACCAATTACATCATTACTCTCCTCGTGCACCAGAGCTTCCAGCTCACCTATTTTGCTTGGCAGACTTCTGGCATTGGTGAACAAACACTTTAATGCATTATTACATTTTGGTCTGGTGTTTTTCATATCTTTTTTAGTAGTAGAAATGGCACTATAATTTCCAATGGTTAATTGCAACAGGGGAACTTTCTTGTCACCTGCCATAACCCTCCCCCCCATCTATCCCCATCCCACCCTCCATTAATGTCTGACCCTTAACTGACCTGTCTGTCTGATGGAATTCTAGTTCACCCTCCCCCTTAATCCTAGTTTAAATACTCCTCCAGCCTTCCCATAAACTTCTCCCCCAGCACAGTAGACCCACTTCCATTCAGGTGCAAATCATCTATAGCATATAGGTTGCACCCCAATGAAAAGTCAGCACAGTGCTCTAGAAACCCAAATCCCTCCTCATTACACCAGGTCTTTAGCAATGCATTTAGCTCTTTAATCTCCCCCTGCCTTTCCTGTGTTACGCATGGCACAGGCAATATTTCAGAGAATATCACCTTGGAGGGCCTTCCCTTCAACTTGCAGCCTAGTTCATTAAATTGATTCATAAGGAGCCTCCACCTTCTATGTATTCTCTCCCTTTTTTTCTCCCCTTTTTCCTTATATGCCCTAGTGTAGCTCTCAAAATTTTCGCTGGCCTGCTCACATTTGGCGAGTGGAAATAAGCTGAGGGCGAATATTTCGGCTTGGCTCGGGCAGGGGATGGGTCTGCTCGATTCTGGCAGGGCGGCTGGCTCGGCTCAGGTGGGGGGCAGGTCCATTCAGCATGGGTGGGGAGGTCGGCCAGTTGGCTCGGACAGGTCCCCTCAGGTTTAACAGGGAGGTGGGCAGGCTCGGCTGGGAGGCTGGGCAGGTCCGGTTTGCTCAGCTCAGGCGCGCGAGCCGATGGCTCGGTGCACACTGCATGGCCACATAAAGGTGTCTTGCAAGAAGGAGGAGTGGGAGGAGAAGAGAATCCTGTCAGCTCCATGGCAGAAGCTCCTTCTTATCCATGCAGGCTTCTGCCAGGGGTGGTTAAATTGTAGCTGCTCTTTTGCAGCATCCCCACTCTTTCAGAGGATGTGTGGGGAAAAGAGCTCTGTATTGGAATAAGGGAGAGCTCTGTATTGGGGGAGAACTTGGGAGTACACAGCACATCCATCAGCCCTGCACTCAGTACGTAGCACACCCATCAACCCTGCACTCGTTACATAGCGCACCTCTCAAACCTGCATACTGTATGTAGCACATATTTACTAAACAAGGCAGTAATCATGTGTACAGTGCCTACAGTAGCCAATCATATTTTATCCTTATTTTATTTATCACAATCAGATCAATGAAATATGCTTTTTGTTAATATTTTTAAAGTTATTGTTGTTAATATTTATTTTGTAACTTAATTCTAGGTTGAACTAGATGGATTTGTGTCTTTTTTTAACCTGACTATGTAACTATGCAAATTCTGTATAAAACATTTAACTGTCATTTCATGAGATCATTTATGATGGTGTGTTTAGGGGATCGGGGCAGCATAGGGGTTGGGTGGGACAACTGGTGGCGAGTAACTCTTAAGGCCTGCCTAGCAGCTCAGGACTTGAAATTTTGAGCCCTGTGTATGGGTACATTCTTCCAGAACAGTTCCACCCAAATGTACAGAGGGGCAAAAAAGTATTTAGTCAGCCACCAATTGTGCAAGTTCTCCCACTTAAAAAGATGAGAGAGGCCTGTAATTGTCATCATAGATATACCTCAACTATGAGGGACAAAATGTGGAAACAAATCCAGACAATCACATTGTCTGATTTTTGAAAGAATTTATTTGCACATTATGTAGTAAAATAACAAACAAGCAAGATTTCTGGCTCTCGCAGACTTGTGTCTTCTTCTTTAAGAGGCTCCTCTGTCCTCCACTCATTACCTGTATTAATGGCACCTGTTTGAAGTTGTTATCAGTATAAAAGACACCTGTCCACAACCTTAAACAGTCACACTCCAAACTCCACTATGGTGAAGACTAAAGAGCTGTCAAAGGACACCAGAAACAAAATTGTAGACCTGCACCAGGCTGCGAAGACTGAATCTGCCATAGGCAAGCAGCTTGGTGTGAAGAAATCAACTGTGGGATCAATAATTAGAAAATGGAAGACATACAAGACCACTAATCTCCCTCGATCTGGGGCTCCACGCAAGATCTCACCCCTTGGGGTCAAAATGATCACATGAACGGTGAGCAAAAATCCCAGAACCACACGGGGGGACCTAGTGAATGACCTGCAGAGAGCTGGGACCAATATAACAAAGGTTACCATCAGTAACACACTACGCCGCCAGGGACTCAGATCCTGCAGTGCCAGACGTGTCCCCCTGCTTAAGCCAGTACATGTCCGCGCCCGTCTGAGGTTTGCTAGAGAGCATTTGGATGATCCAGAAGAGGATTGGGAGAATGTAATATGGTCAGATTAAACCAAAGTAGAACTGTTTGGTATAAACACAACTCGTCGTGTTTGGAGGAGAGAGAATGCTGAGTTGCAACCAAAGAACACCATACCTACAGTGAAGCATGGGTTTGGCAACATCATGCTTTGGGGCTGTTTCTCTGCAAAGGGAATGGGACGACTGATCCATGAAAGAATGAATGGGGCCATGTATTGTGAGATTTTGAGTGCAAACCTCCTCCCATCAGCAAGAGCATTGAAGATGAAACGTGGCTGGGTCTTTCAGCATGACAATGATCCCAAACACACCACCCTGGCAACGAAGGAGGGGCTTCGTAAGAAGCATTTCAAGGTCCTGGAGTGGCCTAGCCAGTCTCCAGATCTCAACCCCATAGAAAACCTTTGGAGGGAGTTGAAAGTCCGTGTTGCCCAGTGACAGCCCCAAAACATCACTGCTCTAGGGGAGATCTGCATGGAGGAATGGGCCAACATACCAGCAACAGTGTGTGACAACCTTGTGAAGACTTACAGAAAACGTTTGACCTCTGTCATTGCCAACAAAGGATATATAACAAAGTATTGAGATGAACTTTTGATATTGACCAAATACTTATTTTCCACCATAATTTTAAAATACATTCTTTCAAAAATCAGACAATGTGATTGTCTGGATTTGTTTCCACATTTTGTCTCTCATAGTTGAGGTATATATGATGACAATTACAGGCCTCTCGCATCTTTTTAAGTGGGAGAAGTTGCACAATTAGTGGCTGACTAAATACTTTTTTGCCCCACTGTATATGTATAGTGGCCGGCAGGAAGCAGTTAAATTAAAGGAAGAACGTTAATTTTAAGCAAAATCTAATATATTTTTTCTTTGCTTTGAAAATACGTTTTAAATGTCCTGTAGAGTCCTAATCAAAAGAATAAAGAACACATATGAAGGATAGAAAAAAAGGTGCCTTATTTTATACAGTAGGTAATGGGAAGGCACAGCCAGTAACTGGTGAGGAAATGGGTGTTATGGTAAAGCTTTAGTCCCATCAGGAGCAGTTACAGCCTCTGTCCGGTCCTCAGTTACCCCCTGCCTATAAATAACATCATATAACAATAAAATACACACACACAAAAAAAAACTGCCCCGTACCATCTCACTTGAGTTGATTTCGCTGTCTTATTGAGCAATTTTGGTCCACCCTACTGAGTGGAATAATACATGTTGCATCCATGTTACATTACAAATATTGAGACTGTCAGTTGTTTTACATTACCTTAGGTCCTGCAATGATAGTTCATATAAGGGCTCCTTCACAGATGCAGTTTTACTGCCCCCCTAAATCTAACACAGTGGCATGAGGGGATTGTACACATGCTACAGCCATGATGCTATGTAAATTTTTACCTCCATTTCATTTGGCAGGCTGTACCGCTGCCTCTGCAAGTGAAGGGGGCCGCTCAGCACCCAACCTTCAAAGGTCTAGTCACCTGTCCACTACCCTCTGAAAAGCAATCCACTGAAGTCTGTCGCCAGTGTATACAAACCCTTATGCTATGTTTGCGGGAACTCTCCAGTTTTTTTTCTTGAGATTAGTGTAAATTGCATAGCCTATTACAGATACTCTTGCTGAATACATACTGCATTCAGCAACTCCGCTAAGTCACCTTATACCTTTGATATCATTTATTTAAAGTAAAAAAAGTAGTGTCATTGCATTGTCCAGGTCTTATTCTGTAATGCTGGACAATAAAATAGCTTGAACATGGGAATGCTGCACTCAGCAAATTTATCTGTTTTCAAATTATATTCCACCAACATAAAAGCAAGCTTAACAAAAGAAAGCGGCAGCAAAAACTGCTGATAACAGGACAGTCAGTTTATTAATTAAAGTTGCTAAAGATTATTTATGAAGTACAAATAAAAGTGCCAAACTGCTGTAGTTGTAGACAATCCACCCGCTGTACTCCGCGGCTAGTAACTACTATGGACTACTGATTTTAGAAACTACTCAAGGGGGTTTAATTTAACTTTGTTATTATTAATTAGTTAGAAAAAATATATATATTAAAAGGGCACAATGTTTACCAATCCCTGTTTACTCACAGGGAGGAAGATATGCTATCAGTTGTGATAAAAGAACTAGGAAGCCCTTGGCCTTTTTTTGCCATTTGGCAAAACAGTCCATGTAAAAGTCCCAGCATGCTAGATCACCTGTCCCTGTCCTTTAACCACTTCAGCCCCGGAAGATTTGCCCCTTAATGACCAGGCCATTTTTTGCGATACGGCACTGCGACGCTTTAACTGACAATTGCGCGATCGTGTGATGCTGTAACCAAACAAAATTGACGTTCTTTTTTTCTCCACAAATAGAGCTTTCTTTTGGTGGTATTTGAACACCTCTGCGGTTTCTATTTTTTGCGCTATAAACAAAAAAAGTGCGCCAATTTTGAAAAAAAACACAATATTTTTTACTTTTTCCTATAAATATCCCCCAAATTCTTTTTTAAAAAACAAATTTCTTCCTCAGTTTAGGCCGATATGTATTCTTCTACAAATTTTTGGTAAAAAAAAAAATGCAATACGTGTACTGTATATTGATTGGTTTGTGCAAAAGTTATAGCGTCTACAAAATAGGGTATAGATTTATGGAATTTTTATTATTTATTTTTTTACTAGTAATGGCGGTGATCAGCAATTTTTATTGGGACTATGACATAGCGGCGGACAGATCGGACACTTTTGACAATTTTTTGGGACCACTGACATTTATACAGCGATCTGTGCTAAAATAGCCACTGATTACTGTATAATTGTCACTGGCAGGAAAGGGGTTAACACTAGGGGGCGATAAAGGGGTTAAATGTGTGTCCTAGGGAGTGTTTCTAACTGTGGGGGGATGGGACTGCCTGGGGGAGGAGGAAGATTGCTGTTCCTAAGCAGTAGGATCAAAATATCAGTCTCCTCACCCCTGACAGAACGGAGATCTGTCTGTTTACATTGACAGACCTCTGTTCTGTCTCCCTCAGGAGCGATCGAGGGTGCCTGGCGGACATTGCGACCGCCGGGCGCGCGCATCGTCTCCGTCGTTGCTCCTAGTGCTCTTAAAGCGGCCGACGTACAGCTACGACGGCTCGCCCAGGGGAGCCAACCTGCCACAGTTAATAACTGCGGCAGCTGGTCCTCAAGTGGTTAAAGCAGTGGACCGCCTGCTGTTGTTATACGTCGGCTGTTTGAAGAGGAACACCATTGTTATGGCAGCAGATAGCTGCCATAACCTCGGTATCCTCTTCTTTGGTCCGCTTTCAGATAAAAGTGGTCTCAGCCGCGGATTCACGGCGAGATCAGTTTTATCGGGGGAGGGAGAGGACCCCCCTCTTGCCGCTCTCCAGTGGTCTCTGCTGCTTACCGGAGCCGCCGGTATTTGCGGAGACGATCGGGTCCTCTCTCCTGTTTGGCTGGCTGCCGAGTGAGGGGAAGATGGCCCCACTTGGCCCCATAGCATTGACTGGCAGAAGCGACGTCAAACGTCACTTCCACCCAATGCTCTTAAAGGAGAATTTTTTTAAAATGTATTTATTTATTTTAAATTACATTTTTTTTATTGCTTTTTCGTTTCTTTTTGACCCCAGATCTCATATTTAGGAGGTCCTGTCATGTTTTTTTTCTATTACAAGGGATATTTACATTCTTTGTAATAGGAATAAAAGTGACCCAAAATTTGTTTTTTTTGTTTTTTAAAAGGACAGTGTCAAAATAAAAAATAAAAAGTAAAATTAATAAGAAAAAAAAAGCACTCTGTCCCGCCGAGCTCGCGTGTAGAATCTAAAGCATATGTGAGTAGCGCCCGCATATGAAAGCGGTGTTCAAACCACACATGTGAGGTATCGCCACAAGAGAGAAAGCAATAATTTTAGCACTAGACCTCCTCTGTAACTCAAACTGGTAACCTGCAGAAATTTTTAAACGTCGCCTATGTAGATTTTTAAGGGTAAAAGTTTGTCGCCATTCCACGAGCGGGCCCAATTTTGAAGTGTGATATGTTGGGTATCAATTTATTCAGCGTAACATTATCTTTCACAATATAAAAATGGGTTAACTTTACTGCTGTCTTATATTTTTTAATTCAAAAATTTAATTTTTTCCCAAAAAAGTGCGCTTGTAAGACTGCTGCGCAAATACTGTGTGACGGAAAGTATTGCAACGACCGCCATTTTATTCTCTAGGGTGTTAGAAGAAAAATATATAATATTTGGGGGTTCTAAGTAATTTTCTAGCAAAAAAAAAAGATTTTACCTTGTAAACACTGAGTTTGAAAAGTAGGCCTGGTCCTTAAGTGGTTAAAGCCCCTGTAGTGGTACCCCCGTAGGGGCTGCTAAGTGTTGTGGCCCACCTGTCACCCTGCCCAGCCTGGCACTCACTTCCCAGACACTCCAAGACAATGAACAGTCCGTTGGCTTTTTTTGTATTTTATTGAGGGAATTGAATTTGGATGAGGTATGAGAAATATGGGATGCCCAGGAGAAATAATAGCAATTCGCTAGGGACAACTATGTACAATCAATAGGTTTGCTCCATTTCTCCTCCTGCACATTGCTTCCTCTCTAAGGTTCACTCCATTCACCTTCTGCACATCGCTTCCTCTCTAATGTTCCTGGCACAGCTAGCACATGGCTCAGCCAGGCCTTAGCAATAGCCTTTTGCAGGCAGGGACCGCGGACCCCTATGGTGTAGCAAGAGAGTAGAAAGTTCTGGTGCTAGCTGCCCTATCTTTGGTTACTAAGCCCAGTAACCCATCTCCAGGCCCTGCCAGCCCTCCTGCCTGCAGCTGCCTTTCTCCACTGCCCCTGACAACACAGTCCACTCCACTGGCTGTGCACCCATCCGAGGCTGCATGCACCCAGTCCTCTCATGCATGCTTCCCCAGTCCTCCTGACTGTGATTGTCACTCACCAGCCCTCCTGGCTGCGATCAGTTGTTCCTCTCCTTGAAGACTTGCCCGGTAATGCTATCTCCCACTGTGCTCTTTGCTCCTCCTGTGCCTCCTGTCCGAGATGCCTTCATGGTTTTCTTGAATGGCCTCATCCGCACCCAAGCCCCGGGCCCAGGGTCACCCCCCAGACTGGGAATCTCCTTCAAAGGCCCCCGACAGCCTAGAATTCCATCTTCAAGCTCCGAACAACTCCAACTTCTCTCCAGCTGGGCTGACCCTGGGTATTTAGGGAGGCCTGTCCCCTGCCAATCCAGAAAGAAGAGGTAGGTCTTAGTGATGCTGCCTGTGAGTCACCAGCTGCTATCCTGAGCCACTCCCAGCTCAAATCAAAACAAACAGGCCTGGTTGCCAGCCAGGCCTGCCTAAATTTGCCTACCCCAAGACAAAAAAATCCTACTCTTGCACCTATCTACCTAGAGCAGTGGCTCTCAACCTGGGGGTCGGGACCCCCTCGGGGGTCAAATGACAATTTGTCAGGGGTCACCGAATCCTGAGCTGTTCCTGAGGCCCACGCTGCTCTCCCAGCCTTTTTGTGGCCGCCCAGCTGGGCTGTTCCTGGAGCCCACGGCCGCCCACTCAGCCTCTTCGCAATCGCCCATTCAGTTCACGCCATGGCTGGGGGGCAGAGACTAGAGGTCAGCTGACTGGTGAGGAATGTGAAGTGAGAGGGGCTGGAGGAGACCCTATCCCCTGATTTCGGCATAGGTGTCACTGTTCCGAGACACCACAAAGTCGGAGACACATTGAAGCCGGAGACACAGTGAGTAACACTACCTGTGATTATAGTTGCCATTAAAAGTCCCCACAACAGTTCTCAAATCAGCAGATGACCTTGATCAAGAGCACCTAAGTTGGCTGATCAGAACTCCCCCCCAGCACTGCCATGCATCCCACCCCCCGCCAAGGAGTAAGAAAAGGAATAAAAATAGAGAATACATGGAAGGGAGAGGAAAAGAGGGGGAGGAACAAAGAAAAAGAGAGAGAAATAATAAGAGAAAGAACAAGAAAGAAGGCTAGAGAGAGGGATGGAAAAAAACAAGAAATTAGGATAGAGAGAGGTAAAAGGAGAACAAAGAGAAAGGGTGGTACATCCTAAAATGTACCATAAGGGGTTTTAATACTGTACGAGTGGATGGGGCTCAGGGAGCGCTAAATGTCAGTGGGTTAGGGGCACAAATTACTTGTCTTGGGTGCTGACAACCCACGCTACAAAAATAATTTTACTGTTCGGGGTCCCCACAACTTGGGAAATTTTATCAAGGGGTCACGGCACTAGAAAGGTTGAGAACCACTGACCTAGAGGGTGCTATACACCTGTGCAAGATAAAGGAAAACCTGAAAACATGGCCTGTTGGGGGTACTTGAGGACTGAGGATGAGAACCACTGCTTTAAAGTGACCAGGTCAGGGGGGAAAAATGAAAAAACTTCTGCAGGAGCTTAGAGGTCCTGCATATACCTGAAGCAATAGGAAGAGATGGCCAGGCTGCCGCACACCTCATCTGGTCCGACTGGTTAGCAGGTAAAAGCAGCCTCAGTTTGATTAATCCAGACCACAAATCTGACATTCTATAATATAAAATGAAATGCATATGTAGCGCCCACCCCATTCAGGTGGGTACTTAGTGTGTTCTGATATTAGTGACAGGTAAATTTAGCCTAGGCTTTGCACTTTTTCCTTAGGCCTGGTTGTTTATTCGTGGGTGGGAGTGTTAGAATAGAGGGGGTGTGGCCACTTACACCCTGGCTCAAGGAGGTCCCCTCATCCTTCCAGTGGAAATGTTCTGGAAGGGAGGCAGGATTTGGGACCTGAGCGGCAGGCAGCTTATGTGGAGAGCTCTGGACCAATCATTAAATTGTATTGGCAGGGGCAGGACTCGCATATAAGCTGGGGTCCCATGCTTCCGGGGAGGAGATTGAGGAGTGAGAACCATGTAGACAGTGCAGCAGGAGGAGGCTTTAAAGCCTGGGCGTTCAGATACCCCAGTGCTGGATAGCAGGAGGAGTTCGGGAGTCTTGAGGAGGAGGCTTGAAGGCCTGGGTGGTTCAGAGACCCCAGTGCTGGATAGCAGGAGCAGACATCACCATGTAGACCAGAGGAGAAACCGGGCGTCCCAGCCAGGGATGCGCCGGACCATGAGCAGGAAGTAGGAGCAAAGCGGAAGGAGGAAACTGGGAATTGACTTTCTGTGAGTACGATGGACTGTTAATTGGGAGTGAGCAAAGGGAGTGCAACCCAGTGGTGCTTATGCGTTAACTTGCTATGTGTCCAAGGACCTAGTAAAAGACACTTTTCAGAACTGACAGGGATTGATTGCAAGCGTCAAGGAATCAGGCGGTGAAAGCCTGGGACTTTGGAATCTTTTATCCACAGCATTATTCAGAGTAATGCTGGTCAGTTCACAAAAAGGAAAGTACACAAGACCAGAGACAGGAATCCGAATTAATAGAGGCATCTCATATCTTCTATCTACTTGTTTTACAAACCCAAGTTCAAGAATAAAGTTCTTTATAAAATATAAAGACTATCTGGTGTCCTGAGATTGCATGGGAAGGAAGATGGGGGTCATTGACATAAAGGTAATGAACAACTTTGCAGCTCCCAAGTGAGTAGTGCGCTACACATATTTTGCAGCTCAACTCAATGAATTGATATCCACAACGTGACAAAAATTTACTGAAAAGGTTGTAGTGTAGAGTGTTGTGAAATCCCTGTGGAGTGTTCAGCTTGCAACAATTTATAGTATTTTTTTGGATAGTGATTACTTTATTATATTTGCATTAAGTTTGATTTATTGACACTAGATAAGTGGGGGTGGTGCTGATTGTAATTGGATACATTTTCACAACTCCAACATGTTTCGCCCTGCCCTCGATTTGCCCAACCCAATGACCTCTGTGAATTAGCCAAAAACATGTTGGAGTTGAGGCACTGTTATTAAAAGAGAGGGTATGTCACCACAGGGTGAAGCCGTGGTCATATAATTATGAATCTGTGCCACGTCCTAGATTTGAGTCACAATAAGATTACCACGGGAGAAAATGGACTTTGAAGTCATCGTGACTAGAATTTGGTTAAAATACAATTATCTTTATTACATAAATGGTTACAATTATATATTTGTACAAATATATAATTGTAACCATTTATGTTGGAGTTGTGGTCTGGATGAATCTGAGGCTGCTTTTACCTGCTAACCACTCGGGCCGTGTGAGGTGTGAAGCAGCTGGGCTATCTCTTCCTATTTGTGCAGTATGCTTTGGGTCTGGACAGACCTTTCCTCATCCACTTGTCAGCCTATGCTGGGACCCTTAGGCATTTATAATATACCTACAGAAACCTTCCTGTCACTGCCAAATCCCATGCCATTTTACAGGACAAAACTTTGGCCCCTTCTAAAAAAGCTGAACTTGCCTGCCCCTTCCTATCGTCTATTAGCCAGTGAAGCTGGCTATCAAAGCGATGGGATAATAGGAATGTGGGTAGCCTTAGTGGCTATCTCCAACAGCGCTTGGAAGTTTGGAGCTGTTTTCTTAAAAAAAAATGTAAATGGTGTAAAAAGCCATAAGGGGCAAATACCAGGTAAAGAAAATAATAATCATAATAATCATCATCATAATATTACTAAGTGAGGCTCTAAGAAACTGTACCACTTGCTACTTTATTTCCCCACCACCAAAATCTAAAACTCACTGGGGTTTGATTTACTAAAGGCAAAAAGACGGTTCACTTTGCAAGTGCAGTTGCTCCAGAGCTTAGTAAATTATGTAAAATTTCACTTTACTAGGAATACCCAATCACATGCAAGGAAAATGAAAAAAAAACAGCATTTTTGCTTGCACATTATAGGATGATGGAAGTCAGCATACCTTCTCCTCATTTATGAAGCTCTTGAGCAACTGCACTTGCAAAGTGTACAGTCTATATGCATTTAATGAATCAACCCCACTGTTGTAATAGGCAGCTTCATAGACCAATAGGGAGCCAAGAAGGAGGGGATGGGGTGGACTACTGAATGGTCATGCAAGGTCTGGATGCCGGTTACACAATAGAATATCTGGAAGTAAAGTGACCATGGGAATGAGTGCAGTATAATCTTGTGGTGAACAAGCTTTCTAGGAGCCCACAGAACTGTTTTAGACTTCTACCGAATACAATAGATAACATCCAACGCGTATGTGTGCTGTAAAAAAAAAAAAAAGGCTTTTCTGAACATTTTCTCTCTGTTTTTAAATGCAGCGATAATAACTTGGTAATGAAAAGCAGTGTAATACTCTGAAAATAGTTTTAATAAACAGGGCAAATGGGATGAAATGGAAAAGAATACTTTTAAAAAGTGGCTCTATTATAAAATCATCCCCTTATTTATCATTTATGCTGGTCACCTTGTGTCATGTCAAGAAGACAGGAGGAAGAACAGAAAAAATGTTGATGTAAAGCACAGAAAAATATGGCCAGATATTTCAAGAAAAAAGGATTTTTTGAAAACAGACATTTGTAGAAAATAAATATAAGAAAATGTGATAATTGTAACAGAATTGATTGGTAAATAAGATATTACAAAGTCAAGCAAACATGTTTATGAATTGCTCAGTAGCTCATCTATTTTATATTTTCCAACGCACTGTATTGACAAATTAAAGAAGCCTTAAACTTTTTTAATCAACAGTAACTATTTTTAATCCCAATGCTCCTAGCATTAGCATTATTAAAAAGATAGGAACGTATATTATATTTAAGTATTTATTTTTTTAAACATCTCTTCAGTTGGAGTGCTGCCACTCCGCTTTCATCTGAGGACTTATTCCAGAGGACACCTTTACAGAAAAACGCGTTGAGGTGGGACGTTGGCTGTCCCTTCCAGTTTGCAGTGACGTAACATTTGGGCCGCTGCTTTCGGCCTGATATTGGCACTTATAAATGTGAGCGGAATCTTTTTTTTTGTATACATTTGATTATTGACTAAATAAATATTACACTATGAAAGTTCTTTTGGTGCTTGTATATCTATGGTGAAGTATGAGAGAGAAGTCATTACAGAGCCCTCTGGGAGACTGGACATCTGGGCTATAGGAGATTCTATTTTTTTTCACCATGTGATGGATAACTACCGGTATTTGCATGTCTGCTGTGGAGGAACGTAGAAGCATGAGAATTATAGCAGGACTTACTGTGGTGTGGGGACACAGATTCTTTTTTGGACTCACAATATATATGAACATTTTAAATGTAATATTTGGCACTAATTAGCATATATGTTTACACTATTGTTTGTACTATTTTGGAGCTGTGAAGTGTGAAGCGCCGCTTTTCTTTCTGATAATTGCTTATAATAGGGCGTACACACGGTCGGACTTTGTTCGGACATTCCGACAACAAAATCTTAGGATTTTTTCCGACGGATGTTGGCTCAAACTTTTTTGTCTACACACGGTCGCACAAAGTTGTCGGAAAATCCGATCGTTCTGAACGCGGTGACGTAAAACACGTACGTCGGGACTATAAACGGGGCAGTGGCCAATAGCTTTCATCTCTTTATTTATTCTGAGCATGCGTGGCACTTTGTCCATAGGATGTGTGTACACACGATCGGAATTTCCGACAACGGATTTTGTTGTCGGAAAATTTTATCTCCTGCTCTCCAACTTTGTGTGTCGGAAAATCCGATGGAAAATGTCCGATGGAGCCCACACACGGTCGGAATTTCCGACAACACGCTCCGATCGGACATTTTCCATCGGAAAATCCGACCGTGTGTACGGGGCATTAGTGTTCACTATTACACTTAAAGGGGCAGTTACACTAAATGGTGATAATAGTTGGATTAATTGTCAGTGGTGGTTATTAGAGTATAGAGAGAAGAGGGCCTTCCTTTTTCTTCTTTTTTGCCACAGTATGGGGCATACTTTATTGCAGGTCAGTGATGTAATTAAAGCTGTAGGGATTTTTTTAAACTCTACTTCAGCTTTAAGAGCTTTAAAAACTTGAAGACTAGTAATGTTATATGTATATCTCATATATTTTTATGATCAGTCTCAGAACTTTTGTTTGTGCCATTACTGATCAGACACATCTGTCAGTAAACACTGGATGACCACTGAAGCGTTTCAAAACAATCACAAATTCAAACTGAATGCACCTAAAACATACTGTATTTGCCCAACAATAGATGCACAAAGCCCATTAAAACAGGCCCCCTAAAAGCTAAATTAACTTTTTTTTTTTTTTTTATAAATATAAAGTAAAACTTGCCTATGTACCAATATATTAATAATGTGCCTGCCGTGCAGAGATGAAAAACTTTTCCCTATGTTCTAGGGTAGGCTCCACCTTCAGTTTCTTATATACAAAACTCCTTCATGACTTCCTGGTATCCATCCTGCAGGATGTGAAAACTGTTAGTAGAGTGAGGATATTCTCCCCATTCTCAGCACCTGTGTTCAAACACACCCCGCTCCATCCCACTGCTCTCCTGCACCTGCCCACCTCTACAGTATCCGCCACTAGCAAAATAAGTTTGTAATTTGTTACTAGAGGCAACTATTCATGTTCTTTTCTAAAATATATTTCATTCTATATTTACATGAAAACATAGCTGTTAACATAGATATTACCCGTGTTATAATTACAGACACTGTAAATATATACAGTAGGTATAGAAAAGAATCACCACCCCCATTTAAAATAATCACATTTTGTTTCTTTGCAGCCTGAAATAAAAACAGACACATTTTTTGTTTTATCCAGCTGTATTTATGACATCCAAGTGAAAGACATAACACCAACACGTCAGAAAAAACATTCAAAAATTCAAAAACAGAATCACTGAGCTGGAAAAAGGATCACCCACTCCTAAAAACTCAATCAGCTTCTCAGTGGCACACAAAGCCATTTGAATTTCAACTGTAACTATTTGTGGTCATTTTGATTAGCTCACCATGAAAAGAGCTTTCCTGGAGCATTTTAGTCCCTGGATTAAGTTATGCATGCTCATTTCCTAGGCTTTTTGGTCCCAATCAGACCACCTATGGTATAAAATTGGAAAAGGCTGAGGTCCAGGAGTCTTTTGTCGCTCTCAGCTCGTGGTATTGGGACTGCTACACCTTGCAGTCCGCTGAAGGCATCAGGGTTTTTGAAGGATATCCAAGCCATGGAGATTACCAGTATGGACTATCACCTCATGGAGGTATGTAGTAAGGGTTAGGAATTGGATGTTGTTCATATTGGACTGTAACATCAAAGTTTCTCCAGTAAAGTTATATTAAATGTTCTGAGCCTGGTCTGAGCCTGGTCTAAAGATATTCAAAGGGGTGCATGTGGGTTCTGGCATATCTAAAGAACCAGGGTCTGTAAAGCGCAAGGGGTATGAAGCATAGCTACTAGGGATGATCCGAACACCCCCTGGTTCGGTTCGCAGCAAAACATGCGAACAGGCAAAAAATTTCTTCAAACATGCGAACACCGTTAAAGTCTATGGGACACGAACGTGAAGAATCAAAAGTGTTCATTTTAAAGGCTTATATGCAAGTTATTGCCATAAAAAGTGTTTGGGGACCGGGGTCCTGCCCCAAGGGAAATGTATCAATGCAAAAAACAGATGTTTTTTCGGGAGCAGTGATTTTAATAATGCTTAAAGTGAAACAATAAAAATGAAAAATCCTTTAAATATCATGCCTTTGGGGGTGTCCTTAGTATGCCTGTAAAGTAGCGCATCTTTCCCATGTTTATAACAGTGCCACAACAAAATGACATTTCTAAAGGAAAAAATGTCATTTAAAACTGCTAGCTGCTGTAATGTATTGTCACATCTTGGCAATATAGATAAAAATACCAGAAATACAAAAAAAAATGGCCTGGATGTCCCCCCCTTCAGGTCTGGTATAGATATAAAGGGGAACCCCACATTTAAAAAAATGGCGTGGGGGTCCCCCTCTCACTCTGAACAGCAGTATATATACTATACGGCCTGCCCTATATACTCTGCAGAAAATTGGACCTTAGGTGTTGGTGGTACCAGAACACTGTAAGCCCTCACAGTTACTCTTGTTGGGAGCAGGAACATGCCCTGCTGTGAAATATATCAAGAATAGTAATTACATGCTCCTGTTAAACAGGGGCAGAAAAATTGGGCCTTGGGTGGTGGTGGTGCCACAACACTGTAACCCCTCACAGATACTCTTGTTGGGCACAGGAATTGACCCTGCTGTGAAATATGACTGCCAGTTTCTTGTCCTTCTGTGACACCCCCTCTCTCCAGGCTCAGGTTACTCCCTCCTCAACCTGGGAACCAACATCAGAGCCATCCTACAGCAGCATATAACCGACACTGTGGTCAAATCATTCTGGGGACTCCTCCGTGCATGATGGTGGGGCTACGGAAGGAGTTACTGTGGACAAGGAGTCGGTGGAATAGGCCACTTTGGCAGCTGTGTTGGAAGGAAAACTACTCTGAGCCTGGGTGATAGAGGATGAGGACGGCTTCGTTATCCACTTCACCAACTCTTGTGCATGTTCTGGCTCAATAACATGGCCAGGAGCAGCAAAAAAGGACAAGCGTGCCCCATGGCCACCTGCAGAGGATGCACCATGTCCACGACCACCACTGTTGACTGCAGACACAGAGGCTGCTTGCCCTCTTTTAGTGACCTGTGAGCATCTGCCTCCCTTTGGTGGCCTTGCGGACATGATGTATTTTTTGTTTTGCAACACCACACTACACTGTATTAGATACTGTGTACTCTGCCTGAAGTGTATTAGAAACAGTACACAACGGAATGCACTGTAGATACAGGCTACACTGGATGCAGAGTGTACATATATACTAGACTGTATATATATATATATATATATATATATATATATATATATATATATATATATATATATATATATATATATATGTATATATACACACACACAGTGGGGACGGAAAGCATTCAGACCCCCTTACATTTTTCACTCTTTGTTATACACACAGCACCCCATATTGACAGAAAAACACAGAATTGTTGATATTTTTGCAGATTTATTAAAAAAGAAAAACTGAAATATCACATGGTCCTAAGTATTCAGACCCTTTGCTCAGTATTTAGTAGAAGCACCCTTTTGATCTAATACAGCCATGAGTCTTTTTGTGAAAGATGCAACAAGTTTTTCACACCTGGATTTGGGGATCCTCTGCCATTACTTCTTGCAGATCCTCTCCAGTTCTGTCAGGTTGGATGGTAAACGTTGGTGGACAGACATTTTTAGGTCTCTCCAGAGATGCTCAGTTGGGTTTAAGTCAGGGCTCTGCCTGGGTCATTCAAGAACAGTCACGGAGTTGTTGTGAAGCCACTCCTTCGTTATTTTTTCTGTGTGCTTAGGGTCATTGTCTTGTTGGAAGGTAAACCTTCGGTCCAGTCTGAGGTCCTGAGCACTCTGGAGAAGGTTTTCGCCCAGGATATCCCTGTACTTGGCCACATTCATCTTTCCCTCGATTGCAACCAGTCGTCCTGTCCCTGCAGCTGAAAAACACCCCCACAGCATGATGCTGCCACCACCATGCTTCACTGTTGGGACGGTATTGGACAGGTGATGAGCAGTGCCTGGTTTTCTCCACACATACCGCTTAGAATTAAGGCCAAGAAGTTCTATCTTGGTCTCATCATACCAGAGAATCTTATTTCTCACCATCTCTGTCCATGCCAACAACACTACACACGGCCGCTCTGTTGCGCTCAAATTTTCCGCGAACGCCCCATATATTCGGTTCATTTTAGAACAAACGAACACCTGATGTTCGAGTCGAACTTATGTTCGACTCAAACCGTGGGCTCATCCCTAGTAGCCACTACAAATTGGGTAACGTGTCAAGACAAGAAAGAGGCATGCAACTGCAAAGAGTAACCAAGCACAAGTTCAGGATACCAAGCAACCAATCATTAGGTGTAATACCTGATAGGGTGAGAGGTCCTCTGGTAGTGAGAGGGTTAATGTTCTGGCTTCCTCCCTAGCAGTCTGTTTCCACTAACAACTGGATCAGAAACCGTGTTATAGAGAACTATGGCCTGGTAATGAGGTATGAGACTGAAGGAGTTAATAGGAGCACGCATGAAGTCCACCCTATGTGCTCAGCGGGACCCCAATCTGTTACTGGGAGTAAGGTAACAGAGGTACACTGGACTGGTGGAGTGGGCGCAGGCTCAGCACATCCCTCCTAATGCATATCATTATCTACCAAGTTAAAGTGTATAGTGACATGGGGTAGCACTTTTCAGAGGAACTCTGTATTTTTACTGCACACGGTGTGAGGGCTCATCTCTGAGTCGTGGAACTGCTTTAATGTTAGAATGTTCACATGACCGCAGTCTCTGCCTGGTCCCGGGCATTAATGAGCATGCTACGTATGAAAGATGACCCTGTCCACAAATTTTAGGGTGCCTGTCCGCCAGCTGAAGCTTAGTAGAAATTGGGTGATGCAGCAGGACATAGTTACATAGTTATGGGGCGTACACAAGGCCGGACTTTTCGTCTACAAAAGTCCGACGGACGCCGATGGACTAAAGCTGGCTGGCAATCCGGTCGTGTGTGGGCTTCCCCGGACTTTCAGCTGACTTTTTCAGCCTCAAATCCGACGGACTTTATATTTGAAACATGCTTCAAATCTTTACGTCGTAACTACGACGGACCCCGAAATCCGCTCGTCTGTGTGCTAGTCCGACGGACAAAAACCCACGCTAGGGCAGCTATTGGCTACTGACTATCAACTTCCTTATTTTAGTCCGGTGTACGTCATCACGTACGAATCCGTCGGACTTTTGTGTGGTCGTGTGTAGGCAAGTCCGTTCATTAGAAAGTCTGCCGCAAGTCCGCCGAAAGTCCGCCGGAAGTCTGTCGGACAGGCTGTCGGACTTTTGTAGACGAAAAGTCCGACCGTGTGTACGCGGCATTAGAGTTACATAGTTAGTCAGCTTGAAAAAAGACACAAGTCCATCCAGTTCAACCATAAAAAAAAAAAAAAAAAATTAAAATTAAAAATATTGTACAATCCAATATACCCAATTCTATACCCACAGTTGATCAGAGGAAGGCAAAAAACCCCAGCAGAGCATGCTCCAATTTGCTACAGCAGGGGAAAAAATTCCTTCCCAAGAAGGAATCACATTTTCCCTCGATCAACTTTACCTATAAATGTTAGTACCCAGTTATATTATGTACATTTAGGAAAGTATCCAGGCCTTTCTTAAAGCCAATGATCCCAAATATCAAAGTAAATTCTACAAGGGTTCACTTACTTGGCTTCAAAGCTTGCTTGAAGTAATTTCTGCAAATGGAGGTTCAACCAGCTATTAACGGAATGGGTTCATTTATTTTTCCTCTAGCACTGTGAATATTTAATGGGTGAGTTCAATAAAGATACACGAAAGTAAAACATGAGCTTAAGCACATTGTGTTTGTCTATTGTTGTGACTTAGATAAGAATCATATCACATTTTATTGGCAAATTACTGCAGTAGACCAGTTAATTCTCCAAGGTTAACATACTTTTTCTTACCACTGTATATTAGACTTGTTTCATTCAAATAACATTCCCTCACCACGTTGACTTAAACTGGTCATACATTATGCAGTCTGACTGTACAATCTCTTTCTTTACAATTTCTTTTAGATTTACCCAAACTATGGAATAGGAGGACCTACCTGAACAATCCATTCAATTTGAATCACATTTATACAGACCCTTGCACTACATAGTTGATGATAGATCTAAAGGATATTGTACAATCAGATTGTACAGTGTATGGCCACCTTTAAGCTGGCCATACAAGATTTCAGTGAAAATGAAATCAGTGTGTTAACATCCTCTCCCTCTTCTTTGCTCTCCCTGAACTGGATTACAAAAACAATGACACCTGGGTGTCTCTGCTTACTCCTTTCCACATGCTTGCGTAAATGAGGAAATAGGACCGTGGGAAGAAATAAAAAAAAGTGGTGGTGCAATAACGAGGGAGGTGTGGTCTGGAGAGGTAAAACACGCCCCAATCTGTGATGCACTAAGGCTGTACATGATGGGATATGAAGTTTCCTGGATAATCACATGATGACACAGGAAGTCAAAGCTAAGATGCATTATTTGAAATTTTGCAATGAGATGTGCACACTGAAGCCTGCCATGGACTAGGTACTGTAACACCCCTTTCACACTGGGGCGTTTTTCAGGTGCTTTTGGGCTAAAAATAATGCCTGTAAAGCGCCTGAAAAACACCTCCCCTGCAGTCTCAGGGTGAAAGCTTTCACACTGAGGTGATGCGCTGGCAGGACGTTTAAAAAAGTTCTGTCTACAGCATCTTTGAAGCGGTGAAGGAGCGGTGTATACACTGCTCCTCCACCGCTTCTGCCCATTGAAATGACTGGGCACCGCTGCTGAAGCGCCTGCAAAACGCCTGCAAAGAGCTTCGGCAGCTGCGCTACACGGGGCATTTAACCCCTTCATCGGCCACTAGCAGGGGTTAAAAGCATCCCGCTAGTGGCTGAATAGCACCGCTAAAATGACGGTAAAGCGCCGCTAAAACTAGCGGCGTTTTACCTCCAACGCCTGCCCACTCCAGTATGGAAGCAACCTAAGTGAGAGATAAGCACATTAGAATGGCTTTAGCAGAAAAGACATTAGAAAAGGCTTCTATTTATTCTGAAAAGTGAAATTCTGCCTGAAAAGGTGAACTTAGCCTAGCCTTAGAGCTTTCTTTTTGTGGCATTTAATAATTTTTTGCTAAAAAAAAGAAAAAACATTTTGAAAAAAAAAGTTTTTCTTAGTTTCTGTTATAAATATCTGTAAACAAGTAATTTTTTTTTCTTCACTGATGTGCGTTGATGGGGCTGCACCGATGAGCCCTGATAGACTACACTGATAGGCACTGATGGGCTGCACTGATGGGCACTGATGAGGTGGCACTGATGACAAGGGCACTAAACGGCACTGATGAGGTGGCACTAATGAGGAGGCACTCACTCACAACTCACAATGAAAACACTTTCTTTTTTCCAATATAGCATTATCTTCCTTTACAAATTGTATATTATGCCGCATGCGTTACATCGACAATATTTTCATTATATGGACTAACACTAGGGCATCATTGGATGCGTTCATAGAATCCCTGAACCACAACTCATTCAATTTAAAATTCACCTTCAGCTGTGATACCTCTAGAACTACTTTTTTGGCTCTTAATATATTTAAAGACAATGACAACTGCTTAGCAATCGATTTGTTTCATGAGGAGACAGCAGGAAACAATCTTCTGCATGCATCAAGCGCACATCACCCAGATTTGATACACAGCATCCCATATGCACAATATATTGGGTTACCATGTAATTGTCCCCATTTAACAGACTTCCAAAAACAAGCCAAGTCCCTACGTACACCTTCTAGCTAGGGGTTACAGTAAGACTCTACTCACGTCAAGCATATAATAGAGCAATGCGTCAGACTCAGAATAAATTACTGTTTAAAACAAAAGTTCCTGACAGTCAGCCCACGGTCAAATATATTACTATATTCACTTCTCAACATCTTGAATTGAGACATATTATGGCTAATCATTGGTATTTATTACAAGAGGACCCAATTTTGAGAAAATATGTTGGACCACGCCCGGAAATGGTCTTCAGACGAGCCAAATTACTTAGTGATAGACTTGTCTGCAGTCATTATTCTGGGGACTCCAAATCCTCTAAACCCCCAAAAGGCATTTATAGATGTGGAAAATGCACATTTTGTCCCTGGATCAATATACCGGTAGGTAAAAAGTTTATGCTTCCTAATGGAGAGGTATTTGTCCCCAACTTCCATGCCAACTGTGAAACACAGGGCATAGTTTATCTTATGCTTTGCAAGTACAGAGCCTTCTAAGTGGGGAAGACGGCCAGACAATTGAGACAAAGGATAAACAATCACATTTACTATTCAGCAAATGGTAAAACGCTCACTCCAGTAAGCCAACATTTGGATATATACTGCAGATTCAACACGTCCTTTGTCTCGTTTATTGTTCTGGCCGTCGTCCCCAAATGCCCAAGAGGAGGAGAATGGGATAGACTAATTCTCCAAAAGGATACTCTATGGATCGAGCGCCTTGCAGCTACATATGCTCCTGTGATTAATGAAACTCTTATAAGCCATTTCTATAATTACACTTGTAATACTGGGGTGATGTACCTCTTCAATAGATCATTATCTGTTCCTTATAGCTAGATGTAATCTGATCATAACCAATGGATGATCGAGTTGATATTGTTTTTCCGAGAAGTCTTTTTCTCCTTCCCTTATTCCGAAATGTTTGAATAGTTATGTCTGTATTTGCTTAATTACATGTATGCTGATTATTCAGACGTGTTCTTGGATGGCTTCTTGCAGTGGTCATTTCCATTTGCTTAGCCTTGTTCTCTTAATGTACCCCTTTTGGTCTCATTGATTTATTACTATTAGGCCTCATGCACACAGGCTGTTAAAAAAAGTTATGAAAATGCCAGTATCTTTGCAGTGATTTTTTTTTAACTTTTTTCAGCTTTTTTCAACGTTTTTGCAATAGCGTTTGAGCGTTTTTGAGCATTTTTCCGCGTTAGCGTTTTTTTAGCGGTTTTTTTTTTCAAAATTTTTTGAGCGTTTGAGCGTTTATCAGTGTTAGAGCGTTTTTACAGCTGAAAAACGTCTCTCAGAACCCACTGGTCCTGGGTTTTTTTTACAGCTTAAAAACGCCTATGCCATTTGCAGCTCAAAAACGCCTAGGTGGGCATGAAGCCATAGACTAACATAGACAGGCCTTTTTAAGCTGCAAAAAAAGCTCAAAAAAGCAGCTGTAAAAACGTCCGTGTGCATGAGGCCTAAAGATGGTATTCATCTATGCTGTCCCTGCTTTATCAATGGACATGCTTTTCTTATATATAATACCAAGTGTATGTATGTTGATCTGCACCTTTGTGTGTTTGTTACTATGCATGTCATTCTGTTATCCCTTTCCCTATGCAGCCTGTATGTTTAGTTGCCTTCAGCATTGGGGGCTCCACCCCCTGGCTGTGCGGCCGGTCCAGGGCGACATCATTTCCGGTTTTGGGTGTGACACATGTCCGGTTGGGATGTATTTACAGATGGACGCGGTGCTTCCTGGACAGACACAGCCCTACTCTGTCTGGAAGCTTACGGATGGCGGGTTTATTACTTTATCCATCAGCAATAGGTAGGTTTTTGTTGCCTTCCCAAATTGTTTCTGCTGCCCTTGAATGCGGCCGTGTCTGGGGGAAATGTATACATCTTGGGCTTACTTATTACTTTATTTTTTTATATATACTAATTTTCTCCTCTTTTGCCAGCCTTAAGGCTCTTGGATCCCCACAGGACTTTGATGTTCATATTGGATGCAAATTAAGGATAGTCCAAATTGGGCCACTTTTTGAAACTATATGCTATTATCCTAGTGTGACTACTATTTTTGAAGGGTTTCGAGACTGGCTGACTAGCCTCTGGTGGTTACCCCTATCCTGAGCAACATATGAGGAGACCGGGGTAAGCACAACTTGCAATTCTCTGTATAAATACATGTTTGGCCGCTATATGCAGACATTATATTTGTGATGCATTTTGGGCTTAATATATGCAGATATATACATATGTTTATACATTTATACTCCAAAAACATGCTGGGAGGTTAATTGGCTTCTGTCCAAAATCGGCCCTGGTATATGGGTGTGAGTTGGGGACCTTGGATCCTTGAGGGTAGAGACTGTGGAGCACTGCGTATATGAGTACTTTAAATAAAATAATAATAATAGATGAGCATCTTAATGAGACACAATGTACAGGGATAGGGAGAATTGTAGACACACACCCACACTCACTCAGGTTGAACTGGATGGACTGGTGTCTTTATTCAACCTTACCATGTAACTATGTAACTATTTCTTTTTAGATTTATACAATTCGGGGTAAGGCATACAAAGTTTGGGATTGGTGGATTTTTCTGCCAGGCCCTCTGCCTATACTACTTTTATTGTCTAGCACCGTAAGTGGTTTCCACCTACCTATCTATGTTATCCTTGCTACCTGCTTTGCTAGATTATACTTATAAAGTTATATACGCCCCTGCAGCTACGCTTTGCTCCCGTGTGGTTGTGTGCTGCTCTGCTTGGCTGTCTATGGGTGGCGATGCACACAGATGACATGCTCACTACTGATGATTATATATATATAAAATTATATAATTAAATAGTTTTATTTGACCTTGATATTAAATTCATTGTTTGTCTGTTTTTGTTCTTATTTTTATGCATATTAGATTGCAAGCTCCTGAAGAAGTGGTTAAAGCGGTTGTATACCCGCTGACATTTTTTTATTTTATTTACCCCTGTAGGGCAAAAGGCATAATGAGCTAGTATGCACTGCATACTAGCTCATTATGAAATACTTACCTTAGAACGAGGCGTCGGTATCTTACCTGGTCCACGCCGAGGGAGCTGTCATGTTGCCTCGGCGTGTCTTTCGGGTATCGCGGCTCCAGCGCTGTGAGTGGCTGAAACCGCAATGTCGTCACTCTCGCGCATGTGCGCGGGAGATTTCTTCCCGGCGAGGTCCGGCAGCTGCCGGGCCTTCAGCCGAGAATCCCCTGTGCGTATGCGCCGCTGCAGTCAGTGGCTCATAGCAAGGGGAATATCTCCTAAACCGTACAGGTTTAGGAGATATTTTTTTTACCTACAGGTAAGCCTGTAGGTAAAAGTTAACAAATAGACTATACAATCACTTTAAAGTCACGCAATATGTAGAGTTTTCTCCATTACAATTCTGCCACCAACCATCTTCTTTTCCAATACTATCATCTAAATTGAATCATTCTTGAGCCTAGTACTAAGGTAATATTTGGTTATGTAGGTCGTCAGAGTGCTGTATAGGTCTAATCATGTATGTTTTTAAAATATATTACAACAATGTTGTTTTTTAATCATGTTTAAAAAAAATATATATATTTTTTCTATCCATTTGTATGCCTATAAAGTCCATGTTCTTGTATTCAAATATCTTTCCAATCTAGTTAGGACATTGGAATACAAATCACTCAATATCCACAGCGCCATCATGTGGTGATACATACTGCTTCATTTTCCAAATAAAATGAAAAAACATATTTTTTCTAAAAAGTCAGACTCACATTTATTATGTAATCTTAATTAAGCAAAACAAGAAATAAACAAGTTTCAAAAATCTCACAGCGAAAACATGTTTTAGTTTGCAATAAATAATTAATCTGCACAAACTATGTTTGGAGTCTGCATTCACAAAATAATAGGGGAATTTGCATATGGGTCTTATCAAAACACACAGAATGGAGTGCAAATAAATAGATAAATCTTTCAACACAATGCATGCATAACTAGGGGCAAGAACAGCCAAAATCTAGTGTTATAAAGTAACACCAATCTGAGAATAGCAGAACTGCTATGATATCAGCATTAAAGTTTGCTCTGAGCCTAGGGGAAAAGAAAAAACCCTTTGTGGGAATCAACATTTTTCAAGTCTTTTCTGCAGCTGAACAGGCAGCTTATGCAATATGCAGCTTGCCTAATGAGTGCTGAGGAGTAAGTTCTCCTAAAATCTGGTCAATCTGAACCAATGACCTCCCCTTTGCAGGTCATCTAGACACCTTATCATCAAATTGCACCCCCTCCTTATTTGCTGGTCTTTAATTAGTGAAAGAATTTAGAGGATATAGCACATGGCCTTATGTATGTGTAAACATGTGGCAGAGGTAGCAGTTGCTAGCCTAGGAGAACTGCCACTACTCTGACCAGCTAGCAGAGCAGAGAATGATGCAGCATCACTCAATCCCTTCCTGGTTATTGCATAGGGTTGCCACCTGTTCGGTTTTGACCCGGACAGTACAGGTTTAGAATGCTGTGCCCGGGTTTCTCTCTGCCTGAGACCCAGACACCAGTGCCGCTGACAGGGGGTATCATGGGGACTCCTGTAGGGGCCTCAGCACACAGAGGAACCCGGACAGCAGGGAGATTGAAGCGGCGGGCGGGGGGGGGGGGGCAATTACAGAGGAGTCAAAACATAAGGGAGAGAGAGAGGCGACAAGCAGCTGCTGGTGCGGAAGTTTTTAATAAATTAAATGTTTAAAAACAATCCACTCACTCTCCATGCCAAATCTGTAGGCATGTCAGTCTGTGAAGTTCGCTGCCCCTTCTCCCGATCCACGCTGCTGTTTCACTGAATCGCTGGAGGAAGCCAAGGATACAGAGCCACGGGGAAACTGCAGTGAGCTGTCATACCAATCAGAGCGTTCCAAAGGCTTAACCACGCCTCCATCATCAGATGTTCACATGAGTTTCCCGCTGCTCTCTATTTCCTCCAGCAATTTAGTGATAACAGCGGACTTCACAGACTGACATGCCTACAGCTCTGACATGGAGAGTGAGTGGATTGATTTTAAACATTTAATTTATTAAAAACTACCGCACCAGCAGCTACTTGGCGCCTCTCCCTCTCCCTTATGTTATGACTCCTCTGTAATTGCCCCCTGCCTGCCACTCCAATCCCCCTGCAGTCCGGGTCCCCCTGTGTGCTGGGGCCCCTACAGGAGGCCCCGTGGTACCCCCTGTTGGCTGCCATGTGGGTACTGGGGGGAGGAGGATTTGTTCTGGTAGGGGAAGAAAATTTGTAATAGGATGGGATGGAGGTAATGGCATTTCAATCGCAAAGCAAAACTTCTTTTGGGTGGCAGGCATCCCATGCTTCTGTTTGCGTGATTTGGGTGACAATCGTGGCAAAATCGTGTCGCGGTTGGGATGCCATGCCGTGCGCTGCTAAAGTGTTCAGATTTGGCTTGAAGAAAAGCTGGCAACCCTATTGTTGCAGCAAAACCGGCATGTGACCATTGTTTGCTACTGTTGCTTGGTGTACATGGACAACAATTGCAGCGCTCAATGGGACCAGCATAAAAAGAACTTTACTATTAATGTATTAAATCAAGTTAATTTATTGGATGCACGCTTGAATATTTAAAAACAACTGTCAAATGTAGATGAGATAATCAAAATAAATGTGGTAAAAAGAAACTCATTGCCATTGTTGAAATACTCTGAAAAATTATATGTACGATACCATCATTAGTCCGGATGACAGGAGGTTAACATCAACAAGTCTACTCCAAGTCTCAATCCTGGAAAGGATAACCCGATATCCAAAAGGAATTTCAAGGGTAGAGAAACATAGGTCACCGTGATGCGACCGATGGCTTATCACAGGTATCGACCCGCTGTTTTGCGGGAGATGTGTTGTAGTGAGCGCCACTGGTTATTACGCTCAGACACGCTGATCAGGCTGGCTGAGTGGGATCTGGCATCCTGAATGGTGCCCTGGATGACACGGACATCGGGGTCGGAAGCAGAGGTCGGGACCAGAAGCCAGGAGGACTCGGATGTGCGGTGGATCGTGAGCTCGATGTTGCCGTGGTGACTGTGGCTTACATGTTTCGCGTGCATGCACCTGGACCAGAAGCCAGGAGGACTCGGATGTGCGGTGGATTGTGAGCTCGATGTTTCCGTGGCGATCGTGGCTTACATGTTTCTCGCGCATGCGCCTTGACAAGCGCCTCAGTCATATGGCCCAAACTATTCATTAAAAAAAATATTCAAATTTTAAAAATAAAGTACAAATACAGAAATATGTAATACATTACTACCTAATAGGGATGAGCTTCGAGTTCATCGGCTGTTCGCAAGTTCGCCGAACAGCGAACAATTTAGGGTGTTCGCGACAAATTCGAATGCCGCGGAACACCCTTTAAAAGTCTATGGGAGAAATCAAAAGTGCTAATTTTAAAGGCTTATATGCAAGTTATTGTCATAAAAAGTGTTTGGGGACCTGGGTCCTGCCCCAGGGGACATGGATCAATGCAAAAAAAAGTTTTAAAAACGGACGTTTTTTTCAGGAGCAGTGATTTTAATAATGCTTAAAGTCAAACAATAAAAGTGTAATATCCCTTTAAATTTCGTAGCTGGGGGGTGTCTATAGTATGCCTGTAACGGGGTGCATGTTTCCCGTGTTTAGAACAGTCTGACAGCAAAATGACATTTCAAAGGAAAAAAAGTCATTTAAAACTACTCGCGTCTATTGCATTGCCGGTCCGACAATACACATAGAAGTTCACTGATAAAAATGACATGGGAATTTCCCACAGGGGAACCCCGAACCAAAATTTTTAAAAAAATGACGTGGGGGCCCCCCTAAATTCCATACCAGGCCCTTCAGGTCTGGTATGGATATTAAGGGGAACCCCGGCCAAAATTTAAAAAAAAAATGACGTGGGGGTTCCCCCTAAATTCCATACCAGGCCCTTCAGGTCTGGTATGGATTTTAAGGGGAACCCCAGCCAAAATGTAAAAAAAAAAAAATGACGTGGGGGGTCCCCCTAAATTCCATACCAGACCCTTCAGATCTGGTATGGATATTAAGGGAACCCCGCGCCAAAATGTAAAAAAAAAAACGGCGTGGGGTCCCCCCAAAAATCCATACCAGACCCTTATCCGAGCACACAACCTGGCAGGCTGCAGGAAAAGGGGGGGACAAGAGAGCGCCCCCCCTCCTGAACCGTACCAGGCCACATGCCCTCAACATTGGGAGGGTGCTTTGGGGTAGCCCCCCAAAACACCTTGTCCCCATGTTGATGAGGACAAGGGCCTCATCCCCACAACCCTGGCCGGTGGTTGTGGGGGTCTGCGGGCGGGGGGCTTATCGGAATCTGGAAGCCCCCTTTAACAAGGGGACCCCCAGATCCCGGCCCTCCCCCCTGTGTAAAATGGTAAGGGGGTACCCCTACCATTTCACTAAAAAACTGTCAAAAATGTTAAAAATGACAAGAGACAGTTTCCTTTATTTAAATGCTTCTTCTTTCTTCTATCTTCCTTCATCTTCTTCTTCTTCTGGTTCTTCTGGTTCTTCCTCCGGTGTTCTCGTCCAGCATCTCCTCCGCGGCGTCTTCTTCCCTTCTTCTCTGGGCCGCTCCGCATCCATGCTGGCATGATGGGAGGCTCCCGCTGTGTGAGGCGTCTCCTCTTCTGACGATTCTTAAATAACGGGGGGGGCGGGGCCACCCGGTGATCCCGCCCCCCTCTGACGCACGGGACATGACGGGACTTCCCTGTGGCATTCCCCGGTGACCCTGCCCCCCGTTATTTAAGAACCGTCAGAAGAGGAGACGCGTCACACAGCAGGAGCCTCCCTCCATGCCAGCATGGATGCGGAGCGGCCCGGAGAAGAAGATGAAGAAGAGAAGAAGATGAAGAAGAGAAGAAGAAAAGAAGATTAAGAAGGGAAGAAGACGCCACGGAGGAGATGCTGGAGGAGAACACCGGAGGAAAAACCAGAAGAACCAGAAGAACCAGAAGAAGAAGAAGATGAAGGAAGATAGAAGAAAGAAGAAAGAAGAAGCATTTAAATAAAGGAATTGTCAAAAACTGTCTCTTGTCATTTTTAACATTTTTAAAAGTTTTTAAGTGAAATGGTAGGGGTACTTTTTTACCCCCTTACCATTTCACACAGGGGGGCCGGGATCTGGGGGTCCCCTTGTTAAAGGGGGCTTCCAGATTCCGATAAGCCCCCCGCCCGCAGACCCCCACAACCACCGGCCAGGGTTATGGGGATGAGGCCCTTGTCCTCATCACTATGGGGACAAGGTGTTTTGGGGGCTACCCCAAAGCACCCTCCCAATGTTGAGGGCATGTGGCCTGGTACGGTTCAGGAGGGGGGGCGCTCTCTCGTCCCCCCTCTTTTCCTGCGGCCTGCCAGGTTGCGTGCTCGGATAAGGGTCTGGTATGGATTTTTGGGGGGACCCCACGCCGTTTTTTTTTTTAAATTTTGGCACGGGTTCCCCTTAATATCCATACCAGACCTGAAGGGCCTGGTATGGAATTTAGGGGGACCCCCACGTCTTTTTTTTTTTTGGTTCGGGGTTTCCCTTTGGGGAATTCTCATGCTGTTTTTATCAATGAACTTCTATGTGTATTGTCGGACCGGCAATGCAATAGCTGTGAGTAGTTTTAAATGACTTTTTTCCCGAAAACGCCCGTTTTTAAAAAAATTTTTTGCATTGATACATGTCCCCTGGGGCAGGACCCGGGTCCCCAAACACTTTTTATGACAATAACTTGCATATAAGCCTTTAAAATTAGCACTTTTGATTATTCATGTTCGTGTCCCATAGACTTTAACGGTGTTCGCGTGTTCGAACAAACTTTTTTCCTGTTCGCATGTTCTGGTGCGAACCGAACAGGGGGGTGTTCGGCTCATCCCTACTACCTAATGTCAGTTGAGATATTGACAATTGCTGTCATCTTTAACATCCTGTCCCACCCACCAACCTCTTTGCAGTGTCCACTTACATAGTTACATAGTTAGGTTGAAATAAGACATCTAGTATAACAGGTCTTATCTATATCCCCAGCTTAGATATACAGGTAATACTCAAAATTAGAATATCGTGCAAAAGTTAACTTAAAAGGTGAAACTAATATATGAGATAGACTCATTACATGCAAAGCAAGATAGTTCAAGCCGTGATTTGTCATAATTGTGATGATTATGGCTTACAGCTCATAAAAACCCCAAATCCACAATCTCAGAAAATTAGAATATTACATGCAATCAATAAAGCAAGGATTGTACATAGAACAATATCAGACCTCTGAAAAGTATAAGCATGCATATGTACTCAGTACTTGGTTTGGGCCCCTGTTGCAGCAATTACTGCCTCAATGTGGAGTGGCATGGAAGCTATCAACCTGTGGCACTGCTGAGGTGTTATGGAAGACCAGGATGCTTCAATATCGGCATTCAGCTCTTCTGCATTGTTCGGTCTTTTGTCTCCCATCTTTCTCTTCGCAATGCCCCATAGATTCTCTATGGTGTTCAGGTCAGGCGAGTTTGCTGGCCAATCAAGCACAGTAATCCCACGGTCATTGAACCAGGTTTTTGTGTTTTTGGCAGTGTGGGCAGGTGCCAAGTCCTGCTGGAAAACGAAGTCAGCATCCCCATAGATCTCATCTGCGGAAGGAAGCATGAAGTGCCCCAAAATCTCCTGGTAGATGGCTGCGTTGACCCTGGACTTAATGAAGCACAGTGGACAAACACCAGCAGATGACATGGCTCCCCAAATCAACACAGACTGTGGAAACTTCACACTGGACTTCAAGCATCTTGCAGTGTGTGCCTTTCCATTCTTCCTCCATATTCTGGGTCCTTGGTTTCCAAATGAGATGCAAAATTTGCTCTGATCAGAAAAGATGACTATATCCAGGATCCGTCTGTGTGTGTGGTGGCTCTTGATGCACTGACTCCAGCCTCAGTCCACTCCTTGTGATTGATTTGGGGTTTTCATGAACTGTAAGCCACAATGATCACAAGTATGACAAATCACGGCTTGAACTATCTTGCTTTGCATGTAATGAGTCTATCTCATATATTAGTTTCACCTTTTAAGTTGCATTAGTGAAATAAATGAACTTTTGCACGATATTCAAATTTTTCGGGTATCACCTGTATATCCCCATCCCGGTCCCATTTTTCATAGCCTGCTAAGTTCCATCCAGCCCTTCTATTGCATTTAGAACTCCACTGCCTCCTATCAAGTCATCCCTGTCTTTCAGATATACTCCATTTAACATAGACCCTTCCTTTCTTACCTAAATACCTCTTGCTGAGTTTTACATCTTCCCTCTCACCAGCCCATGGTTTCTGCCCCCTTTTTCCAATTCTGGAGGTCTGTCAGGGGCAGACTGACAACACTCAGAGCCCCCCCGGACCAAATAAAGCAAGGGGCCCCTGTCAGGCCCTGCCCATGTCCCACCCCTGACCCCGCCTGTGGCCTGCCCGTGGCCTTGCACAAACTACAACTTCTGCCTTTTTTTTAATGGAACCTAGATGGGGTCTCTCTTTAACAGTGTCCATTAGACAGTCTGTTAAAAAAGCGTCCCCTCCAGGCCCCGTTAGAGTCTACAACAGTGTCCATTAGAGATTCTCTGTTAGAGAGAGACCCCCCCTCCAGGACCCATTAGAGACTACAAAGGAGTCTAATGAGACCTGGAGGGGGTCTCTCTAATAGAGGCCCTTTCAGTGTCTATTATAGAGTATGTTAGAAAGCTTCACCCCGGGTTCCATTAGAGACTACAAAGGGGTATAATGTGACCTGGAAGGGGGCCTCTTTCTTACAGAGTGTACAGTGAACACCTTCATTCACTCTGCTCCCTTGACAAGACCCCTTCCTTGTGCCATGACTCTCACCCCTGCCCTAGCCTCTCACAAAGTAGAAATAAAATTGGCACTGTGTAGTGCTCCTCTTATCTTAACTATGGGTACTGTAGCTGTGGCTGGCTACCGCATCCTCTGTGGTTGGCTGGCACCCTGGCACTGCTGTGGGTGGACACAGGTGAGGCTGTATTCATGGGCAATGGTAAGGCTGCATTTATGGGCACTGTGAGGCTGCATTCATATGTACTGGTGAGGCTGCATTCATGGGCACTGGTGAGGCTGCATTGAGGGGCACTGGTGAGGCTGCATTCATGGGCACTGGTGAGGCTGCATTCATGGGCTCTGGTGAGGCTGCATTGAGGGGCATTGATCAGGCTGCATTCGTGGGCACTGGTGAGGCTGCATTCATGGGCACTAGTAAGGCTGCATTAATGGGCACTGGTGAGGCTGCATTGATGGGCAGTGATCAGGCTGCATTCAAGAACATTGGTGAGGCTGCATTCATGGGCACTGGTGAGGCTACATTGATAGGCACTGGTGAGGCTGCATTCATGGGCACGGGTGGGGCTGCATTGAGGGGCAATGGTGAGGCTGCATTTAAAGGGACACTGGTGAGGCTGCATTGATGGGCATTGGTGCCTCACCCGTGCCCATGAATGCAGCCTCACCAGTGCCCATCAATGTAGCCTCACCAGTGCCCATGAATGCAGCCTCACCAATGTTCTTGAATGCAGCCTGATCAGTGCCCATCAATGCAGCCTCACCAGTGCCCATTAATGAAGCCTTACTAGTGCCCATGAATGCAGCCTCACCAGTGCCCATGAATGCAGCCTCACCAGTGCCCCTCAATGCAGCCTCACCAGTGCCCATGTATGCAGCCTCACCAGTGTATATGAATGCAGCCTCACAGTGCCCATAAATGCAGCCTTACCATTGCCCATGAATGCAGCCTCACCTGTGTCCGTCAATACAGCCTCACCAGTGCCGATCAGTGCAGCCTCACCAGTGCCCCTCAATACAGCCTCACCAGTGCCCATAAATGCAGCCTCACCAGTGCCTATTAATGCAGCCTCATCAGTACCCCTGAATGCAGCCTTACCAGTGCCCATCAGTGCAGCCTCACCAGTGCCCCTCAATGCAGCCTCACCAGTGCCCATGAATGCTGCCTCACCAGTGCCCATCAATGCAGCCTCAACAGTGCCCCTCAATGCAGTCTTACCAGTGCCCATCAGTGCAACTTGATCAATGCCCGTCCATGTAGCCTCACCAGTGCCCATCAATGCAGCCTCACCAGTGCCCCTCATTGCAGTCTCACCAGTGCCCATCAATGCAGCTTCACCAGTGCCCCTCAATGCAGTCTCACCAGTGCCCATCAATACAGCCTAACAAGTGACCCTTAATGCAGTCTCACCAGTGCCCATCAATGCAGCCTAAACAGTGCCCCTCAATGCAGTCTCACCAGTGCCCATCAGTGCAGCCTGATCAATGCCATCAGTGCAGTCTGATCAATGCCATCAGTGCAGCCTCACCAGTGCCCATGAGTGCACCGTCACCAGTGCCCATCAATGCAGTCTCACCAGTGCCCCTCAATGCAGCTTTACCAGTGCCCTTTAATGTAGCCTGATCAGTGCACATCAATGCAGCCTCACCAGTGCATCTCAGTGCAGTGTCACCAGTGCCCATGGATGCAGTCTCACCAGTGCCAGTGAATGCAGCCTCACCAGTGCCCATTAATGCAGCCTCACCAGTGCCCATTAATGCAGCCTCACCAGTGCCCCTCAATGCAGCCTCACCAGTGCCCATGAATGCAGCCTCACCAGTGCCCCTCAATGCAGATTGAACTGTGCATGGGGGTTAGAGAAGAGGGCCGCCGGATCACACACACACCGGCTGCTGTCATCTGATTCCTGCCTCCTTTGATAGACGTCACACATCCCCTGGCATTGGAGCAGTGTGACGTCTGTCAAAGGAGCCAGGAGGTGGGACATCGGATGACAGCAGTCGCCGGGTAAGCGGGAGATCCCCGCTCTGTGTGATCCGCTGTTCTGTCACGTTGGCCAATTCATCAAAATCTGCAGTCATTTCTGGTTACTGTAAAGCATCAGTATTTGGATATTTAGACGAGTTGCTGTTTTGACACAACACTGGCAACCAAATACATTTGGGTACACGATATTATGAGCGGACATTGTGAGTTCGCCCGATACCAACCAACAAGATGGTTGGCTCCAAGGCGGCGACAACTTTTCCCTCCTTAGCCGTTGTTCTGTCAAAACAGCAAACTCTTTGTGTACATGCTTGCCGGTGTTCTGTCAAAACAGCAACTCATCTAAATCTCCAATTTTTGATGCTTTACAGTAACCGGAAGTGACGTGATTGGAGCTCTCGATAAATTGGCTAGACAGAACACCGGTAGTACTCGCGCTCCCACTTGCCCTCCGAGACAGCGTTGGGGCCTGGGTAGGCCTCAAAAAGGTGGTCGCTGGGGGCCCGCTGGAGCCCTGAGAGTTCCAGCAGGTGGCGCTAACAGACCCCCTTTAACAGCCAGGCCCTCGGACCACGGCCAAAGTGACCGACCTGTCAGCCTGCACCTGGGGCCTGTCACCCTTTTAAATTTAGAAGATTAACAAGCCTGGCTGCAATACACAGCAGCTGCTGAATGGGACACAGCTTCCTCTGATATATGGTAAGTACTCATTATTACCACAACTTTTAGACACTCAATCAGACGTTCTGTACGGCTCTCCAGGCTAATTTTTATTTCAAAATTTTCCAGATTTTATCTACAGCCCAAGCCTTTATCAGACTCTTTTTTAAGGTGAGCACTTTTTTTATATAGTAATAATGCATTTGGTAATAATGTATTGCAATTGTCTTTATTTGTACTTTATTGTTTTAAGTTTGCATAATTTTACATTGGTTATTTTTAAAATTAATAGCTGGGATCGTTATGACTTTAAATCATGGCACACATTCCTTTCCATAATCAGAAGTTGTGTAAATTGTTTTGTTACTTTAATATTGCAAGTGGCAATAATTTATTACATAGTTCTGTATGTGTATTTTATTGTTTGTTGTTTGCATTATTTTACATTGGTCATTTTTAAAATGAATACTTTGGACTATTATGACCTTAAATCAAGGCACACATTCCTTTCTATAATCAGAAGTCGTACATTTATTCTTTTATTCTAATAATTTTTTTTTATTGTTATATAACCTTGTAGCTCTGATAAACAGGGCAAAATGTTACCCCCGAAATGCATTGGCTATTATGTTCACTATATGTTTAAAATAAAAGGTTTTTTTAGATTTCAATATTTTGGTGTGGCACTCCAATCTTCTGATTCAGCTATTACATCTTCATCCCAAGGTTCCTGTGGGAATCCCTTGGTGTGCAGAAGCAGCCCACATATTACCCAGATGCTTAATTAGGACACTATTGCCCCGTACACACGGTCGGATTTTCCGACGGAAAATGTGTGATAGGACCTTGTTGTGGGAAATTCCGACCGTGTGTAGGCTCCATCACACATTTTCCATCGGATTTTCTAAAAATATATATAAAAAAAAAAAAAAAAGGGGGGCAAAGACATGCATTTTTGTGCTATTACCTTATACATAGATTGTGCATTTTTCTCTATAAATACATTATATTCCTATTTACTTAATCCCCCCCTCCCCCCTCCCCCACTCCGCTCGCCATTTATCACATCAAATGGAAAAAAGAAAGAAAAGTCCAGTGAGAAAACGACCCAGAAATAATACAAAAAAAAAAAAAAAAGAAATAACAGAAGATAATTCCAAACAGCACTCAGTTTCCCTCTCCTCTCTTAATTCTTTCCTCAATGTCCTCTAACCAAGTTGACACTTCATTAGGGGTAGAAAAAAACCTAACTTCTCCCAGAGCCGAGACACGCAGTCGCGCCGGGAACAACAGCGCATAATTAATTTTAAGTTGCTGAAGCTTGCGCTTACAATCTCCGAATTTGGCTCTTTGCCTCTGCAGCTCAATGGAGAAGTCCGGGTAAATTGAAATCCTAACTCCATTGTGCTGGATGTTCCTTAGCTCTCTTGCCTTCTGTAAAATAGTAACTTTGTCCCGGAAACACAAAAGCTTAAAAATGAAGGGTCTAGGGTGGCCTCCTGGTGCTAAGGTCTTGGGACCTATTCTATGTGCCCGCTCGATAGCAAATGTAGCAGAAAATGAATCCCTGCCGAACTTTTCCCTCAGCCAGTCCTCCATGAATTGAATGGGGTTGTTCCCCTCACAGCCTTCTGGGAGCCCAAGCACCCTCAGGTTCTCTCTGCGTAGCCTGTTCTCCATACTGTCCATTTTCTGTAAGCAATCCCTTAGTTGGATTTTCATGAGTGCCACCTCTTGCTTTAGTGGGTACACATCATCCTCCATTTGGCTGAATCTCTCCTCAAGTGCTGTTGTGCGAGTGCAAACTGTGCGCACTTCCCCCTTAACAATAAGCAGTTCATCTCTAATGCTTTTAAATTACTCAGACAGCTCGGTGATTGATTGCTTGCAAGTGTTAACAGCTGTGAGGATATCCTGCAGGGATGGCTCCCTCTCACCCAAGCCACCCTGGCCTCCCCCTACCGCCCCTTCCAGGCCCAGGACCTGTTGTTTATCCAGGGTCCCTCTTGCGACTGAGCCTGCCAATGGTATAATTGATGGGATAGCTGTCAAAGTCCCGTTTTCCTGGGTCAGACTTCTCCTCCCTGGGTGGCCCGCCTGTTGTTGGCCCCCCCCTAGACTATTGGGTTTGTTAGGGGTTTGATTTGGGGTGTGCGCAAAGCGCTCTAGTTTGGTGGCTGCTTGATTCCCCTTCTCCTTGGCGCTGCGGGTTCCAAGACCCCCTGTCCCTTGTTGGGCTGGCCCATCCTCCATCCCCTTCTTCTTTGACATGTCTGGCAGTGTGATGCTTTTTTAATGCACAGTACTAGTCCCTTGCCCTGAGACCTGGGCCTGTATAGCCACCCCCCCCCCCTGTCAAGCTTTCAATGATAGAGTCTTTTCCAGCTGAGTTTTTGTGCTGTGGGTATACACACAGCGACTCACCCCTCCAGTGTTCCGGGTGGGATCCTCTGCTGCTCCGACCTTCAGGGGGGTTTTCAGCGCTATCTGCTGCCTGCTCAATCCCAGGTGTCGGCGCCCTCCTCTCTCACAGGTACAGGCGCCGTCGATGTTGTCCTCGGGAGAGCAACATGTAGCTGGTGCAGCTTAGTGCGGTAGTCACGTCCGCGGCGGCTTCTCTCAGTGCTCCGGGCGTTCAGCCTCCTGGAGCTCGCTATGTCGGAGACGGAGCAAGGGGAGAGGGCTGGATTCAGTCACGGCGTCCTCTCTCACCCCTCACCTCAACATCCGGTCACGCCCCCCTCCCATCCATCCCCCCTCCATCGGATTTTCTGACACACAAAGTTTGAGAGCAGGCTATAAAATTTTCCGACAACAAAATCCGTTGTCGGAATTTCCGATCGTGTGTACACAAATCCGACGCACAAAGTGCCACGCATGCTCAGAATAAATAAAGAGATGAAAGCTATTGGCTACTGCCCCGTTTATATTCCCGATGTACGTGTTTTACGTCACCGCGTTCAGAATGATCGGATTTTCAGGCAACTTTGTGTGACCGTGTGTATGCAAAGCAAGTTTGAGCCAACATCCGTCGGAAAAAATCCTAGGATTTTGTTGTCGGAATGTCCAATCAATGTCCGACCGTGTGTACGGGGCATTACAGTATATTTTTGACAAAATCAATTGCATGTACCTAGACATGTGCACACTGAAATATTTCGTTTCGGAATTTCGTTTTCGTCTGAAAAATACATTTATTTAGTTACTCCCGAAATTCCTTTTTATTTATTTCGTTTTTCGTTAAAAATTGCATTCGTCCGAAAATCCAAATTAAGGTCGAATCTGTCATTGAAGGCTTATGGTGTCTGTCGAATGTTCAAAGAAGATTCGACGGAGCAGCTAAACTGTACAATGCCGTATAGTTTACCTGTTCCGTCGAATCTTCTTAGAACTTTCAACAGACACCATAAGCCAAAGTACGTGTGTACTTAGTTCTAGCTATTTTACTGCTCCACCTCTTTGGTTACAATCAGCCAATAACATTCATCATCATCATTATTTTTATTTATCTTTTCTCCCCTACGTCGAATCTTTCCTCCCCTACGTCGAATCTTTCCTCCCCTACGTCGAATCTTTTCTCCCCTACGTCGAATCTTTTCTCCCCTACGTCGAATCTTTTCTCCCCTACGTCGAATCTTTCCTCCCCTACGTCGAATCTTTTCACTCTATGTAGAATAATCTTGGACTAATAGAGTTAAGGTTAGGCACATTGGACCACAGGTTTGATGGACACAGATTGTTATTGTCATCATCATGTCGAATCTCCTATCTATATCGAACTGTTGTAGCAACGAAAACGAAAATAAAGCATTTGTTTATGTCGGATCTTTCGTTTTTCGGACTCTGCACTTTCGTTATCGTTTGTTAAAACGATAATGAAAATACCTGAAATTCGGACGAAAATGCATTCGGACGAAAACGAATGCACATGTCTACATGTACCAAGTAACATCTGCCTAAGATTCCGGCACCATCAATCCACTACCCTAAGTGTACTGTATATGCTTTAAGGGAGAGAGGAACAGACAGTTGTGCAAACCCAGGAACTAGTGTGGGGAGATTTTGAGCTTAAAGCTGAAATCCAGGCTAAACAAATATTGTCTAAATTCAATGGTCATGTGTATTTTTACTTAAATCTTTGTGTACTTTACTACTCAGATGTGAAATAAATAATCCAACAACTCTGGCACTTTGCTTCTGTGCAGGGGTTTTCTGTAATTAAGACCAGTCAGTGCTGCTCTCTCTATTCATGCAGGGTGATTGGTCTTGTATCTGCCCCCACCTCCCATAGTTTTCTGCAGGCAGGCCATAAACTTAGATTATCTCATATGCAAATTTGCTAATTTTCTAAAAGAGACAACCAGAATAATTTGATGTTTGTTCCCACTCTGATTTCTTATAACTGGGACCCAGGTGGAGTCATGCTTAGTTTATCTACATGGCCACAACTGCATGAAATTGGAGTAGAGCTGTTTTTTCTTTAAATAGACCTGCTCAGTCCCAAGATCAGTTACAAACGTTAAACCTGCCATTTAATATATCAGAGTTCTATAAGGTCATTGAATCCCTCCCAGTGAATAAATCTTCAGGTCCAGATGGATTTAATGGAGAATATTATAAGACCTTTAAATCCTACTCACTCCTTATCTGGAATGTACCTTCAACGTCACTGCTGCCTCTTCCTCGTTCCCACCTGAAATGCTGAAAGCACTCATTGTGACTCTACCGAAGCCAGGGAAGGATCCAACTTCACCCCCAAATTTTAGACCCATCTCCCTACTCAATATTGATCTGAAATGATATGCTAAACTTATTGCTACACGTTTGATTGACATTCTCCCCCTTCTTATTCATCCAGATCAGACGGGCTTCACCAAGGGCAGACAGACCTCCGATGCCACACGCAGGATAACAAACATTGTTCACCTAGCAGGGCTCCATCAAGGGCCTTCTCTGCTGTTGGCGTTAGACGCGGAGAAGGCCTTTGATCAGATCCACTGGCAACACCTCACTCAAGTGCTGAAGGGGTTTGGGTTTTCTGGCACTATCCTGACGGCGATCCTGGCCCTCTATTCAAAACGATCTGCACAGTTATATACTTCTGGGGTGTTATCCAAACCCTTCAGCATCTCCAATGGGACCAGACAGGGGTGCCCTCTTTCCCCCCTGATATTCAACTTATTAATGGAGCCTTTAGCCACATATATCCGCAAGCACCCTGATATTAAGGGGTTCCCAATACAAAACTCACAAATACTCACACCATAAGCCTTTTTGAAGATGACGTCATCATGGCACTCACAGGGGTGGAAACTTCCCTGGCTTTAGTGCACTCCACGTTAGAACTTTTCAATTGGGTTTCATACATAGCATCAAGTAAAGCAGGAGGAGTAGGACAAGCAGTGGCGTAGCGTGGGGGGTGCGAGGGGGGCCACCGCCCCGGGCGCAAAATTTAGAGGGGCGCTGTCATGAGTGTGGACCATCTAGTACGGGGATAAAAGCCCCTTGTTAAACCTTATGATGCAGGAGAATCCACGTTGCTCAGCAACAGTGGCCGTTCTTGGAGTGCGGGCGGCCGGGCGGGCGGGCGGGCGGGCGGCTGGGGGATCCGTCTCACGGTGGTGATCAGCGAGGGGCTGAGGACAGATAGGCTGGCTGCCTGAGAGCCTGGGACTGGGGAGAATAGTTCCATCACGGCCGCCTCCTCCTTGACCCCGCCCCCCCAAGAGATGAGAAGCGGCGGGCGCAGCATCTCCCGTGCCTCCATGGCATGGATTGCTCCAACTTCCTCCCGGAGAACAGGCTGACTGAGGTCCTTTCATAGCCATGTTTTTTGGATGCTTTTTATTGATTATTATATGAAATGAGTTTGTTTATTTATATATTTGCACAATTGTGTGTTTTTGCAGCGCCGGGGATTTGGATTCACTGCCCAGTAGGGCTATCTTAGAATTATTGTATTTGATGAATTGTTATATGACATTTCCTGTGCTTTATTTGCACAATGAGGTTGAGGTTTCTTGCAGCACTGGTGATTTGGACTCACTACCCAGTAGGTTTTTTTTTTCAATATTTCAGTTAATGGGATCTACATATGTCATATTCACACTATAATACTTGTTTCAGCACCGTGCTGTTGGGGTATTGATCCCGGAGTATTATAGCGTGAATATGACATATGCAGCTCCCATTAACTGAAATATTATAAAATCCCCCCTCCTAATGCCTATGATGGCTAACCTGTGTAGAAAAGATGTAAACGCCTATTTTCAGGCTGTCCAGTCATGTGATCCTCTGTGTGAGCCAGTGGTGGCTGCAGGGGAGAGGAGGGAGCGCCATCATCAGATGGGACATCGGAACCTATACATAATGCCACCACTCCAGGCTTTACCAGTCATTGTCAAGCACACTCTCCTCTCCCCTGCAGCCACCGCCGGCTCACACAGGAGATCATGTGACCAGAAAGGAGCTAGCTGAAAATAGGTAAGTCTGTAAGTCAAGGGGGCGCAAATTACTTTCCTCGTCCCGGGCGCTGACAACCCACGCTACGCCACTGAGATCAAGTACTATTAAAAGATTACCACAAGGCAGCATTTCTTGCACAGGTAAGAAGATGGTTCCCCCAGTCGCAGTCATCTGATGCCAGGTGGCTGGAATTGGAGAAATCACAGAACTAGGGTCATGACTTATATGACCTACTATTGTCCAGCAAATTTCATTCATATAGATACTCTGATCTCTCACCCACAATTGTGGCCACACTACAAGCATAGAAACCCTCTCAACCATGACATTTGGAGACACGGCAACTAAACCCCTACCAATTACCATATCTAGCATACCAATGCTCATACCAGACATACACATATCACATAGGGTGACTAAAGGTATAACAGTGACAGAAGATCTAATGGTGGACCCGGCGCTAAAAACATTTAGGACGTTAAATTAGAATACGGCATCGCAGACCTTGATCAATATAGACACCTACAAATCACTCATTTCCTTCAAACAAACCCACACACCACTACTTATCTACCGTGGAGAGTGGTTTTGTATCTCACCAATCCCCTTACCAAAATTAAAGGTATCTCTTTATTCTACAATATGCTACACAACAAAAACTAATTTACAAAATTCATAAGGTAACTACCAAACTATGCGCTCCAGATGGAACCAATGGGTAGAATGGTACAACATGAGTAGCAAAGGTAATAACAAACAATAATATACTAACCAAACACCACTTGAGATCTTTAGATCCAGAGACTGTGTACAGTGCCTTGCAAAAGTATTCACCCCCGTTGGCATTTTTCGTGTTTTGCTGCCTCACAACCTGGAATTAATATGGATTGTTTGAGGATTTGCATCATTTAATTTACAGAACATGCCCACAACTTTGAAGATAGGACAAAATAACAGCATGGCAGTACAGTGGTATAGTGGGTAGCACTCTCGCCTAGCAGTAAAAAAAGGTTGCTGGTTTGAATCCCAACCACGACACTTGCCTGGATTTTGCATGTTCTCCCTGTGCCTGCGTGGGTTTCCTCCCACACTCCAAAGACATGCTGGTAGGTTAATTGGCTTCTGTCCAAATAAAAAATTGTCCCTAGTATATGAATGTGAGTTTGGGACCTTGGATTGTGGGCTCCTCGAGGGTAGGGACCGTTGTGAGTGTGCGATGTATGTGTGGAGTTCTGCGTAAATTTATGGCACTAAATGGGTACCTTAAAATAAATAATAATAATAGATGAGCATCTTAATGAGACACAGTGTATAGGGATAGGGACAATTGTAGACACGCACCCATACTCACTCAGGATGGACTGGTGTCTTTATTCAACCTTAGTAACAGAAAAAGTCAATGTGCATAACTATTCACCCCCTAAAGTCAATACTTTGTAGAGCCACCTTTTGTGGCTATCACAGCTTTGGATAAGTCTCTATAAGCCTGCTACATCCTACCACTGGGATTTTTGCCCATTTCTTCTTGCAAAACTGCTCCAGCTCCTTCAGGTTGGATGGTTTGCACTTGTGAACAGCAATCTTTAAGTCTGACCACAGATTTTCTATTGGATTGAAGTCTGGGCTTTGACTAGGCCATTCCAACACATTTACATGTTTCCCCTTAAACCACTCAAGTGTTGCTTTAGCAGTGTGTTTGGGGTCATTGTCCTGCTGGAAGGTGAACCTCCATCCTAGCCTCAAATCACACACAGAGTGGTACAGGCTTTGCTCAAGAATATCCCTGTATTTAGCACCATCCATCTTTCCCTCAACTCTGACCAGTTTCCCAGTCCTGACTGCTGAAAAACATCCCCACAGCATGATGCTGCCACCACCATGTTTCACTGTGGGGATGGTGTTCTTTGGGTGATGTGATGTGCTGGGTTTGCGCCAGACATAGCATTTTCTTTGATGGCCAAAAAGTTAAATTTTAGTCTCATCAGACCAGAGCACCTTCCTCCATACATTTTGGGAGTCTCCCACATGCCTTTTCGCAAACTCAAAATGTGCCATTTTGTTTTTTGCTGAAAGTAATGGCTTTCTTCTGGCCACTCTGCCATAAAACCCAACTCTATGGAGCGTACAGATTATTGTCGTCCTATGTACAAATACTCCAGTCTCTGCTGTGGAAGTCTGCAGCTCCTCCAGGGTTACTGGATGTGCTGCCTCTCTGATTAATGCCCCCCTTGCCTGGTCCGTGAGTTTTGGTGTGCGGCTGTCTCTTGGCAGGTTTGCTGTTGTGCCATGTTCTTTTCATTTGGTTATGATAGATTTGATGGTGCTCCTAGGGATCATCAAACATTTGGATATCATTTGATAACCTAATCCTGACTTGTACTTTTGAACAACATTGTCCCTTACTTGTTTGGAGAGTTCCTTGGTCTTCATGGCAGTGTTTGGTTAGTGGTGCCTCTTGCTTAGGTGTTGGAGCCTCTGGGGCCTTTCAAAAAGGTGTGTATATGTAATGACAGATCATGTGACACTTAGATTGCACACAGGTGGACATCATTTCACTAATTATGTGACTTCTGAAGGTAATTGGTTGCACCAGAGCTTTTTATGGGCTTCATAACAAAGGGGTGAATACATACGCACATGCCAATTATCATTTTTTGATTTCTGAAAAATAGTTTTATGTATATATTTTTCTAATTTTACTTCACCAACTTAGACTATTGTGTTCTGATCCATCACATATAATTCAGATTAAAAAAAACCCATTGAACTAAAGATTGTAATGTAACAAAATCGGTAAAAAGCCAAGGGGGTAAATACTTTTGCAAGGTATTGTATATCTATAATTTTCTTTTTTTTTTTTTTCTCTTCTCAACCTTTTAGTTCAACTAAGTTAATAGCATGACTATGTTCTCATGTTATACTCTTTTCTAAATTTATATAAGTGGAAACATAAAGTTTAAAACATTCTGTAAACATACTTGAAACATCCAGCTGATATAAGATATGCTTCAATACTCTATCCTATATCATTTACAGGTTTTGTATACCGTTTATTTTACGAATGCTACACACTGATGTTAATTGTATGTCTTGATACTCAATAAAAACTATTGGAATTAAATAGACCTGCTCAGCTACGACACACTGAGGAGGAGTATGCGCCATGCTCAGACCCCAGTCTTCTGAATTCTTTCACAGGTATGTGACAAATAGGGCCATTCTCAATTCTTATCCCTATTTCCCATCATACTTAATATGGAAAGCGTTGGTAAATAGTTAATGTCCATTTTACAAGAGAGCTGTAGAATGTGCATTACAAGAAACCAGTCTTGCCAATTTTGCTGATTGAAAGAGAGGGGAATTCATCCTCTCAATGCTGCTAGATTGAGTAAGTCAAACCCTGCTTGTGCTTACATTGTTCATTTTCACGAACATCAATATACACCCTGTCCATCAAGCTGGGACAACGCACACAAATCACTTTACATCTCAGACAAGCCCTCTAAATTATATTTGCCAGAATCACTCAAATGTCAAGCTTTGAGTGGCGAATAACATTGAAATAAGCTGGTGTTTGTCCATTGTTGAGACTTTTAAAGCCATGAAGAATGGAAATAAAAAAGTAATGAAAGATGAAGTAGGTGGCAGATTTATTGTCTCCGGAATAAGAAGCAACAGCACATGGCCGTGTTGTAATGAACAGAAAAAAAGGATTTTGGCATAAAATGTCAGCATCAAGATTCTAAGCAATACCAAGATCTGAAGGAGGAACTCTTGTAGGATTATATTTAGGGCTGCAGGGTAACGGGGGACAGAAATACAATACAACATTTCAATTTTCTCTATTGTAATATTAGATATGAAATCATCCAAAGAGTTTGGTGTATGGAAATATATGAACAGGCATCTTAGACCTGAATTAACACTAGCTGCAAAAGAGTCTCTGAACCCTCCCCTCAGGCTCCCTGACAAAATTCTGTAGGCCTGTGGCTTGAGAACAGATACACAACTGTCACCTCAATGCCTTAGGGGCAGGCCATAGATCCTGCAAACTTGGTGACTACAAATCAGAAGGAGGGAGAATTGAATTCCATATTGGGGCACTGCACTGTCTGGGGCCAAAACTGGTGCTCCAAAGATCAGAGGAAATATGTTTAATCTCTCATAAGATCCAAAATAATAGTCATGGGGAGATGACAGTTATCCTTCTGATAGCACAAACTATGAGCTGAAAGCAGAAACAAAATGGCTTGTTATGGCATTAAAGAATTCCATAGGGGCTGACTAAATGAGTATAAGAACCTGGAATTCAGGTTGTGTTTGGGCTCACTGTTGTTTGTTTGTGTGGACGTGCTGATGGCACAAATCCTTGCGCTGATCTGGCTCTCGGAAATAGCATGTCAGCAGAAAGAACTTTCATCGCATCCAGCAGATTACCACCTCCAAAGAAGGAAGAGGCTGTCTCACATCTATATCCCTATAAATAAAGTTACATGAAAATGAACAGAATAATTTATCTGAAGCAGTGGTAGTCAACTTGAAAATTATAGAGTACAATAGAGAGCCAGGCATAAGGGATTATTACAGTGCCAAGAAAACAACAATGCAAAATTTTAAAAATAATTAAGTTTATTACAATTGATTTAAAATACAATTCTTCGGGAGTACAAAAATAGGAGGAGCATAAAAAATTGAAAATTACAGAGGGCTCTAGGTGCAACCCTTGACACCTACAGAGGGCCAAACATTTGCAGCATGTTCTCTTGCAATAAGGTGCATTGCATCGGGTTAGCTAGCTTATTCAAAATGAATGGGTTGTAGCACAATTCCTTAAAAACTTTCTGCTTCATTATTAGCAGTGTATTGCATTGTACACTGAAGAGGCCCTTACATTGGTGACCAGTGGCAGTGTTTTTAACCCTCTACCAATCCCATCTAGTTTTTTTTTTCACCCCCCCCCCCCTCCGCACTGGTTGTCATTGTCATTGTTTTAATTTATCCCCCAGTTCAGTGATAGCAAAATATAATCTTACCCAATTGCACACTCCTGCTCCTGTGCTCTTTTCTCTTTCCTATCTGGTCATGACTTTACTTGTGCTGTTAGGTGGGGGTCAGCCTGCCTGACACTACTGTCTGTAGAGAACATTTCAGTACCCAGAACTGCAGTGCAGCAGGAACCAAAAAGGTTGCAGACCCAGACAAAGGACATGGCAGGCCGCACACAGGGACACAGGATGTTGTGCACCAGGGGTCTGGAGCTTGCTTTGACCAAGGTGGTTACTGGATTTCTGGTGTTATAGGATAAAGCTATATTGCCCAGCAGTAAGTTTATTTTTGATTTTGTCCAATTTTTATTTGACAGCAAATATATGCACTGCACATATTACTGCACTATTCATTCTTTTTTGAATATTAAATTTGCAATTAATGAGTTGGCCTTCTGTGTACTATGCAAAAAATTCTTAACTCCTAGTGAGACTTTTGTACTGTATTGCATTACCAATGCCTGCAGTGCAGTACAAGTGCCTTCAAGCTGGGCTGTAAATTTTCTACTAATCTGTGTCAAGCTTGGTTCACAGTATTGTGGTTTCCCTGTAGCCAGCTTTGTGCGGGCACAGAAGGCCATTTGACTGGAGTGTTGTACCAGCAGAAAATGCAGGAAAAAAGTCCATTAACCTTTTCTGAAATCGAAGCCACAGGGAAACCACATAGTGCAATGCATTTCCTTGCAAGGGAAAAAGCCATGGTTTCCAATACGTGGGGGTGGCATTAGGAATTGATAGCACCTCCATATGCCAGCTAAATATCAGTGCATTTTTGCTGTGGATCTGGGAAGATTGCAATGTTTGCCCCTTTGTTCTCCATAATTGCAGCAGTTTAGACCAATCAGCTGACAAAATGCAGGTGGTGGCCTTTTATGCTGTGAATAGTAGGTATAGTACATTTTATTTACAGTTGTTTCCTGTGCTTTGATTAAGAAACTTTGTGCTCTTGTGATAATTTACACAGTGTTATCGTAAACTAGTATTAAACCTTAAAGTGGAGTTCCACCCCCCCCCCCCCCCAAAAAAAGAAATTAGTAATATGCTTAAAAAAAAAAAAAAAAAAAACATTTGGAGAAATTTTTTTTTTACTCACCTCTAAATGCCTGTTGCTAGGGGGTCCCTCGTAGTCTGCCTCCTTCGGTGCCTGGGCTCCTGACGTCACTTCCCTCGGCACAGGAAGGAAGATCACCTCTCCCCCCTCCCTCTTGTCAATCATCTGGGACACCTGACTGGTCCCAGATGATTGCGCGGCCAGTGACGGCGCACGGCGCGGCTAGAGTTAAAAATGCTGGAGTTGAAATGCCGGCGCCGCAAAGCGGAGGGGGGGATGAGCGGGGCTTCAATCCCCCGCATCGCTGGACCCTGGGACAAGTAAGTGTCCGATTATTAAAAGTCAGCAGCTGCAGTATTTGTAGCTGCTGACTTTTAATTTTTTTTTTTTTTTAAATGGGAACCCCACTTTAAGTTTTTTTAGTTTAACACATTGAATACAATAAAATAAACATTCCTCAATAAACTATTTGTTAAAATTTTTATCTCAGCAGTTTACAACGTTCATTGCTGCTAAATCCTGCTGTCTCAGCGTTGCTACCCTAAACGTTTCTATAGTATATAATTAGGAATGGACAGTGTTGTCTCAAGTCACTCTATTATTTTGGAGAAGGGGAGGTGGAGGGAGGAGCAGGGGAGTGCCTTACCATCATAGTCTACAGGGCTGTGTGTTTGCATTAATGCACATGTTTAGGGAGACATTGATCTAGTCCCTACATGCAAGGGTGGATCCAGAGGACATTGCAAGAGTAATGAGCCTCTCTAAGACAGGAAAACTGGGACAGTAAACATGACATTAGCTTAAACTGGATAATAGGCAAGGATTTTTAGATAAGGAAGCTGCATACTCAGTAAGGCCTCATGTACACTGCTGCTTGTAAACAAACGTTTAGGAGCAGTTGGGCATTTTTTTCAGCTGCCCCTGAACTCTCCTCTGTTATCTTATCAGTACATGTACACAGGGTTGTTTCTAGGTAGTTGAGTTTAGAAACTTTTTTTGGAACGCAAAAAAATGGTTTCAGATGGATGTGCCTGTAACAGCTTGTAAACGCTGCTAAATGCGGTAACTCACGTTTAGCAGCGTTTCGTTTACAGACGTTTTCCATTTTAAAGCGGGATTCCGTCCCTGAAAAAAAAAATTAAAAGTCAGCAGCTACAAACACTGTAGCTGCTGACTTTAAATAAGTACTTACCTGTCCTGGGTGCCCGCGATGTCGGCCGCCCGAGGCTGACTCGTCCCTCGGGTCCCGGCACTGCCACCTAGGTAAGGGAAACAGGCAGTGGAGCCTTGCTGCTTCACTGCCAGTTTCCTACTGCGCACGCGCGAGTGGCGCATCGCTCTGTGAATGGCCCCGTGGTGTTCTGGGCAGATTAGGAAGACTGCCTAGCAACAAGGGTTTAGGTAAGTTTAATTTTTTTTTTTTTAATGTTTTTATTTTTTATTTTTTTTAGGATTTTTCATGAAATTTTTTTTTAGGGTGGCCCTCCACTTTAGCAAAAAAAAATAAATTTTTTAATTTTTTTTTTACAAACCTTTTTGTACGCAAACCTGGCTAAACTAGGCATGTAAACACAGCTAAACAGATGTTTTTAGACGCCGGTTTCTAGATGTCCAGTTAAATAGTTCAGGAGAGGTTGAACAACGTCCCAGGTACATGAAGCCTAAGTGATTAAAGCGGAGCTCCACCCAAATGGGGAAGCTCCTCTTGTTCGCACCCTCCCCCCTTCCACTGCCACATTCTGTACCGAAATCTGGTTCATGTATGATGACATTTTTTTTAAGGTGGTATAAAGAGATGCATTTAGCAGAACAATAATAAATATAAAGGGGTTTAGGGCTGCTGAGAAGAGTCACAAGAGTTTCTATAAAGCAACATGCAATTATCTTTTTCCTTACTGTTGTATGGCATACTGGAGCTTCTTAATATATGAGGCAAGAGTTTCAACTTCTTTTTTCAATACAGCATTCTGGTTAATGTTTTCACAGCTACTATCATGTTGGTGTTATAATGTGTTGATGTCAAGAGGGTTGGAGTCTGTATATGCCTGTCTTGTGTAATGTGGATGAAAATCTAAATGAAATGAAAGTTACTTTGCTATAACATTGTGTGTTATTAAAAAGAAAACATAAAAAATATTTATTTTATCCTTTGCATCTTAGTGCTTCTGGTCTACTCTTCCAGCCTATATTCACATCAGCGATGCCTGTATGGTATTTCTCAGGACAGATTTCCTGATGATAACAACAACGGATTATGTACCAGTAATATGTATTGAAATGGCTACTTTTAGTCCCCATTGGAAGTCATATGACTGGGTGGAAATTGCAAGAGCACAAGTGGGATGGAGAATTGGCACTCTATAACAGGAAGTGCAAGAACAAGTACCATTATGGTAATTATTTATGAAAGCTGCAGGTTCAGCAGCACATTAGACATGCTAGTAGACAAAAAAGGGTGTAGATGTTACTCAGATAGTTCTTTATATGGGCCACTGACTGGCCATGCCAGCGTCATATATCCTGATTTTTTCTGAAATTTTGGCGAAGCAGAAACTCAAAATATCGCTCATTCTTAGTGGCTAATTCACACGTATGTACTGTGAATTTTATAGAATAAAACTTGCAGCTCTTCTGTGCCTCCATGTGCACTAAGTTGACCAATGCAATCAACTGAAAATGAACAAAACCCCATTTTTAAATCAGTTTTTGTGTATTGGTAAATCAGCTCTGCACGTGTTAATTACTAATTGGATCTGTAGCCTTTATAAGCTTCCTTCTGAATGTAGAAAACTGCCAAACAATTCTGCTGTGTACCTGGCCCCCTGTTTTAGTTCCTGAGTTGACCTGTTCCTTTGGTTTGCATGGCTACTCTTGCTTGTTCCGCGACCTCACCAGCTTCTTCTTGTATTGGCTATTTATGTAGGTGTGCATAACTGTTGCTTAATCACAGCCCATCTCTTTCTTTTTTTCTGCTTGTTGACTCTGTACCTAGCACTGTTACCTCTGTTACTGACCTCAGACTATGTACAGTCAAAATTACTGTCTCCTGTGCATAGCACATTATAAAATGTGTTCTTGTTAAAATAATTGTGTGGCACAAAGGGTTAACCCCTCACTAATATTTGACATAGGAAAAAAATGACTAATCTAAGAGCCGGTTCACACTAGAAGCAGCACGACTTGCAGGTCGCCTCACCGAGGCGACCTGCACACGACTGCCAGGGCGGCTTGCAAGACGACGTCTGTATAGAAGTCTATGCAAGTCGCCCCCAAAGTAGTACAGGAACCTTTCTTCTAAGTCGGAGCGACTTGCGTCGCTCCGATTAGAACGGTTCCATTGTACAGAACGGGAGGCGACTTGTCAGGAGGCTAGGTCGCCTGACAAGTCGCCCCCGTGTGAACCGGCTCTTAATCAGGAGATGTTTCACTCCTGAGTCTTCTATCTTCTGTGCACAGGAGGTGGAGTCTTTCTTCGGGTGTCCAAATCACTGCCTGCTCAACCTGGATACTTCCTATTGGCTGTCAAGTGGTGGGTCCTCTCAAGATCCAAAAGAGGATGATGTCAGCAAAAGAGGACTGGACGCAAGCCCATCTCCTATGCACCCAGAAATCTGGCAAGGGACATAGACAGAGAACTTAGATGAGTATGCTTAGAACAGTAAGATGCTTCAGAGGAGAAAAAACAGGCACTGGATGGGTGAGAGGGAATGGGAATTAGCTGTGGGAAGGGTATCATTTTTCCCCAGACATGGGCTTTAAAGTGGAACTAAACTCTGCAAAATACTCACCTCCATCTTCCAGGCGCTGTGTTTTCAACCTTTTGATTGATGATGTGATCCGGCGCATGCGTGTGGAAGTGAGTCATTCCGGCACAGCCGAAGTGTGCCAGGAATGCACAGCTTAGTGTACATTCATTAGAAGGCAAGTGTATGTTATTGCAAGCATAGCATGTATCTTCTGAAACAAGGAGCCATCTGCTTGCAATTATTTAAATTATTGGTTTTAGCTGGGTATAAAACCAGCAGTTTGCCAAAAAAACCCTCACAGATTCCTGCATCCACATAAGCAATGGGGATGCATGGACCTCTCCCACTGTGCTATTGTTTTATGACAGCGAGGTTCCCCCCACACCCCTGTCAGAATACATTAATCAAATGCTGGTTTTCCAGCAGGACTGTTCAACAGAACCCAGTTTAATGATCAGGTTCTGTTGAACAGAGAGGGGTACACACATATCGAAATGTACCCAGCTTTAGTTACACATTAAGCTTCTACAGAAGTTCTTGTCATTTAAGTGTACATAGGGCAGGATAGCCATGCAGACCCTAAAGCCTGATACACATGGGCTGAATATTGGCTGGTAAAAGCCAGTTCAACAGAAGCCAGCCGACATTCGGCCTATGTGCACAGCAGGCTGTCTGACAGTTGCCGGCAGAACGTCCGGCTTGTGTTGAAAAGGGCATGCTGGAAAAAATACAGCAACTGATCGGCAACCGATCAGTATCCGATTGGCGCTCGCAGCCAATGACCACAAGCAATGCTTGATGTGTTCTGGTGGGGGGGGGGGGGGGTAGTTCCCCTCTCAGAACACAACAGCTCAGCATGGGTTATCACTGTACTAACATTGTATAGTTCGTACAGCAAGCTCCTCAGTTTTTACTTATTTAGCGGCTGGGTTGAATGAAAAAGAAACTGTCAGTATATAACAGGCTTAAGAAAGCATCTGCAAAGGTATTGTGCTTAATGGAAATTAAACTCAGGACCCAAGAGCATTTAACAAAACTGTTTTTGTTTTGTTAAACTGCCAACTGGCAGACAACTGATGTAAAAGTTGTGAAAAATAAAATGGAGGTATGTACTTTCAGAGCTGAGCTTTGTTTTCTGTAAATAGTACCATTTCAGATTTTTTTTCCCTGGGTGTTTATCTAGGAATACATAATGCTGCCAACGGATGTTGTTGGCACACAGTGAACTTGTTTTTTATTTTCTCTGATGAGAAGTGCAAACAGACAAAAGGGCATTTTCTCTACTTTAGGCTTCAGAATAGATATCATAAAAATCAATAGATCTGATAAGTGGCAGTCCCAGTTAAAATATTTATCATGATTTTGTAAATATTTTATTAGGTTTAAATGTTTCATATTTCAAACTTTTAGCAACATTGAAAATATTTTATTTATAACTAGTTTTGCTGTTTGTATATTTCTTTTGGAAAATTTAGTATAGAAAAGGTGGTAGGAACCAGAATTTAAAATACATGCAAAATAAAAATTAAATCATTGTGTGCCCGCACCTAAAGAAGATCTCGAGGCAGAAATAGGCAGAAATAAAACACACAGGCTAATGCAGCTCGGTAATCATTACACATAATTAAATACATTTTTAATTCAAGCAGCATAGTAAGTATCTGAATTTGATCTGGTATCAGCCTTCTGAGGTGCCTGTACAGCAGGGCTGGAATGTGAGAGGATGAAGCAGTACAAGAGGCCAATCAGTTCATGTGCTCATAGGAAAAGAGTGACAGAGATATGAGCTCATCACTGTACTGCTATTCTTTTCATTGTGCAAAAACAAGTTGGGGTGGTTCCAGAATGGCCTGGGCTGTGATGACGTGGGTTAAATGATGCTGCCCATCATAATGAAGATATCCAGCAGCAGAAATACTTTTCTGCAGGGGAATTCTCTGGATTGAAGGTGTATATTGCAGAAAAAGCTAGTTTTGTTATCTTATGTAAACTTGGGACCCCAATGCCGGCCACCGAGAAACATTCACCGTTGACCAATGGAAACTTTTGGACCAGGTTGTTGGGTACCCATTATATGTGATTCTGATATTATCTTATCAGTTTGCACTCTGTGTTTTGACACTCTTTATTGGTATTGTTGTTGTTTTATTTTGCTGAGTATGTTGCCTGAATAAAGAACCCTTCCTTCAGCCTTGGGTTGCCAACACTTTGAACAGGGGAAGTAAAACATCAGTGGCTCCTTTGGGGGCAAGAGCTACACTTTTCCATATATGGGGGGGGGGGGGTGCCTTACAGTATACAGAAGACACCTGATAGCATTGCCTCAGAGTTCCATTTAGTCCACAAGAAGTTGCCAAGACACAAGATTTCTCACAGGATCAACAGGTAATCAAATGTACTTAGCTTTAATATGGAAACTTATGCAGCCACCATATCCAACAAGCACTTGCAGTAATATATAACATTTAAGTGAGTTAAGTATACTTTAAGTGATATATAGGATATATTCAAGTACCACCAAAGGGGACTACTATGAGACCAGCAGTAAGCTTTCACGTATCCGTGCCTTCTCTGATTTTTACTATACTCCCCAGCGCTACCATGTTGGCTGCTGATGTCCTCCTAGGGTGACATCTACCGTATTTGTGGATGCACTATATATCTCATCCAGAGAATATCACGCATGTCTACAATGGCATGCAGTAATTTGCCAGAAGGGATTCAGTCCCTGATCTCAGGTTGTGTCTTTGAGGCCAAGACCTCAATTCAAGTGGTCTGTCATTTCAAGAGTTAGATAATCTAGGTGTTGGGGCAAGTATCCACCAACCACTGTGCTAAAAGAATTTTTTTTTCGATCATAGCTGCACTGCATGTGCAACAGACAATGGCATGTAGATTATAACATCAAATGAAATACTGTTTATTTCATTATAAAACTATGTAGTGAAATTATCGTTGGCAAGTAAACATTTCTGAAGTATGTTTATTCTGTTCTGGTAAGTGGTTGCCACCATCCCTATTTCTGTACTTGAAATGGAAAAAAGACCCTCTTATGGGATTTTGAAGGCAACCAAAAATGAAAATTGCATAATAACCATTTATGTATAAAACCACTTTCATTACAAAACTCTAAAAAGGCATTGTTAGAAACACACATGGCCTTATTTGGGCCAAGATCCATTGTACACATCAATATGCAGTTGATACTTTTGGCAATGTTACATATCTCTTTGGAGGGTTTGATATTCAGCAGATAGTTTGCTTGAGCATCATGCATCCAACGTGTTTCTAGATTTAATAATTCATCTCTTCCTCAGGGATGATTAGATGCCTTTCTGCAATATAAAAAAAAAACTTGCAATAGTATATAATGGAGTAAAAAAAAATAAACCATAAATTCAAAATATTCATCACATTATACATACTAATTTATCAAAAAAAAATTACCACTTCTTATGATGACTGGCCATATTAACCTCTACTTGCTTGTGAGCACGGGTGAGTTCATGCAAGGATCATAAATATTCCCATATCATGGAAAAGGGACTTGTAAAAATGACATCTTTAACCACTTGCCGACCAGCCGCCGCAGTTTTACTGTGGCAGAATAGCGCGGCTGGGCGAAACGTTACCTTACATCACTTCGCCTTTTAGCCTCCAGTGACCGCAGGGCTCCCGCGATCGCTTGTGACAGAGCGAGAACCGGGATCTGTGTGTGTAAACAGATCCTGGTTCTTTCAGGGGAGTAGAGACAGATCTATGTAAATACTATGTACGAACACCAATCTCTCTCTCCTCCTAGACAGTACCATCTCCCCCACAGTGAGAACACAGTGAGGGAACACAGTTAACCCCTTGATCGCCCCCTAGTGTTAACCCCTTCCCTGCCAGTGACATTTATACAGTAATCAGTGCATTTTTTTTAGCACTGATCGCTGGATAATTGTCAATAGTCCCAAAAAGGTATCAAAAGTGTCCAAATGTCTGCCGCAATATTGCAGTCCCGATAAAAATCACAGATCGCCGCCATTACTAGTAAAAAAAAAAAAAAAATAATAAAAATGCCATAAATCTATCCCCTATTTTGTAGATGCTATAACTTTTGCGCAAACCAATCAATATACGCTTATTGCGATTTTTTTTTTTTTTTTTTACCAAAGAATACATATCGGCCTAAACTGAGGAAAAAATTAGTTTTTTTGATAAAAAATGTGGGATATGTAGTATAGCAAAAAGTAAAAATGTGTGCACCCCTGCGCAATTGTCAGTTAAAGTGACGCAGTGCCGTATCGCAAAAAATGGCCTGGTCATTGAGCAGCCAAATTTTCCGGGGCTGAAGTGGTTAATGAAAAAATTGTTCTAAGAGCAGATCCTACTAGTGTAACTGAAAACAGCAGCAATAGCAATAAATACAAAATAAAAAAAAACTAAAACATTTTTCTTTTTTTTAATTTAGTCTTTGTTTAGTCTTGTAATTAGATAGTCTACGTTTTTGTTTTCTTTTATTTAGAGCATGCATTAATATGTGGCAAGTGCAATTGTCAGAGTACTACAAAGTTGTATTAACACAAAAATATAACTTCTTGTATATTTTTTTCTTTAGAAAAAATGACATTTGAAGTATCATAAATACCCACTACAGCCATTGGTTACCGGGGGGTAGGTACCGGGGGTGATCAAGTACTGTTCTTTGATTGTAATGCATCTTCATTCCACGACCATCCCCAAATGGATTATTTAATTTAAATAAGAGACCAACAACCATTTATTTTCCTTTATAAATATTTATTTGTTTGGCAAAATGTTAACATAGGCCACAGTGTTGTTCAAGGGGTAACCTGATAACGTATTAACGATAAATTCAAATAAAATATGAAGCCATCCTGACTATAATACATCCACACAAAAATTACAGTGTCCATCCATACAATGCTGGACGCCTATTCCCCACCGACCGAGGCCAGAAGGGGACCTGTTGGCTGAGGTCCCCCCAACACTGTGGCACTTTCAATTTCAGGCCCATATTGAATATGTCCACGCCAATTTCGGACAAGTGTACTAAATCATTCCTGAATAACCCAGGTACAAAACCTTCTAGCTTCATGTGGCAGAATGACAAACCACCTGAAGATACTAAAAAATTATGGATAGTCCTATTCAGCCATCTCCTAATTCTATCCACATAAAATAAATTACCGTAAGGAGACCAAAGGAGCCCTGGAATCATTTCGGAGAAAGCCAAAATGGTATGTGGAAACAAAAGCTTAATGGCATAAAGATCCCTTTTCATTTCGCAACAGTTCCCAGGTTTTAATTTTACCAATGTCATTTGCTCCGACGTGAATAACTAGAACCTGAGGAGAAGGCCAAATGCTGGACAAATAAATTAAGGGGTTCCTAAGATTGCACCATCTTAGGCCCTCAATGCCTGACCATAAAACGATAAAGTTATTAACATCCAGACCTAAATTGCTTGAGTAAATCCTGGATTCTGCCTGCTTCTCAGCCCAGAAAACGTAGGAATGGCCTACTATCCAGATTGTGCATTTGGATGAATCTGAAAGAGAAAATCATACACTTAATAACTCAGGGTGGACATATATTCTGTATCTACTACTTGCCCAGCGGTCGACCCTTTTTAGACCATCTGGAGAGAAACCCTATGAATTAGCTGTAGTAGCAGCCCCAATCCTAAAGGAATGTGATGAGAATCGAAAACCTGAGAGGTTAAGGTGCTTAAGGCATGAAGATAGCACAGCAGAAAACTGATATCTTGTCAAAGGGGACAAGTCCTGATGGATAAAAAATGAACTATTGGATGAGGGTCTGACCGACATATACATGGCAACATGGGACACTGGGCACACTAGAGGATTGGGAGATTTACCCAGAGAGATCCACTGACCATTACTCAAACCAAAAGTTTTTGACCTACAGATAAATACCGTATTTATCGGCGTATAACACGCACCCCAAGTTTAGGAGGGAATTTAAAAAAAAAAAAACTTTTAGCAGGGAAGTTTAAGGAAAAAAAACTTACATTAAAATGCCCATCAATGCAGCCTTATCTGTCCATCTGCAGCCTTTTCAGTGTCAGTGCAGCCTTTCCCCAGGGCAGCCTTGTCAGTGCAGTCTTGTCAGTGCAGCCTTGTCAGTGCAGCCTTGTCAGTGCAGCTTTGTCAGTGCAGCTTTGTCAGTGCAGCCTTGTCAGTGCAGCTTTGTCAGTGCAGCCTTGTCAGTGCAGCTTAGTCAGTGCAACCTTGCCCAGTGCAGCTTTGTTAGTGCAGCTTTGTCAGTGCAGGTTTGCCCGTGCAGCTTTGCCCCAGTCGAGCCATGTCAGTGCAGCTTTGTGCACTCGCCGCCGACATACACAGCCGTGTGTAGATTCAAATATGGCGCCGAGACTGCAGGGATTCGTCAGAGCCGAGATACACATACCCGAGTGTTCTCAGCCGAGAACACTCGGGTATGTGTATCTCGGCTCCGACAAATCCCTGCAGTCTCGGCGGCATATTTGAATCTACCCACGGCTGTGTATGTCGGCGGCGATCGCGGCAATTGCCGCGATCGCTCTGATCACACAAAATCGGCGGGGATCGGCCTATAACACGCACCCACGATTTTCCCCTGATTTTTAGGGGAAAAAAGTGCGTGTTATATGCCGATAAATACGGTAGATGTAAGTACTCTGCTTCCAGAGATACATGCGAAAACAGTAGAAAGGACGAAGATGATTTACTGTGAGCTGTAAACTCCCCAACTCTTAGAGCACCAAAAAGGGTAACTGAAACGGCCGCTCTAAAAAGTAAAAACCCATATTGAGAAAAACAAACATCTTCCAAAACCGAAAGCAGTTTAATCAACAAATTAATCAGACTTCTTGAATCCCGACTAAGGCGTGATTTCCTGAATCCTTTGAGGATCTGGCTGACCTGAAAGAAGGAAGTCAAAGCTGGCAGGCCTGCAAATTTAAGAAAAAATGAAACACCTGCCAATACCTTACTTACTGAGGCAGGACTAAACTTTGATTGAATTAGAAAGGACACAAATGCTAACGAGACATATATATTCACTTCCATAACATCTAAAAGCATGTTAGAGCAAAAAGAACACCATCTGGACCAGGCAGCCTATATTCCAGCCATCTCTTCTGTGATATTTTCCCGACGTACGTGTTTTACGTCACCGCGTTCAGAACCATCGGATTTTCCGACAACTTTGTGTGACCGTGTGTATACAAAACAAGTTTGAGCCAACATCCGTCGGAAAAAAATCCATGGATTTTGATGTCGGAATATCCGATCAATGTCCGACCGTGTGTACAGGGCATAAGGAACGTAATATTTTAATAACCAGTTCAGATTAGGATGATAGCATATTGAGAGCAAAGAGTACACCTTTGTTATCCGTATGCAAAATGACTCTACGGTTCATAAACTTTTCCTTCCAGATCACTATTGAAACTATAACTGGAAAAAACTCAGGGAGGACTTTGTTATGCAAAATGTCTTGATGCAACCAACTTGAGTTCCATTCAGAGGCACACCATTGGCCATCCATAAAGGCTCCAAAGCCAGATGAACCCGCGGCATCAGTAAAAGAATTCCACCGAAAATCCTGTGTATAAGATTGTTGCCAGATGGTTGACCCGTTAAAGTTGCAAAGAAAAGAATCACAAACTTTTAAGTCTTCTTTGACACTTTAAGAGATGCGAACATGTGAATATTGTTTTTTTAAACCTTTGGTGGCCAAAGCAATTGCCTAGAAAAGGCTATTCTGGTTATTGGGATAACTCTAGCTGCGAATGCAAAGAGAACCAATAAAGATTGGGCTTCTTTTAACAACAACTTGCGCTTAGACAAAAATAATGAGATCACTGTTCTCATACAATGTAACTTTTCTATGGGCAATCTGAACTCCATTAAGGATGAGTCGATAGTGATCCCCAAAAAATCAATAGTAGTCGTAGGAAAAAACGTCTTTTCATGTGCAAGCGGAACTCTGAAGGATTCAGAGAGATGAAAGAATTCATTCAGCGACTCAAGACATATAGGGGAGTCTGCTGGACCAACGAACAAAAAGTCGTCTAAATAATGTAGAAAACCCCCGAAGGGGAATGTATCATCAGAACCCAATGTTAAAACTTAGAGAAGGCCTCAAAATAAAAACGGCATACATTTATCAAAATAAAAACAGACCTGGAAGTGGAAACCAAGTGAATCGAAACCTTGTGGATGCACGGGTAGCAGGCAAAAGGCAGATTTGATGTCTGCCTTCGCTAACGATGCACCCTGCCCAAAGTGTCTTAACAGCACAAGTGCTTCGTCTAAAGATAAATATGAAACAGGAGCTTCAACATCCGAAACCTCATCATTAAGTGAAGCTTCCTCTGGATAGGACAGATGGTGAATCAGCCCAAAGCTACCTTGCTCCTTTTTGGGAACAATGCCCAAGGGGGAGAGCCAGAAATTTGGAAATGGTGGGCGAAGGAATGGACCAGATACTCTTCCTTCCACAACTTCTTTAGAGATCTTATCCCGAACAATTTCAGGATGAATCACAGCAGAATGTAAATTCTTAACCAAGGTGCATCCCTTCCCTGAGAATAAGGGGACCAAGAAACCTTCCTTGAAGCCATTAATTAGTAGATGCGCCATCATGCAATCTGGGTAGCGATCTAACCAAGGTAACATTTTTGTTAATAAATAAAGTGATGCGCTAATATTATACAATTAATATCACACTAATGGCCCGTACACACGGTCGGATTTTCCGATGGAAAATGTCCGATCGGAGCGTGTTGTCGGAAATTCCGATCGTGTGTGGGCTCCATCGGATTTTCCGACACACAAAGTTTGAGAGCAGGAGATAAAATTTTCCGACAACAAAATCCGTTGTCGGAAATTCCGATCGTGTGTACACAAATCCGATGGACAAAGTGCCACGCATGCTCAGAATAAATAAAGAGATGAGAGCTTTTGGCCATTGCCCCATTTATAGTCCCGACGTACGTGTTTTACGTCACCGCGTTTAGAACGATCGGATTTTCCGACAACTTTGTGTGACCGTGTGTATGCAAGACAAGTTTGAGCCAACATCCGTCGGAAAAAATCCTAGGATTTTGTTGTCGGAATGTCCGAACAAAGTCCGACCGTGTGTACGGGGCATTAGTGTTGTGCTTACAAAATATTTCTCAAATAAGTGAATACATTATGTATATAAATCACTAAAAACCTTGAGCAATAAAACCTTAAAAAGTATTATATGTATTCCGAACCTTCTTACAAGTTTCCCTTGATAGTGAAAAAACCGGGACCTTCTTCCAATAAATGTTATAATTATAAATCTGTGCTCATGTGAAAAAATAGGTTAAAAACTTATACACCTTAGATGTTGATTGTGATTAGTCCACTAATTAGAAACAAAGTAATGCCTCCTCTTCACTTCAAACCAGGGCTTTGTGAGTCATGCTTGGATGGATTAGCGGTGGATATACTAGATCCCGTTCACCCGCTGGCATAGATCGGTTAATCTTATAGCTTCCAGCGGTCCTCCTCAATAGGAAACAAGATTGGGAAAAAATACCATTGTGCAGATATAAGCCAAAGTATATGTAAAACAAAGAACCAAGTAATTTCACTCACATGATCCCTTTAACATTGATCGCATTTCAAATAGATGGTCAGTTACATTCAGCTCCGTGCTGCTGCTCTTTTAATCACACACAGACTGCACACTGCCGAGAGCGTCACAGGCTCCTTCTCCCCATGTGTATCGTCACTAGGCACGTGACTTTTTCATTCTTGTTAATCTCACTGGTGTCTTGGCTTTTCGCACCAGCATCCGGGGATAGCGATGGGATAGAGGTTGCTGATGTTTTCTGAAAACATCTGCTAGCAGGATGTATCCCATTGCAATAAGAGCATTCATGCCTATATCTGCAGTTTGATAAGAATTTGCATTGGCCTTCATTGAAAGCAAAACAGATGCCTTTACATAAGGCATTCTGTGAACTAGCCACTGCTCTTGGCGTGAATTGCAGCCTCTGTGGTAGCATGAGGTTCAACCATAAGCCTACATCTTTGGATCCCCATTGTAAAGTAGGGTGAACTGCCAATTTCTGCCTGAAATTTTCGTCATATGTGAACCATGCTGTACCACCAAAATGGTGAAAGGCTTCAGAAACTATATTTATGTGCTGGAATAAGCCTGAGCATTTCTCAGGAAATTGTTCACCCAGCACTGCTGCATAAATGTCGAAGGCCTGCAACCAATTCTGAAAAGTTTTGGGGATAGCCCTCCTCCTATCCTCCTACGTGCGGTCTTCCATTTTTCAGATTTAGATAGAAATTCTTTGAATGCAGGTAACAATGACAGCAGATTCAATAGCACAAAAAATTGCAGTCCATCTGGAAAACTCCAATGAGATAGAAAATAGGAGAACCGTCACCGACACCCGACACAACTGACTCTTACTTTCAGTGCATAGGACATACACATTGAGCAAATGGCTGAAAAGCCGAATTCACAACTCCTATTCATCGAACGGTCCACCAATTGGGCAAGGGATCCTCTATCATAGACCCACCAGAGACAGATGGCTGTATCTTTTCAACCTCGGCTGGGAGATAAACTCTACAGGAACTACTCAGTGGTTACCTTATCCAATTGAAGGACAAACTAGATTTAAGCACACCGATTCCATCTTTTGTTTCAGCGAGTGGATAAGTATATTACTCTGTCTGCAGTTTCTCGCTATATAAAGGCTCCCAAGGACTCCAGCAGCATGGCTTCCACCACGTGGGTCTCCTTAACACCCCTCCCCAATGCATCTCACGTCATGCTGTAATGGGGGGACCGGGATCTGGGGGTCCCCTTGTTAAAGGGGGCTTCCAGATTTCGTTAAGCCCCCCGCCCGCATACCCCCACAACCACCAGGTAAGGGTTGTGGGGATGAGGCCCTTGTCCCCATCAACATGGGGACAAAGTGCTTTGGGGTCAGACCCCAAAGCACCCTCCCCATGTTGAGAGCATGCGGCCTGGTATGGTTCAGGAGGGGGGGTGCTCTTTCGTCCCCCCTCTTTTCCTGCGGCCTGTCAGGTTGCATGCTCGGATAAGGGTCTGGTATCAATTTTGCGTGTTTTTTCATTTTGTATTATACAAACAGTATAGTCATGTATTCATGGAAACAACACTGATATACAATTACAAACAGTATATTTATGGAAGCAACATTTATGCAAATATTGATTTTGGGCATAGGTCAGCCCTGAGCTCTTCCTTGTGCTCTTGGCTGCTCGCCTTTACATTACTTGTATGCCTCACCTGCATCTCAGATAGGAAAGTCCTGTGGTTATTAGTAGAATGTCCTATGAGATTTAGAAAAAGCTGACTACTTGGTAGAGATCATCCTTGTGTGACCATTCCAAACTCACTGACACTGATAGAGCACGTGCAGCTGTGATTGAAAGCCTAACACGCATGTTTGTTGACAACTTGATCAATCAATGCCTCTATCACATGTAAAAGTTAGGTTACACAGTTTGCAATATTTAAAAAAGACACAAGTCCTTAGGTTCAACTGATAAAATAAATACACAAAAAAAATAAATGAGCAAATAAATAAGGTGAAAACTTCCTTATACTTACCTCAGGGGAAGGGAACTAAAACCCTTATATAGCATCGTCCAATTTGCTGCAACAGGGGAAAATCCTTCATGATCACCATTAGGCTATTACTGAAATATTTCTAAAGTGTTATTATATTAAATGATCACTAGTATAATACAGCAACATCATTGCAAACTGGAAAAACATGAAATCTGCAGTGATGATGGACAGTCTAATGCTGTCATGGCTTTTCCATAAAATGAATGGATGGCTGCACACCGAGGTAGTGATGAATCTCTTTTTTGTAAAATCCGTTACATGAATAACACCACAGGACAGGCAAACAGGTACAGGTACAGGTATACGCGTTTCACACATCGACGCTGTGCTTATTCATTACTTATTCCTTCATTAGTAATGAATAAGCACAGCATCTCTGTGTGAAACACGTATACCTGTACCTGTTTGCCTGTCCTGTGGTGTTATTCATGTATTCAGCCTACCTGGTTCCATCACTCACCTGGAGTGGCATTTTCTTTCCTATGGCTTTTCCATATAAAGTCTGAGCTGGCCTTTAAAGCGTTTGTTAACCCCCCCCAAAAAAAAAATTATTCCGGCTCCTTTAAAGCATGTTATATGACACAGTGCTTGTCCTGTGTCATTTGGCCCCCTGTAACACCTAAAAAACCTGGCTGATCCTGCCAGTTTCTCCTCACCCTTCTGTAAACTGACCACGGTGTATCATGGCTGCTAAGACCAGACAACGTGGTCAGTTTACGTGCCTCTGTCATCAGCAGCCTGCTATCTGCTCTCCTCTCTGCTCCTGTGTCCTCCTCCCCCCTCCCCTCTCTGTCTGTGTGTGAACCACCCCTCTCCCTCCTGCTGCTCTCATAACACTAACCTGTATACACCATCAGCACTGCCTCCTATTGTAGTGTCCTCCTCTGTGAATGATTTATAAATATAAATGCTGTAAATACCTAATTTAAGAGCCAAGATTGCAATCACATGGCCAGCCAGCTCTCCTCTCCTCCTCCCCTCCAGACTGACATCAGCAGAGGAATCTCAGCCCGGCCCACTGCATCTCTCAGAGGAGGAAAGGAAAAAGCTGGCCAGTCATGTGATCGCAATCTGGGCAGTGAAATGAGGTATTTGCAGCATTTATTTTTATAAATCACACACAGAGGGGGATACTACAATAGGAGGCAGTGCTGATGATGTATACAGGTTAGAGTGGCTTAACAACCACTTTAAAGAGAATGTATAATGGTTTTGAATATATTTTCTTTTTAATTATGTTTAGGACTAAAACAATAACGGTTTATTAACATTTTTTTAGTCAGGATTTTATTATTCTAATATTGCATAATAACAATTTCTAGGTTTTTTGTTGCCAACAAATGCTGTACAAGCTCCTTGATTAAAAAAAAAACCTGATCACAGCCCTCAATAGTTTAAGCTGCAATTTGCATTAACGTCTATCCCTTATCAGATGGCTCCATCTATTGTTTCTGTCAGGCAAATTATGCAAGGGTTATACAACCCTTCCTATGGAATCTATTGTTATGTATTCAAGGTTTTTTGTAGAACTAATATTGTGTACATATGGTAAAAACAGATATAAAACATCAGTTTAAAAATATATAAGTTAAAAAGGATGAAAAGAAGAATAACTTAAAGTCACTATATTCTACCTACGATTGTTTGGGCTGCTCTCCATTAAGTAGTGTCATTCCTGCATTAGGGTAAGCCTGCTCTCGGATTCTTGTGTGCTATAATACATTATACAGTATGTCCTACTATTAATGATTTTATAGATGAAAATAGTACTGCATGATGCAGAGGTGCATTGATGTGGCACTTACTTTTCACATGTGCTTGTAAATGTATGCAACTTAGCCTTAAATTAAAAAATGGATTAGATAGGTCTTATTTGTTGCTTAATAGCACTAAGCTCCAGGGAATGTAATGTTACATTGTGCACTTAGGGAATTACATCTCCTACTGTGCAATGCCCGTGGTAGTTCTAAACAAATCAACCAGCTGCCATTTTTTCTGTGATATGAATCAGATACTCTGCTACTAGGGGTCACTTACCTGATTACCCTTCTTATTCCCCAAGGCTTCTACTGTGTTAGTTCCCTACCGCACAGTCTGTTTTCTGTACTATCAATCAGTTCTAAATGAAAGGTATAGGAGTCTTTCAGAAATATGATTACTTTCAGAATATCTGCATGGAAATATCTGTTAAACAATTTTTTGGCCTTCTCTTCTGCTTTGCTTGAATCGCGCATCACCATGCAGTGATGAAAGAACCGCTATTTATTGGTGCATGAATAATTGATTAATAATACTAGCAGTAAACAAATATATTCACTGTAAACCAAGCAAGCAATTGTTAATCACCTGCATTTTACAATGGATAAATTATATCTAAAGTCAAAACTTTTTTTACTTTTGGATAGAATAGGGAATAGCTAAACAACCTGACATTTTTTGTGATACTTCTCTGCTCTGTGCAACGGTTCTGAAAAGAACAGCCCTGATCCACCTCTGCTTAGGTCCCCTGATGACACTTCTTGCCCCTCCTTCCTGCTGAGTGCCCCCAGCTGCTGCTCTGTGTGTCCATTCACACAGAGCCGTGGCGCTGCCTCACCCCCTCTCTTCTCATTGGCTCACTGGCTATCATTGACAGCAGCGAGAGCCAATGGCTCCCGCTGCTGTCTCAGCTAATGAGGAGGATGAGTCACTGGAGAACTGAGGCTCTTGTGCACATTGCTGGATTGCGATGGGGCTCAGGTATGTATGAGGGGGGGCTAGGGGGGATGCTGCACAGAGAAGGTGTTTTACCTTCATGCATGGAATGCATGAAGGTAAAAAAAACTGGAGGCTTTACAACCACTAGGATTTAAGTGCATTACCAATTGTGCAGTCAATTTTCAAAACAAATCCACTGTATATTAGTTATGTGCTCCCATTCAAACAGCATGCCTTTAAATATTTTTTCAAGATGTTCTTACCTTTCTAGGGGTTTGTTTGGAGCAAGCTTAAGGCAGACTGCAAGCTACTCTAAACATTTGAAATGAGAGGAAACTTAACCTATCCCTACTGACAAGGGGAGGTGCAATGAGTTTTTCCTCATTAACATACCATGAAGAAGCCCAGCTTCTGGATCTTTAACCCTTTATAAGAAAAGACAGTCATCAATTCTAGTTTAAAACTGATAACCAGATCTACCAGCAGAGTACAGACAAGTTAATTATAGTAAACACAAACCCCTCAGCCCTTTCAATTTTGGAGCTTACAGAAAAGAACAACTTGAAGGTAAACAGCAGTTTTTATTTTATGTTAAAGGATATTTATTGTCACAGCATACACTTTCATTTTATAACATCAACAATGTAATAACAATATAAAATAATTATATTTGACAATTGGAATGTTATGAGTGCTGCCTGTCTGCTGGGCATCTCTTTTTACAATTTCCTGGATTCCCTGCATGCTCTACAGCTTCTCCTATGCTGTTTAATTTCAGTTTCTAAGGACTACATATCCCATGGTACCTTGCTGCATGCTGTAATTACTATACGGACTCCTCCCTCTGGAACTCTGCTTCTTCAAAAAGCAGACTCTGTGAAAGGTGTGACACAGCAGAACCTAGTTACAGGACATAGTAAATAGGTGTCACAGAATTCAAGGAAGTAAATGTGTGGGGATCTTTACAAAGTAAGTCTACAGACTTCAAGATAATTCAGATTAATATAATTTTAATATAATTTTGGAGTAGGCTAGAATTAATTGAAATACAATGGAAATTAATATATATATATATATATATATATATATATATATATATATATATATACAATGGAAATTAATATATGATTTTAAATTTTAACCATAGATACACTTTAGACTATGTGAATGAGAACATATAACAAGTATTAAAATAAATGTGCTTTAAGGAAGCATTTTTTAAGCCAGGGGTCTCCAAACTTTCTAAACAAAAGGCCAAGTTTATTGTCCTTCAGACTTCGGGGGGGGGGGGGGCAGAATGTGGCCAGTGGAAGTAGAAAATGTCCTGACATCAGTTTGAGTAAACAGTGCCCCACCTATTGGGGGGGGGGGATAGTGCCCATCCTTGTGTCAGTGGCAGGAGTAGTGCCCCATAATTGGTGTCAGTGAAAGGAATAGTACCCTGTAGTTGGTATCAGTGGAAGGAATAGTGCCCCATTGTATCAGTGGGAATAACAATGTTCAATTGTTGGTGTTAGTGGAAGGAATAGCGCCACATTCTTTAATAAACATCAAAATAAAGAATGTTTAAAAAAAAAATAACAAGGCAAGCAAAATGCTGCTTCCGGACCCTGGGCCAGAGTTTGGAGACCACTGGGTTAAGCCATGTAAACAGCAGCCTCCACTTTATTCCACATTGCACATCCTGCACATTGGTGCTCACTTCCTTCCTTCTGGTTCTCTCTTTTTTCATATGTGCACAGGGCTTTTTTGCAGCAGGAACTAGGGGGAACTTAGTTCCACCACCCCTGGCTCAGGTCTTCTGCTCCCTGCTCACCACTATCACTTGGTAACACTGAAGTCCAGCTTCTGCCTTTACAAGTGATAGCTTAGCTCCCATTAGCTCCCACAGGTCAGATCTCCTGTGCAGATTCCACTGAGGGCCCAACAGGGAAAAGGGAGATACAGAACAGGTGCCCAGGGTTAAGTGCAGTCATGGGCAGGAGATGGTGTGTGGTAGGCTGCACCCCCCTGTAGTCTCCATTTTTTCCCTGGTGACCAGTTGTCGATGCTCCTACTGTATGATCTCCCTTGCAAGTCACTGTAGTATAGTATCGTATGCTGGGAGGTACTACAGCCGGATAGGTGCTTCAGCTTAATACTGCAACAAAGGTAAGAAATATGACAGATGGTGGAGCTTTTAAGGAGGGGGGAGAAGATGAGGGCAGTGGAGGGAGGGGTTGTATGCACTATTTGATGCCATTTGGCAGGTATGTGTGTGTGGCGGGCATGGTTGAGTTCCTACACCTATTCACTGAGAAAAAAAGCCCTGTATGTGCATATATTTTTTCTCTCATATACAGAGAAACGGCAGACTTTTTTTTTTTATGGCCACCACTTGCGTCTGACCTCTTCCCTTACATCTCCAACAAAATTTTGTATGTTTGCATTATAGTAAAGCGCTGTGCAAACTGTTGGCACTATATGAATCCTGTATAGGAAAAATAACAGTATTAAAGTAAACATTCATTTATACATAATTTATGGATGTTTGTTTTTCTGTGAAGTATTTTGAGTCAGAATATTTGTACACTGCAATTAAATTAATTTGTGAGAAGAAAATAGTCATTAATGGGACATAAATAATAGCTGGGAAAGCGTATAAATGTGTTGTATATAAAACAAGCATTAGTTATGCGCTCATTCTAACTGCAACCACTGATAGTGTTTTGCATATATCTGTGTTTTTAGACATAAATAAATCACATCTTGAAAAAAACAACAAATAGTAATTCAGTAAATTTAAGGTTCTGGTTATGGATTCTATAACCTTTTATATGGATAATAGCTTTAATTCTGTAATTTTTTAGATTTATACAAAAAGGGGGTAAAAGAGGATAACTCCACTTTTCTTTGCACCGTTTTTGGCCATTTTTCTGAAATTATAACAATGCTGTTTCCTGTGCGGTCCTCTCATGTGTACGAACAAAGAGGGTTTTTCTACAGTGAAGGGCAACAGGGAAATCAGTATCCCAAGACTGGGTGGATGCAGCCTTCCTTAAAAGAGTTGATCTGATGGAGACTACAAAGAAGAGAAAAATGGAAGGCGAGCTCACCTTGTGCATTACCAATGACATCTAATAAATTACAAAATTCATAAAAGGTGGGTACTGACAAACAGCAGGAAAAAAACAAACAACCCTTCCTTTATGTTATTTTTTAATACCTTTTTTAATAGAGTATATGTAGATTTTATTTTATTTAAAAGCGCTTGTCTGTGGTAGTCCTGAGTAGCCTAGCTCTGAGGAAGGGGGTGCCTTCAGATTATACCCCGTAATGGTATATAGCACATGATTCTACACTGTGTGATTTTATGGCTTATAAGAGTTGCTATTTGAGAGTACCCACTTTTTATGAATTTTATCATTTATTAAATATCATTGATAATGCACTAGGTGTGCGTGCCTTCCATTTTTGTCTTCTTTGTAGGTCTTCTCATGTATGCCTGGCTTTTGGGTTTATTTGGAGATTGTGCTCTTTCACTAAGTCCAGTTTTTTTGATATGTCTGACATACAATAAAAAAACATAAAGTCTCAAGCAATCAATGCGCCCAGTAATAGAAATGGAAAAAACAGCTTCAGCTAGTCTCCTCAAATGCGTTTCACTCTCCCATGAGCTTAGTCACAGAGGTCATGTACTAAGGTGTCCGTTTATGAAGCAGTGATCAGCGGTGATCCCGAGGATCACCGCTGATCACAGTCCATAAACAGTTTATCAAACAGTGATAATCGGGGGAGAACATGTTTGAACTTGTTCTCCCGCCGATTATCTCTACACATGGAGAATCCTCATTGACTGTCACAGTAACGGCCAGTTTATGAAGCGGTGATCTCACCGCTTCACTGGCGATCTCTGTCAGAATTCACACTCCCAGGTTCACCAGCTCAGAGGTGGTGAATCGGGGAGTGAAGAGGAAATCTGGGGTGATCTGAGGGGGAAGGAGGAAGTTTTTTAACTTCCTTATGCCTCGTTCAGACCCCCCAACACTGTAAGCATGTCCCCCTGTCATATTTATGTGTATACATATATATATACATATATACATATAATGTGTATATGTATATATATATCATGTGTGTGTATATACATGTATATATAGTGTGTGTGTGTGTATACATATGTGTATAATGTAGGGGGACTCGTTATTTTATTAACATTAATCCACGCCGTTGAGCGGTGATAATTTATCACTGCTTGATAAACTGACATCTGGTACTATAATCTCGTAAAGTCTCACGAGATTCCAGTATCAGAGGCCGTTCTCCACTATTTGAAGCATTTGTAGATCACTTCACTCCTCCAAAGGTGAAGCGATCTACACTGCTTCATAAACTGGCACGAGAGGAGAAGATTCTTCACTGTGAATGCCGGAGAACGAAGCAGTGAATAGATTTCACTGCTTCATAAACGGACACCTAAGCCCCTTTCTTATTGTAAGTTACTCTGTCTAGGAATGATGGACTCTGGCCAACTCCTTAAGAGTATGAGCTACTCCTTGACTCTCTCTCTCTCCTCATTTATCAGATGCATTTTGTAGTAGTATGAGTGTGCCATCAAGTAGTGTGCCATCATCTGGTACCAAGGATGAATGAAGCATATACAAGGTATTGACTGATTGTTCATGTAAAGCATTTTTTCTTCTAACCTCTGTTGGGAATATCTCCTGGTAACAGGCTTGTGTCAGTGTGGGCCGCTGTAGGACTCATTGTAAGACCTGTAGTGTTTTTGACAGGTACCTATCCCCACTTCCGAGAGATCTCTCCACGGTGAGATTACTCAGGAGTTCAGCCCCCCTTCTCCTTCCACCGCCACTGGGCCATTCAGGAAGACAGCCTGGTCTGTTCACATTGCTACTATTGACACTTATAATCACAATCCAAATATATTTGATGCTTAAATATTACACAGAAACTGACTGTCATAGCTATTAGTCTAGCAAGACATATAATATTTATTTATACTGGCTATTTTTATGCTTGCAGAAACAGAGTGGAGTGTCCACACAGCAATAATAATTATAGAATTAGTACAAACTATTGTATTTGTTATTATCTAAAATATATTGCCACTCTTCATTCTCAATTATTTTTGGCAACATAATATCATACAACTTTTTATATACTGTTTTACTCCTAACTATCAATCTGACTGATAGGCAACTTATACTATACTTGTTCCAATCTTGGCACTTACATACTATTTTGTACTATACTCCTTGCTCCATATTATACATTTATAATTTCTAGCTTTATCTCCAACCCTCCTTACATCAATTAAAGAGCCCCCATTTCCCCAGACTCATTTCAACTCCTTCTTTACTCATAGGGATTCCTTTTTTTGCCTCAGTATACCACTCTGGCCGATACGCATCCGTGGAAGGCGGGGGTAAGAGAGAAAAAATACCTCTTGAGTAAGGTTACCGTTAAGTGACACTACCCTGTGATAATTATGACGTTAAAGGGACAGCAACCTCACCAGCACTAATGCCCAATGCTATCCTAACTTCAAGTTTTTAAAGCAAACGAAACATACTATGTAAGTGATCTATTAATTATCTGACTTCAAGTGGATTATGTATATATCTACATGTTATGGTAATTCACTCATCATTTTACACTTTAACTACTCTAGATGAATTTCTCTTTTCTTCTACACCCCTGAAGAAGGATTAAAATACTGTATATCCCGAAACGCGTTGGGTGTGAAAAGAGCTTCTGTAAAAACCCACCATATGGTGACAACAATGAATCTGTCTATTATGTAAATGTTTCATTTTGTCTTTAAATAAAAATGTGTTACTTTTAATACGCTGTTATACCTTCTCACTACCTATAACTTTTTAAAAAGTGCCGTTAAAGTCCGCTTAGGGGAATCCTTTTTTCATATGTATCTGTGTATTGGATGTGGCACTGCTCTTTTAAACCTAGGGGGGCTGATCACCCCTTATTTTATTCAGAAAGCGCAGCGCACTTTGGGCATGCGCAGTAGGGAACCGCCTGTGAAGCCAAAAGGCTTCCCTGCTGGCTTCCCTTACCATTAATGGCGGTGGCAGCATCTGAGAGCCGATGGAAACATCAGCTGGGATGCCAACATTGCTGGAATTTCAGGATAGGTAAGTGTTCTAATATTAAGGCTGGGTTCACATCTCCATGTGGAGCTGTTCACAGCAGGGGTCCGGCGCGTCCCTGTTTACCATTTTAGGTCCGATTTCAGTCCACATTTTTGGCTGAATTCGGACCTGAAATGGACCAGATAACGCACAGGACTCCTGTGCAATTCGCTCCGCATTGGTCCCGGAGCTGTGTGAACCGGATCTTTTGAGAGCAAATCACAGGCTCCTGATATGCAAATTGCATGCAGAGAAACCCGCATCCAATTCGCAATAGTGTGAACCCAGCCTAAAAGTCAGCAGCTACAGTATGTGTAACTGCTGACTTTATTTTTTTGCTGGGGTCGGGGGGGGGGGGGGACTCCTATTTAAGGAGTAACCAGATCACATGGCTTAAAACTTTTAGTCAATAAGATACAGTTAATCTATTTGGGTTACATTTGACAGTCACATTATTATATTGTTACTGTTTTACTCTGTGCTAAAGAAAGTGTTTTGTTCAGTAAAAACAGACTTCTGGTTAAATACAGCCTGTGTCTATTTACTACTGTGTTTGCAGTAACGTTGCTATCTAGGTGTAGCAGAGGGGTTGAGGCTGTTCTCGGGGTTGAGAGGCATAGTACAGAACCAAGCATACTCAAGCGGCTCCTTTGGGAGTGGTGCTACATAAAGGCTGTTTATTTTTTATTTTTTTGAACATGTGACCAGTAGCAGAAGACTAGAAGCTCCTCCTGCTTATGTTTCCCTGCAGGCAGGCTGGGAAAGAGCTGGATCATATGAAAATCAACTAGGAAAAAGGTACTTAGATTTTTTTTAAATCTGACCAAAATAAGGGACAGCTTATGAGGAAAAGGTTTAGAGGGATTTGGTTCCAAAAGAGGGACAGTCCCTCCAAACAAGGGACAGCTGGTAGCTACGGAGGACAATTCTTTTGTTTATGAAAGTCTTTTGTAGCATGGCTGCTAGTCTTTTGTTACATGTGAGCAGTCTATGACAGTTTTTCATAATATGCGAGCAGCCTCTGTGAGTCTCTTGCAACATGGGATCAGTAAAAAAGGATGTCAGGTAAGGTTAGATATCCTGCTTTTGAAAAAATTAATGAAATATTTTAGGGTTGCACCCATACCTTTTATTTATCGGGGGGATACGAGTACCAAAACTTTCAGTCTAGTTATCGCCGATTCAGAGTACAGATATTTTGTAGAGTGATTTCCGTCAATACAAAAAAAAATTGGTGCAAATCGCACTGCAAAGAAGCACAAGAGATTTGAACAGGAATGCAGTGTGAATCCTGTCCGAATTGCATGTGATTTTCCCCACTACTCCTGTGTGTGTGTGTGTGTGTGTGTATATATATATATATATATATGGGAAAAGCACCATCCAGTGGGCAGTTTATTAAAAATGTTCGAACTCTCAGTACATATCTGGCCAAATGCAAATGCAAAATCTGCATAGGTGTCCCGGTCCCGCCGCTGATAGCAAATCACAGCAGTTGGAGGTGCTCACAGAGTTGGAGGAGAAGTTTCGGTGATTTGCTATCATCGGCGGTACTGGGACACCTATGCAGATTTGGCCGGATATGTACCGTGAGTTCTAACATTTTTAATAAACTGGCTACTAGATGGAGCTTTTCCCTTTCTATATACACACACAGGAGCGGTGGGGGAAATCGCATACAATTCGGACAGAAATTGCACCGCATACCTGTTCAAGTCGCATGCGATTCTTTGCAGTGTGATTTGCTCGCTTTCACTTTGAATTGGTGCAAATAGCACTCCAAAGTATTGGTTTCGGTATTAGGAGCACTTGCGCAAATGCTTGGTATTGGCGCATCTCTAAAATCTTTTGTGATCTAAAAATGGTTTCCTCAAACTGGTTTTTCCTTTCTCTGGTAACTAAGGCTGGCCATACATTATACAATTCTCTTACTCAATTTCCTTTAGATTTATCTTCAACTATGTAGTACAAGGGACTGCCTGACTGCATAAAAATTGAAAGTGTTTAGGTTTAACCTCATATTATATGGTTTTGGTAAATCTAAAGGAAAATTCTAAAAGAAAATTGTATAATGTATGGCCAGCCTAAGAATATGCTTTTGCTGTTAAAACATGTCTATTTAACCACATTCGCTCACAGTAATCCACACCCACTTTCCACCATAGTATTCAGTGCCAACCACTTAAGAATTAAGCCTTGCTCTCATTTCCTCTACTTGGTCCCAGGTACCCAAGTCTAATACAGCTGGAATCTACCACAATGCAATTGTGCAGAGCTTTTAGGAGACAAGGGCATAATGTACATTGTCTACTACTTCCCCCAGCCCCGACATACAACAGTCATGTCTCCAGTTGCTGCTCCATCCATCCTGTACTTTAAAGCTTCTCTGAATCCCACTGAGCACACTATATAACATTTTAAATTCATTTTGCCTGCTCATAAAAGTTACAATTGTCCAGAATTGTGTGCAGATAAGCCTACAGAAAATATAAACCGTATGAGATTATTACAGTTGGATTGATTTTATTGCCTTTACTAAAATATCAACCAATTATGATGCCCAAAATTTTGATCTTTACAATGTTTCTAATGCAGTATTGAAGAATAGTTGATATGTTCATCAACATATTTGAAACATCTCTTACTTTTTTGTGTACGGTATCTTTAGTTAGAACAGAATACACTTTGGTGGCATAAATTAAAGCAGTATTAAACCCAAAAGTAAACATTTATTATATTGCAGCATACCAGCTCTTAGATGTGATGGCTGCATTTGTTTCCTTGTTTAGGCTTTCTTTCTTCCATTTCCATCTGACGATCCAGCCAGCAAGTCTATTGTTTTCAAAAGCTCAAGCCCTACAGCAGAATGTATCAGTTTACATGCATGAGACAAACCACTTACAGTATCACTGTCAGTGGCAAAAAAATGATCAGTTTTTATTAATTCATGTAAAAACCTTTATCCCAAAAGGAAAAAAAAAATGTTTGCTGTAACTAATTATAATGTGTGAGCTGGAGTTTGGCTTCAATTTGTTAGGGTATCTAAATCTGCTAATACATTTAACACTACCCTAGATTGACAATGCTGCTATCTGCTGTGCCTCTTATGCCACGTACACACAATCGGAATTTTCGACGGGAAATGTTCGATGTGAGATTGTTGTCGGAAAGTCCAACCGTGTGTATACTCCATCGAACATTTGCTGTCGGAATTTCCGCACACAAATGTTTGAGAGCAGGTTCTCATATTTTCCCACAACTTCACTTGTTGTCAGAAAGTCCAATCGTGTGTACACAAGTCCGTCACACAAAAGCTCACTCATGCTCGGAATCAAGCAGAAGGAGCCACACTGGCTATTGAATTTAATTTTTCTTGGCTCGTCGTACGTGTTGTACGTCACCGCGTTCTTACGTTCGGAATTTCCGACAAAATTTGTGTGACCGTTTGTATGCAAGACAAGTTTGAGCCAACAACCTTCGGAAAAATATCCACGGTTTTCTTGTCGGAAAATCCGATCTTGTGTATGGGGCATTAGGCTCATTCATCCAGAGTTGTGTCTCAGGATGTATTAACAGGTGTGTTACTGTCCCGATCACCAGATGAAAACAAGAAAAAGCATTCATTATGCTCCAATGTAATACATTTTTGGTTTTGGGTCTAATACCACTTTCATTTGAAATGTAATTATAATGAGTTTTGTTTGGAGTCACTTCTCTTTAGCTGAAGTCAAGCTACATGTAACAGCTTAATACAATGCCATCTAGTGGCCTAACAGCAACTTTAAGAAGATTGTATTCATACATGCATATGCAACAACCTAGTTAAGTGCAGTCCGTAATACTTTTTTCTTTGCACTACATGGTAAATATTAAGGACAGGCTTTCGGGGTTTAACCCCCCCCCCCCCCCCCGTTGCTGGTCTATTGCTTGGACCTTAGAAAATATATACCCCAAAAAATTGTCCTGAAAATTTACCTTTTATTGCAAATAAAAAATTATCACTTGTCCTGAAAATGTACCTTTTATTGCAAATAAAAAAGTATCACATCGCTCATTTGTGTTGCCCTAAGAGCATCTGAATCGCTCAGATATTATGGTGCAGTTTTGCATTTAAATATTTGATCACTATGTAAATATTATTCTATACTGGCTTTTTTTAAGCAGCATGTGGACAGAAAGTAAAACACACTTTTAAAATGTAAAGCCATATGCATTGCCATAATGATGCAACAGCTGCAATGCAATTATTTTAATGCTAGAACTCAAAGCAGGAAATACAATGTACTGATTTAAAATGAATACAATTAAAATTGAGAATCAGGTTACAGGTCATATAAAGAACACATCACTGAGGGGTTGATTTACAGCAAAGGCAAATTAACTGTGCACTTTGCAGTTGCACTCTGCAAGAGTAGTTGCTCCAGAGCTTAGTAAATGAGTGGGAGCTCTACTGACTTTCATCATCCAAACACGTGCAAGCAAAAATGCTGTTTGTTTTTTTTATGTTCCTTGCACATGATTGGGTATTCTTTGCAAAGTGAATCTTTACCTCATTTACTAAGCTCTGGAGCAACTGCTCTTGCAGAGTGCACAGTCTATTTGCCTTTAGAAAAATCAACCCCACAATCTTCCTTTTGGGTATACCTTCCAACTTTTCGAGATGGGAGTGAGGGACACCTATTAGAAAAAGTATGTAGGCATAGGATACACCTCCGGCCACGCTCCCTTAAAGGAGAATTATACAAAAATAATTATTAGTTAAATCCACATGTGCTTTTTTTTAACACTTCTATTCCTTTATATTGGCTTTTGAAATGTACAAATGCAACAATTTAGAAACTGGATGAAAGGTTTAGCACTGGGAAACACTTTTTGATAGATAAATAGTGCATTTTATATACAGGTATATGCATCAGACCAAAATGAGGGACAAATGAGGAGGAATGAGGGACAGAGGGACATTGGGGGTTATTTACTAAAGGAAAATCCACTTTGCACTGAAAGTGCACTTGGAAGAAAAGTCACTGTAGATCTGAGGGGGACATGCAAGAAAAATAAAAAACAGCATTTTAGCTTGCACATGATTGGATGATAAAATCAGCAGAGCTTCCACTCATTTCAGATCTACCCCTTAGATTTAGAGCGATTGCACTTCCAAGTGCACTTGCAGTGCAAAGTGGATTTTCCTTACGTAAATAACCCCCATTGTTCCAAATCAGGGACAGTCCGTCTAAATCAGGGACAGTTGGGAGCTATGCTTTTGGGTGCCATGACACCTGAAAGCAAAGGGGCTCTGAAGGCGATTTTCAAATTGTATAATGTACTAAAGGCAAAACTTGTTTTAGATAGAACGCAGAGGGATTGGAACACCTGTCAGGTTTTTATTGGGGTCTGTGCCTACCGTGATTCACCGTGTCTATTTATCCTTTTTATGATTATTAACAAGAGTGAAAGTGAAAGTAAATTATACTTTTGGATTGTTAACTGAACAAAAATAGAAGGAAAATCTTCCAATGGGAAGATTAGTTTGTGTGGACCTGGTGACAACCAGGGATTCTATCACTTTGGGGAATTTCTTCTCACTTCCTGTTTTGGAGAATACAGGGGATACTTACCCTCCCACTGCCACTAAAAGCAACTCCATTGAGAAGAGATCACACCCTGAGGCCACATCAGAAACCAACACTTAAAGGTCGCCCACTGCATCCGCACACCACTACAGTTTCTGACGAGACTTCAAGGGATAATTTATCTTCAGTGGAGTAGCAATCAGCTGTACAGACACAGAGAAAGGTAAGTTTTAAAGATTGAATATTTAGATCTCTCCATAAGCCCACTGTGACTGTTTTTTGCTATGTCACCAAATGAGTCCGTTTTTGTTTCTTTGTTTCTTCACAGCATACAGTGAGGGAAAAAAGTATTTGATCCCCTGCTGACTTTGTACATTTGTCCACTGACAAAGAAGTGATCAGTCTATCATTTTAATGGTAGGTTTATTTTAACAGTGAGAGACAGAACATCAACAATAAAATCCAGACAAACGCAATTAAAAAAAAGCTACAAATTGATTTGCATTTTAATGAGGTCAGACGTTTCTTGTATATGGCCACCCAGTTTGCACACATTTCAGGAAGGATTTTGTCCCACTCCTCTTTGTAGATTGTCTCTAAGTCATTATGATTTTGAGGCTGACGTTTGGTAACTCGAACCTTCATCTTCCTCCATATTTTTTTCCATGGGATTAAGGTCTGGAGGACCTTAATGCACTTCTTCTTGAGCCACTCCTTTGTTGCCTTGGCTGTGTGTTTTGGGTCATTGTTATGCTGGAATACCTATCCATGACCCAATTCCAATGCCCTGGCTGAGGGAAGGAGGTTCTTACCCAAGTAAAGTACATGGCCCCATCCATCATCCCTTTGATGCAGTGCAGTTGTCCTGTCCCCTTAGCAGAAAAACACCCCCAAAGCATAATGTTTCCACCTCCATTTTTGACAGTGGGGATGGTGTACTTGGGGTCATAGGCAGCATTCCTCCTCCTCCAAACACTGCGAGTTGAGTTGATGCCAAAGAGCTTGATTTTGGTCTCATCTGATCACAACACTTTCACCCAGTTCTCCTCTAAATCATTCAGATGTTCATTAGCAAACTTCAGATGTGCCTGTACATGGGCTTTCTTGAGCAGGGGGACCTTGCGAGTGCTGCAGGATTTCAGTCCTTCATGGTGTAGTGTGTTACCAATTGTTTTCTTGGTGATTATGGTACCAGCTGCCTTGAGATCATTGACAAGATTGCCCCCTGTAGTTCTGGGCTGATTCCTCACCATTCTCATGATCATTGAAACCCCACGTGGTGAGATCTTGCATGGAGCCCCAGACCGAGAGAGATTGACAGTTATTTTGTGTTTCTTCCATTTATGAATAATCGCACCAACTATTGTCACCCTCTCACCAAGCTGCTTGGTAATGGTCTTGTAGCCCATTCCAGCCTTGTGTAGGTCTACAATTTTGTCCCTGACAGCCTTGGACAGCTCTTTGGTCTTGGCCATGGTGGAGAGATTGGAATCTGATTGATTGCTTCTGTGGACTGGTGTCTTTTATAAAGGTAACAAGCTGAGATTAGGAGCACTCTGTTTAACCACTTGCCTACAGGGCACTTACTCCCTCTTCCTGCCCAGGCTATTTTTCAGCTTTCAGCGCTGTGGCACTTTGAATGACAATTGCACGGCCATGCTACACTGTACCCAGATTAAATTTTTATCATTTTCTTTACACAAATAGAGCTTTCTTTTGGTGGTATTTAATCACTGCTGGGTTTTTTATTTTTTAATGCCACAACTCCCAGTGCAGATTCTTTGCAGATGTACATGGAGTGCTGGTGTTTTAACTATATAGCTAAGATATGGTTGCAATAAATTGGAGATACTGTTTGCAATAACATTATCTGAGGAAATTGTTATCAAAAATCTGAAAACAAGAGGACCTTTACTACTTTTAAAGACATTTTCCTGTTAGTGCTGCTGTTGGCAATACTACAAAGAAGTAGGGAAACAGTAGGCCTAATAAGAGAAAATCCCCCTTGTTACTGGTGGCTTACATAATTATAGTCCTTTCATCACCCTGAAGAGTATATTTGTCTGCTGGAAAGAAGTAAATCTCATGGCAACAATAAAGACATCCATTTTAGAGAGAAACGCCTCCGTCTTCCTTCCTTCTCACCCGTCACATACTTGTTATTTAATGATAGTAAATCACTCACAATATGGTCTCATCTCTGGCTTACATTTTTATTGTTTTTTTAATAATACCAGCCCCAGTAGAAGTTTACTGTCTAATGCCCCTTTGTAGTCATCAATCTAGACATAAGAAATCTAAAGCTGGCCATACACTAGTAGATTATTGAACAAGTGTTCATATGAAAAGTCTTTTGAAATTACTTAAAAAAAGTTTGCTTTTATAATTCATTTTTGGAGTTAATAGAATTTCCCAATCAAAAACTACATTCACTGTTATGTATGTTAAATATGTTCATTTGAGAGAAATTTTCCTTCCTGCTCCTTTGGACTTTTTCATCACTGCAATCCAAAACCAACGTCAATTTGACCCCAATCACGATTACAAAATTAAATAAAAATGTTGTTTTTGGGTAATTTAGGTAATCCCTGGCGGTATGATTATGTCAGGAATTTTGTACCAAAAGCGGTACAATTTTTTGCATGGAAAATTGGTGTTATGTATTGTAGGCCTGCAATTCTTAGTAATTATTTACTTAAACCTGACCAAACAAGACTCTAGTAGACATCCCAGATATGATAAAGTTTGAAACACAAAATCATGAATTATAATCTAATAAATAATATAATTTTATTCAATAATGTAATACAGAATAATGAAATTTGTCAAACAAAAAAAATTCAATAAACATCCTGAGTGTGATAAATTTTGAAACAAGGTACAGCACAAAGTCCGACGTCACAATCAGGACAATGGAACCTGCTTTCTTTTCGGACTTTCTTTCCATTGCCATCTCTCTTTGAACAGCAAACCACGCACATCCTGGTAGGTGCGGACTTTTTTGCGGTTGGCGGTGTGTAGTCCATAAAGTGACAACCAGTCAGGCGTTCTGGGTTGGCAACGTCAACAGCACGTCGTCCTGGTCTGTTCACAGCTACTGATGGCGTCTGGTGGTTGACAAAAATCTGCTCAGCCACCTTCCAGATGAAATCTGAATGAACAAGAGGCTTGTCACTCTTTGCTCTGTACAGGATATATGCGTTCCAAAGGCATTGTTGCAGAAGATGCCTAAAAATCTTCTTATAATATTTTTTTTGCTGTTTGCGCATAGCCAGATAAAATGTCATTGCCTGATCGGCTCTGTCGACACCTCCCATTGTATTATTATAGTCTATCACGACTTGCGGCTTCAGCACATCTTTCCCACCTTTTGTGTGGACCATGGCAGTGGAGGTATTGTGCACAGTACTCATGAGACACACGTCCTTCTTGTCTCGCCATCGCATTGCCATCATCTTACCCTTCTGCCAGGCAACCATTTCTCTGGTTTTTAGTTTTTTCTTGGCAAACATAGATGGCATGTCACGTCGGTTAGGCGTAACGGTACCATACGCATCAGTCTTGTTTTGTAGCAAAACCTCATACAGTTTCGGAGACGTGTAGAAATTGTCCATGGTCACACAATATCCCTGGTTCAGCAATGGCTCCAGCAGTGTAAGGACAGATGATGTGGCCATCCCATAGCCGCTGTACCTGGGGTTGAACTTCGTGCCTTTACCGGTGTAAATGACCGAATTCCAGATGTACCCAGTGGATGACTCGCAGAGCATGTAGGATTTGATGCCAAACCGCGCTCTTTTGGATGCAATAAACTGTATCCAGCTTAGGCGTCCTTTGTAGGCCATCAAACTTTCATCCACGCTGACGTCCCTTTCTGGCACGTAGGTCCGCTGGAAATTGGTCACAATAATTTGGCATACTTCCCAGATTTTTTTTAGTTTGGGCGCAGGATGCGTGGCCTCATCAAATTCTTCATTGTTCGTGAAGTGGAAATACTTCATGATGAGGGAAAACTGTTATTCTGACATCACGGTGCCAAAAAGCGGAGTGGTCAGTAACTTATTGGCGGTCCAGTACCATTTCTGGAGCGGTTTCCCCACCAATCCCTGAAGAATAATGAGTCCCAGAAACAGCCAGATGTCCTCTCTGGTCACCGGTTCCCACCTTCTGCTTCTGGAAAACCTGGCATGCAGCGTAGCGGATTGCTGCTCTTGGTAGCGATTTGTCTCTGTGACAATTTTTTCAATTACCTCCTCAGTGAGGAATAATTGCAGGTATGCCAGAGGGTTGTCACTCTCAACATCTACCTTCATCCCAGGTGATCCAGTGAAGGGGAATCTTGGGGGTGCTACCTGGTCCGTATCGCAGTCTATTGGGCACCAAGTGCGCACATCACTGAGGTCAGGTGCAGGATCATCACCGTTGTCACTTGACAGATCAGTGTCAGTGTCAGGCGACAAATCTCCCCACGACTCACTATCGCTCAGTTCTGCGAGAAACTCTGTGTCGCTGTCGCTGTCACTCAACTGGTCCAAAAGTGCTTTTTTAATAAAGTGGCGCTTTGATGCCATGTTACAAAAATGTTATGGGCACAAATGACAGGAAAATGACAGGCAAGGGGTACTGTACAGTAATCTTGTGTCAGATCTGAGATGATACAGTGTAATCCTCTCAGATTACAATGTATCACCTCTTTTATGTGTGTGTCACTTTTGAATTTCCCGCCCAGTTCCGCTCCCATGCGCCGCTGTTGCTCGCAGGGAACGGAACTAGAAATTTAGATGCTGTTCGGATCTCTCGGCAGTGATCTAGACGGCGATCACAGCGGAGGACGTTGCTGGATCGCCAGGAGAAGGTAAGGGGACTCCGCTGAAGGCTCTGCAACATTACCCCGAGAGTGACTCGGGGTTACCGCTCCTGGCAGAGAAAATCAACCCCGAGTCACGCTCGGGATTACTGCCAGGGAGGTTAAAGGACAAAGGCAAATGCATTTGACCTCAATTCTACATTTCAACATATGATGTAGGGGTAGGAGATTCAGAGCCATATAATCTGAGACCACCCTGGCCATTGTCCCAGTGTTTAGGGGTAGGATAGAGCATTTATTCCAATTGACCTTCAGAACTCAGTAAAAGGTAAACTCATCTAGAATCCAAAACACTGCACATGGCAAAGGGCCTGGGTCATTAAAAAAAAGAAGTAAGTCATCGACATATAGGGCCAGACAATCTCTGAAACCACCCACCACTAGGGCGCTCACCTTGGGAGAAGAGCAGAGAGTGCTATTGCCATAGGCTTCTTCATTCGCACAATTAAAAAATGGTGATGGGGCCGTCCTGCCTAATACCTCTACCAATCTGAAAATAAGAAGAGAGAGTGTGACCTATTTACAGGGCTGCACTGGGGATTTTATATAGCAGGTAGATCCAGGGTAGAAAGTTCAGCCCAAAACCCATGTGGGGGAAGTACCCTCTCTATTTACTATTCCAAGTCAACTAAATCCAAGGCCTTTTTAATTTCTAATGAAACTATGGCTCTTGAGGCCAAATTCTCATACGAAATGTGTAGATAGGAAAAAAATGAACGTTCTTAAAATTAACATTTTCTAATAAAATTCTACTAGTTTACAGCCAACATAAAGCTAATTTCTTCTAAGATTTAACTATCAACATTTTCTGTGAGTAAGGGAGAGCAATTGCAGGAAATAAACTTGAGTATTCTGTGCAGCAAAGCAACAGTGCTAAGCAAGTAGAGGATTATGTTGTGGATGTACCAGATTCTACATTATGTAATAAGAATATTCCTGCGCTACCCAATTGGAAAAAGAAAAGAAAAGAAAAAATCAGAAAAATAGTAAAAACGCACGTATGCGACTGGACAGCTGCATGCACCGAAGCAAGGGTCAGACATAATCCCAAAATCAAACTGGGGTATAGGGGGGGAGGTGCTGCGCTAACCAGAAGAAAGCTGTAAATCTCTGTCTGTGGTCAATTAATAAAATGACATAAAATCGCATAATAAATCGCATAAATAAGTGTTGACACTAAAAAACATTCAAGTCTTAATAATCAGCATCATGTGTATGTGAAAAAAAGTGCATAAAAAATCCTTTTCAATTGGTATATACTAAATAACAAAAAAATCGCATAAATAAGTGTTGACACTAAAAACATATAAATCTAGATAATCATGTGTTGGTGCACAAAGGGACATAAACACTACTTCATGTGAATAATTCTAAATAAAAATACATAGAATAAATCAGAAATAACCATCAAAAACATATCCTTATAAATGGTGCAAAACGTACAAAGTGCCAGTGCTTAAAGGTGATCTAGATTTCGCAAATAAAACACATCAATCCAACGCAATATGGATAATAAATAATATAAATAAATGTCCCAATAATAGTGATATAAAATATATTTATTTATATTGTGCTGGCCTGCGAAACAAATGACCAATGACATGCCAGTAAGTGCAGCAAACTTAAAGTGCCAGTGTAAAAGTCATTGAAGGTGCAAAAGCAAGTTCTCGTGTATTCAATAAAACAACAGTGGGGTGTCTGGGATGCAATTCACTCAGTGTCCTCTTCGTGCATAAAACACTAATGTAAGCAGTGGCCCCTTATCTAGCGGTGCTAGGTCAACCGCATGAATTGTAGCTAAAACGCCAGGTCCTGAGCCTCAATCGCGTCCCTATATCCACGCTTGTCGGTGTTGGGTTATCCTAATGGCAGCTGATTACAAGTGGCTATGGTCCTATCAGGGGTCCTGGACCAGCGCGAATCCTAGCTCAGCCTCCACATCTCAGGTATGTATGTACAGGAATATGCAGGACAAAGGTATTTGATAGTGAAGTATGTATTAACCAGGTAATGCTTTATTAAAAATCTTTAAGTAGATGAACTCACATAAAAACAATGCAGAGCAAACCTCTCTCCTACGAGCAGCGAACTCGTTCTGTGTCTAGCAATGTGAAACAGCCTATTCCGTCCCTACGCGTGACATCACCGATCACGTGACTTCTTCAGGGAAATGTTAGATCTGAGGTCTTTTTACCCCAGATCTTACATTGAAGAGGTCCTGTCATGCTTTTTATCTATTACAAGGGATGTTTACATTCCTTGCAATAGGAAAAAAGTGACCCAATTTTTTTTTTAATAAGGACAGTGTCAAAATAGAAAAATAAAAATGAGGCTTCATTAGTTACCCAATTATATGTGAGTCCCTCATTTTAAACATGTTTAATTGAGAAATTAAAGCCCTAATTCATTTTATGGCAACAGATATTGATCAGATTACAACTGTCAACTTTTTATCCGCACTCTTATTGTATTGACTGGTGATAGAGGTGAGATCACATACCCATATACATTAGAAAACAATGTAATTTCTGCGGGTGGTCGCTGAGTCAGCCACTAAGGCCCCTTTCACACTGGGGCGGTAGGGGGCGTCGGCGGTAAAACAGCGCTATTTTTAGCGCTGTTTTACCGCGGTATTCGGCCGCTAGCGTTGCGGTTTTACCCCCCGATGGCGGCCGAAAAAGGGTTAAAACCACTTGTACAGCGCGGCTATAGCCGCGGTATTACCGCGGTATAGCCGCACTGTCCCATTGATTTCAATGGGCAGGAGCGGTGAAGGAGCAGTGAATACACCGCTCCTTTACCGCTCCAAAGATGCGGCTTGCAGGACTTTTTTTACCGTCCTGCCAGCGCACCGCTTCAGTGTGAAAGCCCTCGGGCTTTCACACTGAACAAACAGCGGAGGCTGTTTAGGGGCGGTTTGCAGGCGGTATTTTTAGCGCAATAACGCCTGCAAACCGCCCCAGTGTGAAAGGGGCCTAACAGATAGGTTAGGGATTGGGTCAGTTAAAAGGCATTCAAGGGGACAGAGTAGGTGAAGAAAAATGTGCAGTATAACAAGTTTGCTTAAGCTAGCCATACAATAGTATAATTTTGAATGAACATTTGTACACATATTTGTATGAATATTTTCAGTACATTCGATGATTTGGTGAATGTCATTTGCAAGTGCTTCAAATTTTTGCTTGCTTGTACCATTCCAATTTTGGAATGAATGTAATTTCCCAAACGAAAACCACTTTCACAATTAGAATTTCATTCATATTCTTTGAGAAAGCAATGTGCTTAGTGTAAAACTGGTCAGAATAGAATTTGTTCCTGCTGGCTTTTTTAATTTAAGTTAGATTATTTTGCATCTCGGTGTGGGGCATTCCGGTGGTTGATACAGGTGATTGCTTTGGTGTAGATGAGCTGAGCCAGAACTTAAGATGTGATTGTGAAATGTGGAGCCTGATTTCACCTGAAGTGTCATGTGAAATATTTGACATTAGAAATTAGTTCAATAAAGAAAAATTTCCATCCTTTTCCTTCAATATTTCTCATCAGTACGATTGAAAATAAACGTCAATTTGACCCTACTAATGATTAGAAAATCAAGCTAATATACTTAAAACATTTTGACCAAAATGCTCCTGGAGTATGGCCAGCTTTAGTCTATTGCCCCCTTCATGTATACAAAGAATAGAGTGAGGAAGGGTTATTTCTGCTGTTTTTATTGCTATATGTGTCCCTGCAAAGGAAATTCACCCTCTCTTTTTATCCTGATGACATTTGTCACCAAGACTAAAGGTAAGGAAAAATCCAAAATGTGGTTTGTCACAAGAACAGGAATAGAGGTGAAGTCTTTTACTGGGGACACTGGGGGGTTGATTAACTAAAACTGGAGAGTGGAAAATCTGGTGCAGATCTGCATAGAAACCAATCAGCTTCCAGTTTTTTTTTTGTCAAAGCTTAAATAAACAAGCTAAACAAGATTTTGCACTCTTCAGTTTTAGTAAATCGACCCCAAAGTGTGGTGCCAAATGATTAAGAGGGGATAAACCTCACTTTGGAGACATTTTTTCTCACAAGGGAATTCCTGCCAGTGAGACATACATGGCAAATTGCAGAAAATAAATAAAAATCTGACAGGGCTTTTAACCATTCCCTAGTTTATCCAAAAGTAGAGATGAATTCACAGCAATTTCTATGGAGAAAAAAAAACCCAAAGCAATATGATGCGTGGCAAAAACAACTTCAAATCGAGCTGCATACCACATTCAAAATATACTATACCACTTCAAACTCACTTTAAATCTCTTTAGGCTTCACATACATGTCAGTGGTGATCTGCGATTGAGTGAAGATTGAGACATTCATCTGCACCTCATCCAGTCACAAAGGCCTTGTATCCATTGAAAAGAATGCAAGCCGTATTTCAGAATGGATGAGCTGCAGAGCAAATGACCTGCTGTCATCAGCGTACTTGTGGGGTTGATGTACTAAAACTGAAAATCCAAAATCTGGTGCAGCAATGCATAGAAACCAATCAGCTTCCATGTTTTTTTTGAAAAATCATTGTGGATCAATGTTTGTACAACTGCATGTGAACATTGACAAGATGCCCTACATCAACCTTTCTGTTTATTATGTTTATCTTGTTTATTTTGACATTTATATGATGAACCTTGCTGAAACTGTAAATTTCCATACCAATATGTATGTTAATAAAATCATTAATTTGGTGTTATTTTTGATGTACATTCATCATACTGTAATTTCTGTACATATATTTACCCATTTATTTGATCTATTTGTGCAGGTACGGTAGCACATATCCCCTGAGGAAGCCTATAAAACTGCAAAACATGTAGGGATTCCTACACCATGACAAGCAACTGTAACCAATTCAAAATGTGGGTATCAAACATGCAAACATGAAATGTCCACATGTTTTTATATTCTTACTTATTTTGTCTTTTAATATGAAATATATGAATACATAGATTATATTTTGACATATGTTGTGATTCAAGTTATTGGCACCTACAAAATTCCAGCTCTACCACAGAGCATCTCGTGTGTCTTTTTTTTGTCAAAGGTTAATTCACCAAGTTAAAGCTGATTGGCTACCGTGTACAGCTGCACCAGATTTTGCACTCTCCAGTTTTAGTAAATCAACCTCTGTAAATTTGAGTGTTGGAATCCAACGTTGACTGTGCTGTACGGGAGGAATAAATGTAAAAGTATTACATAGTCCAGCAGCAACCACACATTGCACACACTTTATTAGCGCATAATTCATTTTACTGTGCAAATAGCTAAAAATAGTTTTTGGCTGAAGTTAAGCTTTAATCTAATTACCTTGCAGCAGTCAACAAAAATTAGATTAGTTAAGAGGAAAACAGGAGCAAAAGTGTGACTAGTCCTGGGCTTTTACCACATACAATATGTAACCTCAAAATATTACAAGCAAAATGCACATGTGCCTAAGCAGATATAGGTATGTGCAAATATGCATAAATATACTTTATGTTTAATTATTTATGTTATAATGAAAGTGACCCAATAAAAATAATATCAAAATAAATATAGCCTGCTAAAGAAAAGTAAAAATTAAAATAAAGCTTTAAAATAAAAATGTATAAATCATAAATAATAGAAATAAACCATGAATTGTAAGGGGGGATACTGATTATGCCATAAATATAATAGTGTTGACATTTTCTACTCCATTCTCTTTAATTTGGCACAGACAAAGGTCAGGCACCTTGTATTCATTCTAATTCAATCTGTAATCATATTAATTATAAATGAAGATGTGAACACCATTCTGCTGTAAAGAACAGGATGTGGTGCTGAAGCTATGATTTTATTGAATATTAATAGCTATTTATTATATGCACAGTGTGTAAAACCACCTGCCTTTATTTTGCATACACATGAAAATTTTACATGCAGATGTAAAGAGCGTCTGGCCTCTAATAAAGACATATGGCTTGGAGATTGAATAAGCATACTTTTACTATTGAAATGATCTATATTATAGAGTAAGTACAGCGCAGAAATATACTGTATGTATTTGGGAAGATGCATTAAAGCAGAACTCCAGGAAATGTGAAATCGCTTGGAATTTTAAATTATTCATAGAATGTAAGGTGTTAAGTTAAAGGTCGGGAGGGGGGGTATAAAATTGCACTAGCACTTACTGTATGTACAGTATACGAGAGCCACAACTCATATGCACAGTGAGACAGAAATAGAATAAGAGCTGTACTATCCTGCATTAAGAGAAAATAATACATGTTTAAAGAAAATGGCAGCAGTCTAAACGTGGTATACACCGCAGCAGAGATGACTTTTTTTTTTCTTTTAAAGGTATGTTTATTAAGTTTTACTAAGAGAACATACACAAAAAAAAAAAAAAAAGAAAACATTCCTTAGCTATTTCTCGCAACCTTTCTATTCACAACAGAGAGATATCACAATCAGTACAATGAGTGTCACACATCACATTTAACATCAGCTCATAGAAGGAGACAAAAAAAACATAAACATTTAATCGTCTGGAATTACAGAGGCAAGGGTTAGAGGATTGGAGATCCAACAATCCCCAAATAGCATCAGTTTAGGTTTTTTACAGATTTCAAAAGTAAGCTTATATAACAGGAGACTAGCATTAATCAACTGCAGCCAAAGGGTAGTTGTAGGAGGGGAAGCTCCTTTCCACTATAATAGAAGTGTCTTTCTCGCATTAAAATAAATGATACGTAATTGGCGCTTCTCATATTTAGAAACGCAAAGCTTACCAAATATACAGAGTAAACAGTTTTTAGCATGCGATATGTTGGGGAAGCCTAGGGCTGAGGAGATGAAGGTATTGACTTCAGACCAGAATGTGTGAATGAAGGGTCAAGTCCAAAAACAATGGAAGAAGTCAGCCGAACCACCACAACCCCTAAAATAATTGGCATCTGGGCTTAAGCGGTGTAAAGTGAGTTTGGTGAAACAGCTTACCGTATATACTCGAGTATAAGTCGAATTTTTCAGCACATTTTTTTGTGTTGAAAGTGCCCCCCTCGACTTATACTCGAGTCAAGCACTTTTCTGCAGCAAAAAATGTCATTTTCCGAACCGACTTTGGGACCCCGTATCTCAGGGCCACTTAGAGCTAGGAACCCCAAGTTTGGTGTGCAAACCCAGTCGAATTGGTTTCACAACATATCCAAAGCTGAAGTTCCTAGCACTAAGTGACCCCGAGATACGGGGCCCCAAAATCAGTTCGGAAAATGTCATTCTCTGCTGCAGAAAAGTGCTTGACATTTTCTTAACCGACTTTGGGGCCCCGTATCTCAGGGCCACTTAGAGCTAGGAACCCCAAATTTGGTGTGCAAACCCAGTCGAATTGGTTCCACAACATATCCAAAGCTGAAGTTCCTAGCACTAAATGGCCCTGAGATACGGGTCCCCAAAACCGGTTCAGAAAATGTCATTCTCTGCTGCAGAAAAGTGCTTGACATTTTCTAAACTGATATTTGGGGCCCTGTATCTCAGGGCCACTTAGTGCTAGAAACCCCAGCTTTGGAAATTTTATGGTGCTAGTTCCACTGGATTTGAACACCAAATTTGGGGTTCCTAGCACTAAGTGGCCCCGAGATACGGGGCCCCACATTCGGTCAACTGTGTCCATCTGCAGCACTGTCATTTCGGGACCCTTTGGGTTCAGAGACCCCAAATTTTGGCTGCAGCTAGGGGGCATCTAGGAACCCTTAACTACCGAGTTTGAAGTTCAGGGGACCTATGGCTGCAAATGGGCACAGTAAGGCATGCAAATGGGCACAGTGATGCTGCAAATGGGCATTGTTGACCCTCTTTTCCACTTACAGTAGCTGTGCATTTCTCACCCTCGTCTTATACTCGGGTCAATAAGTTTTTCCCATTTTTTTGTGGTAAATTAGGGCCTCGACTTATACTCAGAACGACTTATACTCGAGTATATACGGTAAGTTGTATGATCTTATCTTTGGAGGAAAATATGGATGACTGATAGGACCGCTCAAACTCTGACCAGTCTGAGTGACTAATGAGCAAGTCTAATGTGTAATGTGCAAGTCTAATGACATCCATTTACAATGGGCCATTAGTTATCTGGTATTGGAATCTGAGATTAGTGCATAGTAGTATTGGTTAATAAATCCTCTTTTATCATGTCTACGTAGCAGTTTCAAGGGGATCAACTTCTATTGGGTTGGTGAGAGAACCAAATTGTGTCCTGATAGCATGGTAGAGTTGGAAATAAATAAATAGGAATTTAACAGGGAGATCAAATTCCTTTCGCAGTTGAGCAAAAGATTTGAAACCCTGCAGGGTATATAAATGACACAATCGATTAACACCTCATGAGGACCATCTTTGCACATCTGGAATGGTGCCTAATTCGGGGAGAGGGGTTAAACCATAAGGGGGAGTTAGGGGAAGTCCTCCATGGAGCAGTCATGAAACACTTCTGAACTCAGAGAAACAGAGAGAGCGTAGTATTAGGCAAAGTATTGCCACAAGGGGAGGGAACCAACATCCATAAGCAATATTATGCAAGGTTTCAAAAGAAGGGACTATAGCAGCCTCAGTAATAGTGCATACATTAGCTGTGGTAAGGTTAAGCCATTTATGGACATTAACAAGTTGAGATGCCACGTAATGGGCAGAAAAGTTTGGAAAGGCCAGGTCCGCCTTGGAGGCAGGTCATTTGAGGACAGTTAGGGCTATCCTAAGGGTTTGTTTCTGCCATTAAACCTATTGTATCGATCTGTTGAAACAATGGCATATGTATCTTACATGGGCAATTGGCCAGCACATTAGTGTAATTTTGGTAAAAAGATCATCATATTTACTCTCTCCATTAGGTCCATGGGAAGGTCCATACATTGTTTGGTTTTGTTGCAGCAGGGAGACTAGGGGGGAAATATTATTGTAAATGTATGTATGTAATAGTAATTGAAGCACCATTCCAAGATATTTAAAGAAGTGAGTAAGTTGAAATTGTGAGCCCCGGTGTAACCACTGAATGAACAGGGAACAAACTAGAAGCCTGAGTAGTCACCAAATTCCTCAGTCGTATCAAGTAAACTTAAAGACTCATTAGAAGCTGCTAAATATATCAATGTATTGTCAGTATAGAGTGAAATACGCTCTTACGAGGTATCAATGGTAAGGCCTTTTGTTGGGGGGGGGGGGGGGGGGTTCATCCAGGGTCAAAAGCCAAAGAGCTGTAAGATATGCAGAAGATAGGGCCAGAGAAAACCATTTTTTAATCCCCCCCCCTCACAATTGTATGAATCTTTTAAATAGCAACCATGGCAAAGATGGAGAACTCCTTCCCCACATATAATCCTCCCCCCTGCCCCCCCCCCCCACCCAACACAACCCACCCAACACAACCCACCCCACTCTGATCTCCCCAGATCCTGGCCCACAAAAATGCTGCCACCTCTCTATATCTCACTCCAGTGACTATGTTCCCCCTTCTGACAGTGACAGGTCTGGTTGTATTAGTGATCTGTGTAAAGTGATCTGTAGACTGAATGGCTAAATGTCTGTAATGAACGTAAGTTTGCCTGCTTATTTGATTGGTTCGACCAGAGAAAACATTTTTGCCAACAAAAATTACTAAAATCTCTTTGCCTGGTGTTCTGCTTTAAAATAAAAAAAAGCAAATTAAAATAAAAAAATAAAAAAGAACAATAATTTATGTTCATAGCAACCAACCCTTAATTCTTGCCTAATGTTTCAATAAAATCAAAATTGATTGATTACTTTTGGCAGCCAAATAACTTTTATGCTAACTATATTTTCTTCAGGAAGAAACAAGTGCCCCTCATGGGTGTGTATGGAAAGAAAAATGTCTTGCTATTGGCTGTTTGTGTTTGTACCAACAGATCTCAGATCGCCCCTCCTTTATTATTATATATGCAGCTTACCAATCATTCGAAGTGGTGGCTGCATTAGGTTTCTTTTTTAGGCTTTTTTTCCCACTGTTTTCACCTGGTGAACTGACCAGTAGCACACCTTCTGTATTAGAGTGCCTCCACTCTGGATCAATGAGCACAGTGGGCATCTTTAGACAGCAGCATTGCCAGTCTAGAGGGAGGGGAGTGTTAGATGTACTAGCAGATTTAAATACATTAACTAATTGAAACCAAACTCTAGCTACTACTGCAGCTACACAAGCAGTTAAAGCAACACTTTTTTTTTCCATTTGAGATAAAGGTCTTACATGAATAAATAAAAGCTGATCAATGTAAGCAACCCTGTCAGTGCTAAATAGTTTGTCTCTTCCTTCCAACAGCTACATTTTGCAAGAAATTTGGTTCTGTTAAAAGACAACAGACTTACTGGCAGGATCACCAGGAGAGAAAGCCTAAAAAAGAAAACGAATGCAGGCACTACATCTAAGAAATGCAAAGCTGCAATATAAAAATGCTTGATGTTTGGGTTTAATACCATTGCATGCCCTTCAAACCCAGATCAGCACTCACCTTTCCCCCTTAAACTCTTCAAATCTTACATCAGCTCTTTCCCCTTTTCCTCCTTTATCACTTCAGAAGAAAGGGCACTGAAGGTTTAATGATGTTTTTATGCTGTATACAGTCAGGTCCATAAATATTGGGACATCGACACAATTCTAATCTTTTTGGCTCTATACACCACCACAATAGATTTGAAATGAAACGAATAAGATGTGCGTTAACTGCAGACTTTCAGCTTTAATTTGAGGATATTTACATTCAAATCAGGTGAACGGTGTAGGAATTACAACAGTTTGTATATGTGCCTCCCACTTTTTAAGGGACCAAAAGTAATGGGACAAATGACTGCTCAGCTGTTCCATGGCCAGGTGTGTGCTATTCCCTCATTATCCCATTTACAAGGAGCAGATAAAAGGTTCAGAGTTCATTTCAAGTGTGATATTTGCAATTGGAATCTGTTGCTGTCAACTCTCAATATGAGATCCAAAGAGCTGTCACTATCAGTGAAGCAAGCCATCATTAGGCTGAAAAAAACAAAACAAACTCATCAGAGAGATAGCAAAAACATTAGGTGTGGCCAAATCAACTGTTTGGAACATCCTTAAAAAGAAAGAACGTACCGGTGAGCTCAGCAACACCAAAAGACCCGGAAGACCACGGAAAACAACTGTGGTGGATGACCGAAGAATTCTTTCCCTGGTGAATAAAACACCCTTCACAACAGTTGGCCAGATCAAGAACACTCTCCAGGATGTAGGTGTTTGTGTGTCAAAGTCAACAATCAAGAGAAGACTTCACCAGAGTGAATACACAGGGTTTACCACAAAATGTAAACCATTGGTGAGCCTCAAAAACAGGAAGGCCAGATTAGAGTTTGCCAAACAACATCTAAAAAAGCCTTCACAGTTCCGGAACAACATCCTATGGACAGATGAGACCAAGATCAACTTGTACCAGAGTGATGGCAAGAGAAGAGTATGGAAAAGGAAAGGAACTGCTCATGATCCAAAACATACCACCTCATCAGTGAAGCGTGGTGGTGGTAGGGTCATGGTACGGGCATGTATGGCTGCTAAAGGAACTGGTTCTCTTGTATTTATTGATGATGTGACTCCTGACAAAAGCAGCAGGATGAATTCTGAAGTGTTTCGGGCAATATTATCTGCTCATATTCAGCAAAATGCTTCAGAACTCATTGTACGGCGCTTCACAATGCAGATGGACAATGACCCAAAGCATACTGCGAAAGCAACCAAAGAGTTTTTTAAGGGAAAGAAGTGGAATGTTATGCAATGGCCAAGTCAATCACCTGACCTGAATCCGATTGAGCATGCATTTCACTTGCTGAAGACAAAACTGAAGGGAAAATGCCCCAAGAACAATCAGGAACTGAAGACAGTTGCAGTAGAGGCCTGGCAGAGTATCACCAGGGATGAAACCCAGCGTCTGGTGATGTCTATGCGTTCCAGACTTCAGGCTGTAACTGACTGAAAAGGATTTGCAACCAAGTATTAAAAAGTGAAGGTTTGATGGATGATTGTTAATCTGACCCATTACTTTTGGTCTCTTTAAAAGACACATATACAAACTGTTGTAATTCCTACACTGTTCAACTGATTTGGATGTAAATACCCTCAAATTAAAGCTGAAAGTCTGGAGGTAAAGCACATCTTGTTCGTTTAATTTTAAATCCATTGTCGTGGTGTATAGAGCCAAAAAGATTAGAATTGTGTCGATGTCCCAATATTTATTGACCTGACTGTATATTTCTTTGTTTTTCATCTAACTATCTCATGACTAATTCATAGCCATGAGATTGTGTTTGCACATACAAGCCTAATCAGCAGACATAGGTCTCTTCAAGAACATTTTGACTTGTAAACATTGCTGGAATGCATTGTATAACTTTAACTCTTGTTTAGAATAGTTTCAAATGGTCTACCCCCTTCTTTTTTAACTGTACATAAGTTTGGGATTTTCCCTGAATAAACTGAACATGTTTTGTCTATGGTGTCATTGTGTGTTCCCAGAGCTCCGTTCGGGAGTTCCCCAACCGTCCGGTTCTGAAAGACCCCAACAAATGCTGGTGTCAGAAGCTCGTGGGATGCAAGATCATCTAAGGTGAGTGAATTGTACCTTATTTTTTGGTGCAATCTAACACCTTAGCTCTGATCAAATTTTGAATAAAAAGAACCGTGGACCATAAAACGGGGAAGAAATAAAGATTTGTTTGGCACAAATCAGGTTGCGCTTTGCATACAAGTTTTTCAGGAGCTGCACAAGGTGCCATGTTTGGTACGCGGCTGATGGCTGTGTGGCTCCCGTTGTAACTGTATATATTGTTGACCGGATTGTGGGATGTCTCTGTTAAAGGAGATTGGACAGCTGATCCCAGAGAGCAGCAGGTCTGAAAGAACACACATGCACATAGGGATAGCAGAAGGAGAAACCATTTGGTATGGCGGCTTCCCTGCATCCTTACAGAGTGTTTAAGGCTGGGTTGAAAATGGGCTCCCAAGTAGATATGCACCTCCGATTTATGGAGAAAATTGTAAAGATTATGTAGGAAGAGTGTCAATAACAAATTATTACTAAGTTAATCCTTGGTGACAAGGCTGCTTTTTCATCTTTCGGACCTGATCCAGGATGGGATATGACTGATATGGAGAGTGGCTGGAATTGAGAAAACGTTCCTTCTATCAACACTCCCATAGTATCCGGTGCTCATGTTGATGCATATACTCTGGCTACAGTGGAAAGTCAGACAAAGCTATGGGAAGAAATTGCTAAAGAGGCTGAACTGCTTGGAAAGGGACAAACTTCCCTTCCCACAGAAGTGGCATGTAAGCAAAAATCTAAAGAGAGCATTCTTGAATTTTGGAAAAGGTTTGTTAAGGTCTGGAAGGAAGAAGCAGGTTTAACTACAGAAAACAATATGGGAAAAATGATGATACAAACATTTATTTCAGGATTGAAGCCACAACAGGGCCTTCTGGTAAAAGAAGTTGATTTCAGAGTGGCCTGGTCTGGATATAAAGGGGTTTATTGAGAAAATGTTATAGAAAGAAGCTGCAGGTTTATTTAAAAGTAAAGAAAGTGATACTAAAATGTATTATTAAGGAGGCTTACAGCATTGCTATCCCAGTCAAGGAAGGGTTAAAGATAGCAAGGAATGCAGAGACAGTTCCTGAGGGGAGGGAGAGGTAAAGGCAGAGGAAGAGGGGGGCACCCTGTGCTCGCAGAACACACTGTTTTAATTACGGACAGGAAGGACTATGGAGGAATCAGTACCCATACCCTCCGCGACAGAATGTGACATATACCCCTTAGGACAGCACTCAACAAGCCCCTAAAACAAAACCCCAAGGTATGGGCACAGAGTAGATTTGATGTGGGACACATAGATTGCACTCCCTACAAAGCAAGGTTAAAGAAAGGAATAATACCAGTGGTTCTTAAGCAGTATCCACTGTCACAGGAATAGATTGAAGGCATCAGACCTTTGGTGCAATCTTTTCTGAAACAAGGGATAATAAAAAGTGTAATATCACCATGCAACACTCCAATTAATCCTGTACCTAAGGCGAGTGGCTTAACTCCAATGTAAAAATGCATATAAAAGCAAAGGAGAAGGCCTTCAAAAAATACAGGGTTGAGGGATCATCATCAGCATTCAGATTTTATAAAGAATGCAACAAGAAATGTAAGGGTGCAATAAGGACAGCTAAGATAGAACATAAAAGACACATAGCGGAGGAGAGCAAAAAAATCCCAAGAAATTCTTTAAGTATGTAAACAGTAAAAAAGGGAGGACAGACCATATTGGCCCCAAAGAAGAATGAGGAAGGTACGAAGCCCGGCGGGTGTGGAGAGGCGGCTCGTTGTACATCTTGCGGCATGTATGCATTCCTTGATCATCCGATCGAGGGCAAATACTGTTGTGCAAAATGTAAGCGCATTGTTTCCCTGGAAGCCCAGGTTCTGAATCTGGGGAAGCAACTGTCAGCACTGAGAAGTCCCTCCATACTAAAGGAGAGCCAGGAACGTACACGGCAGGTGCCGGCTGGGGCCAGCACAGAGGCGGGTGGAGACAAAGAGGTGCAGGCACTAGCAAACATTAGATGGGTGACAGTCAGGAAGGGTAGAGGGGGAAGTGCCAGGGAGGCCGATCCAGGGCTGGAGCATCCCAATAACTACGCTCCATTGAGTGACATTGGTGAAACCAGTCAGGGACCAGCACTGCTGGAGCTGAGGGACTCTCCTAGCTGCCGGGGGAAGAACTCCTCCAGTGAGAGTGGGGGGGAAGTGAAGGGAAAGGAAAGACAGACTCTGGTGGTAGGGGACTCAATTTTTAGAAGGACAGAAAGGCCAATCTGTAACAAAGACCTGAAGCACCGAATAGTATGTTGTCTACTGGGCGCTCAGGTTCGGCACATCACGGATCTGGTGGACAGATTACTGGGAGGGGCTGGGGAAGACCCAGCTGTCATGGTGCACGTTGGCACCAATGACAAAGTCAGAGGCAGATGGAGTGTCCTAAAGAACGATTTTAGGGACTTAGGAGCTAAATTTAGGAAAAAGACCTCCAAGGTAGTATTCTCAGGAATACTACCAGTACATCGAGCCACACCAGAAAGGCAGAGGGAGATTAGGGAAGTAAACAAGTGGCTGAAGAGCTGGTGTAGTAAGGAGGGGTTTGGGTTCCTGGAGGACTGGGCCGACTTCTCAGTCGATAACCGGTACTATAGAAGGGACGGACTGCACTCAAATGAGGAGGGTGCAGATCAGCTGGGAATGAAGATAGCCAAAAAGTTAGAGGGTTTTTTAAACTAGGCGATGGGGGGAGGGTCGAGAGGTAGAGATAGTCAGCGTGGAACATATTCCAGAGGGTAGTATTGGGGGCATTAGTGGTAGGTTGATCAAAGCACATAAACCCAAGGTAAGTATAGTAGCAAGTCCTAGTTTCAATCTCGGAACACCCAATAAGAGGATAATATTCAAACGGGTTAAACTACGTGGCATGTTCACCACTGCCAGGAGCCTGGTGGACAAGATGGGTGAACTAGAGATACTGTTGTACGAGGAGGATTTGGATTTTGTGGGAATTTCAGAGACCTGGTTCAACAGCTCTCATGATTGGCTGGCAAACATTCAAAGGTATACCCTTTATCGCAAGGATAGGGACATTAAAAAAGGTCTCCTATCACAATTTGGATTAGCAGCAAGGATGGGAAGTGTTATCATAACGGGGGATTTTAACTATCCAGACAGACTGGGCGGAGGGAACCGCGCATTCATCTAAGGCTTGCCAGTTCCTAAATGTCTTGAAGGACAATTTTATGGGTCAGATGGTAGACACACAAACTAGAAATAAAGCGTTACTGGATCTGCTGATTACCAACAATACAGACCTGATCACAGATGTGGAAATACGGGGCAATTTAGGTAACAGCGATCACAGGTCAATTGGCTTCATTATAAATCACACAAATAGGAAACATAAGGGGAATACAAAGACACTGAATTTCGAAAGAGCCAACTTCCCTAAACTACGAGCCTTGCTAGAAGGCATAAGTTGGGATAAAATCTTAGGAACAAAGAACACTGAGGAGAGATGGGTTTGCTTTAAGAGAATATTAAACAAGGGCATTAGCCAATGCATCCCATTGGGTAATAAATTTAAAAGAGCAAACAAAAGTCCTGGATGGCTTAACTCCAATGTAAAAATGTAAAATATAAAAGCAAAGGAGAAGGCCTTCAAAAAATACAAGGTTGAGGGATCATCATCAGCATTCAGATTTTATAAAGAATGCAACAAGAAATGTAAGGGTGCAATAAGGGCGGCTAAAATAGAACATGAAAGACACATAGTGGAGGAGAGCAAAAAAAATCCCAAGAAATTCTTTAAGTATGTAAACAGTAAAAAAGGGAGGACAGACCATATTGGCCCCATAAAGAATGAGGAAGGACATCTGGTTACAAAGGATGGGGAGATGGCGAAGGTATTGAATTTATTCTTCTCCTCAGTCTTCACGAGGGAATCGGGGGGCTTCAGTAACCAAAACTGCAGTGTTTATCCTCATGACACATACAGGAAGCACCTCCATGGTTAACAGAGGACAGAATTAAAATTAGACTTGGGAAACTTAACATTAATAAATCACCGGGACCAGATGGCTTGCACCCGAGGGTACTTAGGGAACTCAGTCAAGTAATTGCCAGACCATTGTTCCTAATTTTTACTGACAGTCTACTGACTGGAATGGTACCAGCTGATTGGAGAAAAGCCAATGTAGCACCAATATTTAAAAACGGCCCAAAATACATCCCTGGGAATTACAGACCAGTTAGTATATCATCAATAGTATGTAAACTCTTGGAGGGGATGATAAGGGATTATATACAAGATTTTAGTAATGAGAACAGTTACATTATCAGTAATCAGCATGGATTCATGAAGAATCGTTCTTGCCAAACCAATCTATTAACCTTCTATGAGGAGGTGAGTTGCCATCTAGATAAAGGAAGGCCCGTAGAAGTGACGTATCTGGATTTTGCAAAAGCATTTGACACAGTTCCCCATAAACGTTTACTGTACAAAATAAGGTGCGTTGGCATGGACCATAGGATGAGTACATGGATTGAAAACTGGCTACAAGGGTGAGTTCAAAGGGTGGTGATAAATGGGGAGTACTCGGAATGGTCAGGGGTGGGTAGTGGGGTCCCCCAGGGTTCTGTGCTGGTACCAATCCTATTTAATTTGTTCATATACGACCTGGAGGATGGGGTAAATGGTTCAATCTCTGTATTTGCAGACGATACTAAGCTAAGCAGGGCAATAACTTCTCCGCAGGATGTGGAAACTTTGCAAAAAGATCTGAACAAATTAATGGGGTGGGCAACTACATGGCAAATGAGGTTCAATGTAGAAAAATGTAAAATAATGCATTTGGGAGGCAAAAATATGAATGCAATCTATACACTGGGGGGAGAACCTCTCTGGGAATCTAGGATGGAAAAGGACCTGGGGTTCCTAGTAGATGATAGGCTCAGCAATGGCATGCAATGCCAAGCTGCTGCTAAAAAAGCAAACAGAATATTGGCATGTATTAAAAAGGGGATCAACTCCAGAGATAAAACAATAATTCTCCCGCTCTACAAGACTCTAGTCCGGCCGCACCTAGTGTATGCTGTCCAGTTCTGGGCACTAGTCCTCAGGAAGGATGTACTGGAAATGGAGCGAGTACAACCAAGCGCAACAAAGCTAATAAAGGGTCTGGAGGATATTAGTTACGAAGAAAGGTTGCGAGCACTGAACTTATTCTCTCTGGAGAAGAGACACTTGAGAGGGGATATGATTTCAATTTACAAATATCATACTGGTGACCCCACAATAGGGATAAAACTTTTTTGCAGAAGGGAGTTTAACAAGACTCGTGGCCACTCATTAAAATTAGAAGAAAAGAGGTTTAACCTTAAACTACGTAGAGGGTTCTTTACTGTAAAGTGTGGAATTCCCTTCCACAGGCGGTGGTCTCAGTGGGGAGCATTAATAGTTTCAAGAAACTATTAGATAAGCACCTGAACGACCGCAACATACAGGGATATACAATGTAATGCTGATATAACTGACTATAATCGCACACATGGGTTGGACTTGATGGACTTGTGTCTTTTTTCAATCTCACCTACTATGTAACTATGTCTAAAGAAAAATAAATAATACCTCTAGCGGAATTTTTAAGGCAATGAAAACAAAAATATTGCTAAAATCAATTTATTTATTATTATACAGTAAAAAATATATAAGGTGAGTAGTTTTATCCGAATGATAATAAATGGTAATGAGACAAAAGATAAAATAATTGGCTCAAGCGTATAGCATTTCTACATAAACATCCAATACAAAAACATGAATATAGAAAATTGGCTGGAATAATTGAAAGAGAAGTGTGATGTATCCCACTACCCAGTGTGGACACCCAAGATGGCCACCCTGGTATGTGGTAGTGGAACTCCAACGCGTTTCAACGTTTAGATCATAGTGATACAAGTCTTCTTCAGGGAAAATACATCACAATCTAAAGAAATCAGAAAACAACACTGTTATGGACTGTACAAATGGCCACCAAGTATATCTCCTGCAACAATTGTATTCCTGTGCGACTCACGTTCTCCCAAGGCAGCTCAATAGGGGGCTATATGCCAGAGGGCCGGGGACCCCCCACACACATCAGAAGGACCCGGTCCGTCCCAATACTCTACAAGGCGGCTGGATATGGGTAAAAAATCCAATAGTTCGGCGTCCTTGGCCTCAAAAAAGTTTAAAGGCTATCTATGGTGGGGCAGACAAATAATAGATATAATTAAAAAGTGTATATATAAAAATAAATAAGCAAGTAATAAGCATAGGCAAATCCCCATTGAGTCTCATAGGGAAAAATATCCCTTAGATCCTGCATATGGGGCGCCCATGCCTTCCAGGAGTGAGAGGTCCCGGCTATACAGAGTAAAAAACACTTACTTTGGAGGTGAGAAACTGGTCCTTTTGATGAGGGCCGGATGGAGGTGTTTAATGGTATCCAGAGTTTGTAGTCTGCCCCGTGTACCTGGATGTATATCCAGGATAGAATGGCGCCATTTGCCGTCTTTGGCGTCCTATATGTGGTGTGTGTGGGTATGTAGGCGGAGACCCGACATCGCGCTGGCCAATGGCGCGGCCTGTGGGGCGGGGACCCGACGCCGCGCTGGCCAATGGCGCGGTTCCTGGGGGTCAATGCTGTCAGGAACACTCAGCGTGAGGACGCCGAGTGTTACCTAGGCAGCCCGCTCCGTAGGACGGGTCTGCGCATGCGCGTCGTATCGGCACGCTGTGCGTCAGGCTGGGAGAGTGAAGGATGATGCTGATGGACACCCGCGGCCATCTTTAAAGTGGGCATACGCCCACATTAGGAAGTGTTGTGATTATGGCTAAAGGTAATAGGTAGGGCTGCATGGGAAATAGATGCAGCCACTCCGAGGAATCCCCTAATGATACCCCAGTGGCATCTCCCCCCTTGGTCAGATTGACAGGGTTGGAGAGAGCCGGTGGGGGGGGCTAAAAACGGGGATAAAGATATAGTTAGAAAGTGATAATATTGAGCAGTACATCCCTCCAAGGCTTGAGTGGGTACCACATAAATTCCCCTTCCCCAGAAAAGGAGATCTAATCCAGGGGGTGGGGGAGGAAGGGCTAATAACCACCGACACAGGGGTTCCTGCCTAGCAGTGGTGCACGGCAGGGAAAAAAGGCCCCCTAGCTTAATAAAGCCGTGGGGCCCCCCCTGTGTCGGGTAGGCATTGGACTGGCGGGGTGCAACCAAATGATGGCTCGGGGGCCCCGGGCCTCCACACACAAGGCCCTACCAGAAAGAGCAACGTCCCCGGGAACAGTTAATCGCAGGAGAAGACAAGGGGTAACTGCAGTAAGAGTAGATGGAAAAAATGGTGGAACATTTCAATCCAGAACGTGCATATAATAAAAATTACGTGAACAATATAAACCATAAGTAATAAATTCATAGACAAGTAATTCCAAAGGGTGGGGATTATAGTATCTGCAGACCCCAGCCTTCTGCCGTGACCTTCAATTTCGTGAGCTCTGCAGGGCTAACATTAATGAAAAAGATGTGAGGAAAACCCCCAAAAGGCTAAACAATCTTCAAATAATGTCCGACCACTCTCTCATGAGTCAAGTGTGTGGTGGAAGGACCAAAAGGGGGAAGGGGAAGGGAATGGGAAGAGATGTGAACAGATGTGTAGGGGATGTTGGAACCCGTAAAGGGGAGGGAACAGAAATGGAGGGAAGAAGAGATGAATTAAATGTACAAGATATAGAAGGCAAGACATGCCCCTAATCAGTTTTACCTGATCTAAAGCCCTCTAAAAAGGGCCTGTAACTCTCTGTCTCATTCAGTCCTGGGGGGGTGGTGGCCCTAAGGCGCCTGATCCAGCGCATCTCGCGCTGGAGCAGGGTCTTGTTCCAGTCACCCCCCCTGGTGGGTATATGTAGTCTGTCTATCACAGTGAAGTTGACTTTAGGCATCCTGTATCCATGCTGCTGTGCTACATGTCTGCCCAGCGACAGGTACAGGTTGCCGATACTCATACTGAGGACATGCTTCTCAACCCTTTTGGCGAATTCCTGTCGGGTTTTCCCCACATAAAAGGCCCCACACTGACATTGCATCAGATAGACCACTCCACGCGTTTTACAATTCGCGAAGTGTCGTAATTGAAAATCTTCCCCATTAGGTAAGGTGATTGTGGTTCTTCTGCCTATGACTCCACATTGGGCACATGTTCCACAGGGGTAGGTGCCCCAGGTTTTACAGGGGTCCATTCGTCCACTTCCTCTGTACTCGCTTTGGGTGAGCATATTTCCTATCGACCCTGATTTTGTGTAGGTAATTTGAGGTTTGGAGGTGACCAGACTACTTAGGATGGGATCTTCAGTAAGAATAGACCAATATTTAGAGATGATTTTTCTAATTTCTTGATGTTCGTTAGAAAATTTCATGATTATTCTGGTTGGGTTGTCTTCTTTTATCAAATTTTGCTTTTTGAAGATTAGATTTCGTCTGTCCATATTCTTTACACGATTGAATGCTTTTCTGAGAGCTGTTTTAGTGTATCCTCTTTCTCTAAGTCTAGTAGTCAGCAACCACGGACTGGAAGTTTAACACTTTCATACTTACTATGCTCGAATTTATTTTGAAACACAATGTTTTCTTATTTGAGGGCTCCCACTACCTCCAGGTGCAGGGAGTGGCTATGGGGACATGTTGTGCTCCCTCATATGCCAACCTGTACCTGGGGGAGTGGGAGAAGACCTTCCTGCTGGGAGAGGAATCGTCTGTGTACTCTGACCACATACTCATGTGGCAGAGATACATAGACGACATTTTTATTATCTGGGATGGCACAGAAGATAGACTCAGGGAATGCCTGAACTCTATGAACGCAAATAGTTTTAATCTTTTCTTCACGATGAATTATGACTCCAGGGAGGTCAACTTCCTGGACATTACTATCTCCAAAGATCTAACAGGAGCACTCCATAGTAATCTTTACAGAAAAGAGACAGCGGGCAACACCCTGCTACATGCGGATAGTTTCCATCCTGAGCCTTTGAAGAGATCTATTCCTTTTAGCCAATTTCTAAGACTTAAGAGAAATTGTAGCACCTATGAAAACTTCCAGCAGGAATCCAACAAACTGACTACTAGACTTAGAGAAAGAGGATACACTAAAACAGCTCTCAGAAAAGCATTCAATCGTGTAAAGAATATGGACAGACGAAATCTAATCTTCAAAAAGCAAAATTTGATAAAAGAAGACAACCCAACCAGAATAATCATGAAATTTTCTAACGAACATCAAGAAATTAGAAAAATCATCTCTAAATATTGGTCTATTCTTACTGAAGATCCCATCCTAAGTAGTCTGGTCACCTCCAAACCTCAAATTACCTACACAAAATCAGGGTCGATAGGAAATATGCTCACCCAAAGCGAGTACAGAGGAAGTGGACGAATGGACCCCTGTAAAACCTGGGGCACCTACCCCTGTGGAACATGTGCCCAATGTGGAGTCATAGGCAGAAGAACCACAATCACCTTACCTAATGGGGAAGATTTTCAATTACGACACTTCGCGAATTGTAAAACGCGTGGAGTGGTCTATCTGATGCAATGTCAGTGTGGGGCCTTTTATGTGGGGAAAACCCGACAGGAATTCGCCAAAAGGGTTGAGAAGCATGTCCTCAGTATGAGTATCGGCAACCTGTACCTGTCGCTGGGCAGACATGTAGCACAGCAGCATGGATACAGGATGCCTAAAGTCAACTTCACTGTGATAGACAGACTACATATACCCACCAGGGGGGGTGACTGGAACAAGACCCTGCTCCAGCGCGAGATGCGCTGGATCAGGCGCCTTAGGGCCACCACCCCCCCAGGACTGAATGAGACAGAGAGTTACAGGCCCTTTTTAGAGGGCTTTAGATCAGGTAAAACTGATTAGGGGCATGTCTTGCCTTCTATATCTTGTACATTTAATTCATCTCTTCTTCCCTCCATTTCTGTTCCCTCCCCTTTACGGGTTCCAACATCCCCTACACATCTGTTCACATCTCTTCCCATTCCCTTCCCCTTCCCCCTTTTGGTCCTTCCACCACACACTTGACTCATGAGAGAGTGGTCGGACATTATTTGAAGATTGTTTAGCCTTTTGGGGGTTTTCCTCACATCTTTTTCATTAATGTTAGCCCTGCAGAGCTCACGAAATTGAAGGTCACGGCAGAAGGCTGGGGTCTGCAGATACTATAATCCCCACCCTTTGGAATTACTTGTCTATGAATTTATTACTTATGGTTTATATTGTTCACGTAATTTTTATTATATGCACGTTCTGGATTGAAATGTTCCACCATTTTTTCCATCTACTCTTACTGCAGTTACCCCTTGTCTTCTCCTGCGATTAACTGTTCCCGGGGACGTTGCTCTTTCTGGTAGGGCCTTGTGTGTGGAGGCCCGGGGCCCCCGAGCCATCATTTGGTTGCACCCCGCCAGTCCAATGCCTACCCGACACAGGGGGGGCCCCACGGCTTTATTAAGCTAGGGGGCCTTTTTTCCCTGCCGTGCACCACTGCTAGGCAGGAACCCCTGTGTCGGTGGTTATTAGCCCTTCCTCCCCCACCCCCTGGATTAGATCTCCTTTTCTGGGGAAGGGGAATTTATGTGGTACCCACTCAAGCCTTGGAGGGATGTACTGCTCAATATTATCACTTTCTAACTATATCTTTATCCCCGTTTTTAGCCCCCCCCACCGGCTCTCTCCAACCCTGTCAATCTGACCAAGGGGGGAGATGCCACTGGGGTATCATTAGGGGATTCCTCGGAGTGGCTGCATCTATTTCCCATGCAGCCCTACCTATTACCTTTAGCCATAATCACAACACTTCCTAATGTGGGCGTATGCCCACTTTAAAGATGGCCGCGGGTGTCCATCAGCATCATCCTTCACTCTCCCAGCCTGACGCACAGCGTGCCGATACGACGCGCATGCGCAGACCCGTCCTACGGAGCGGGCTGCCTAGGTAACACTCGGCGTCCTCACGCTGAGTGTTCCTGACAGCATTGACCCCCAGGAACCGCGCCATTGGCCAGCGCGGCGTCGGGTCCCCGCCCCACAGGCCGCGCCATTGGCCAGCGCGATGTCGGGTCTCCGCCTACATACCCACACACACCACATATAGGACGCCAAAGACGGCAAATGGCGCCATTCTATCCTGGATATACATCCAGGTACACGGGGCAGACTACAAACTCTGGATACCATTAAACACCTCCATCCGGCCCTCATCAAAAGGACCAGTTTCTCACCTCCAAAGTAAGTGTTTTTTACTCTGTATAGCCGGGACCTCTCACTCCTGGAAGGCATGGGCGCCCCATATGCAGGATCTAAGGGATATTTTTCCCTATGAGACTCAATGGGGATTTGCCTATGCTTATTACTTGCTTATTTATTTTTATATATACACTTTTTAATTATATCTATTATTTGTCTGCCCCACCATAGATAGCCTTTAAACTTTTTTGAGGCCAAGGACGCCGAACTATTGGATTTTTTACCCATATCCAGCCGCCTTGTAGAGTATTGGGACGGACCGGGTCCTTCTGATGTGTGTGGGGGGTCCCCGGCCCTCTGGCATATAGCCCCCTATTGAGCTGCCTTGGGAGAACGTGAGTCGCACAGGAATACAATTGTTGCAGGAGATATACTTGGTGGCCATTTGTACAGTCCATAACAGTGTTGTTTTCTGATTTCTTTAGATTGTGATGTATTTTCCCTGAAGAAGACTTGTATCACTATGATCTAAACGTTGAAACGCGTTGGAGTTCCACTACCACATACCAGGGTGGCCATCTTGGGTGTCCACACTGGGTAGTGGGATACATCACACTTCTCTTTCAATTATTCCAGCCAATTTTCTATATTCATGTTTTTGTATTGGATGTTTATGTAGAAATGCTATACGCTTGAGCCAATTATTTTATCTTTTGTCTCATTACCATTTATTATCATTCGGATAAAACTACTCACCTTATATATTTTTTACTGTATAATAATAAATAAATTGATTTTAGCAATATTTTTGTTTTCATTGCCTTAAAAATCCCGCTAGAGGTATTATTTATTTTTCTTTAGACTTACATGGGATGATGGCAATGACACATCCATACCACCAAGGTCATATTTATTCAAATCACTATGTAACTATGTAACTATGACAGAACAGTGTCCCCAGTGGATTCTGTAAAGAGAGTAACAAAGAGGGGTGATAAAGACCCCGGAAGTGAGACAACAGAGAAGCTGGAAGAAAATGCCGAAGATGTCCTGGCTACTGTCTCCCCAGACCTCTGGGAAAGCACTATTTGGACTTAGCCTCCTGATCCTGGTGGTATTTTTGCCAACCTGCATCATAACAAACTGTGTATATCACCCACAGGACTTAGGCCTATTTAGGCCTGTGTGTTTTGAGGACAATTACAGTACAAATGAGTCAAAATCGCATATGGCACACACTGTTGCTCATAACATTATGAAGTCACACCAAATGCAGAAAATATTTTCAATACATGACACTTTAGGAGTACTGGGTACAGACTCCAGAGTAACAGAAGAAGGGTTAATGGGACGGGTGGAGAGTTTTAGCCCACACACAGGGAAAATTTACTTGTTTGCCTAATAACTCATGTGTAGTTATAAATGCTACGGTACCCCTTGACTGGATAGTGTTGCAAATAGGTATAAAGCCGGGAGTAATCGTGTTATTCACTAATGTTTAAACATGTGTGATGAATGTTACCAGCAATCAATCTTATCACTGGGATCTGTGGAATCACACTCACCCTCTTTCTTCCCCTTTATATGTAAAGGAGGCAAGAATCCATATGAGAAGGAAAGTTAAATGGACTTGGTCCTTCATGATATGGCCCATAGACTCCAGTATACTTATAACCAATGATTCAGAAATGACTAATAGCACATATTTTGGTGTTACATATGTATGTTCTAATTATTTAACTCCTAAAGTAAATAATAACACCCATGTACCTATAGCTAGTACCTGTACTAACAGCTCTTTGCCTAATCAAGAAATCCAAGTAACTTTCAACATTACCACACCCTATGTATTTACCCGTAATCCTAATTCACATAACAGAAAGAAAAGAGCCTGGTATGACACACTCCTGGGAGGAACAGTTGAACATGGACAAATCTTGGTGATTTGACTGTGCTAACAGGTGACTTGATCAAGGGTCTTGCAAATTGGACCATGTGTGCTGTAAGGTTCCTTTGGATGAGTCAACAGAGAGATATGCTGGAAAACAGACTCAAGTCCCCAGGTACCAGACAGCTGAGGTCCCTTTTCAGGATTTGTGTGGATTATTGGGTAATGTCTTTCCTTCAGGACACGGTGTGCCATTCCAAGATATTTAACAAGGCATCTAGTTTTTATTGTGTAGGACATTTTAAGGTGTTTGTCCCTAAAGATTATGACGTCACTATGTGCAAATTCTTTACTCTTCCAACCCTTTTGCCAGATGTAATCACTAATACTGTTGCATGGTGGGAACCAAAGTATGATGAATCTTATATAGCTGTAGGTTTAAACAACGCTTATAACTTAGATGACTGCCAGAAGACTAAGGGCCTTTTTTTTACACATAGGTCTCCAGTCTTTGAACCGTGTCTATTATCTAGGCCAGATGCCAACATGTGTACTTGGACTTTATATCCCCAGGGATACAATGCCTTTATGGAAGTGGGCCCACAACAAGTGTGTCCAGCAACAGAAAAAGGAGTAAATATAGCCGAGGTGGATGATCATTTACCCTTCTCAGGATGTATACATAATGCTTCACTTTTGTATTGGCATGATCAAGTCTATGTATTGGAAGGGGTTACAGAACTACTGGAAACCAGATGTACCCCCAATAAGGGATTTTTCACTACCGATAGGTCCAATTGCAGAAATGCTCAAACAACACAAGAAATCTTTGCAATATCTTAAGACATACAGTATAATTTGACAGTACATCAGGTAATTGTAAAAACTACCATCATGAGGGGTAAACGTGAAGCAGCCACTACTCAGTTGTCACAAGACACCCATCATTCTTGGTATTATGTGTTCACAGGATGGTCACACACAGGAAGTGAGGTTGGGAAAACCTTTTTCTACCCACTTGCTGTGTGTGTTGTTTTGGTGATGCTTGTTCTATATAATTGCTATTTGGTATGCACTATAAAAAAGAAACTTAACAGAATGATCAATAAGGATGATGATCAAACCTGGGCAAGCTTATTACCAGAATAATGTGAAATAGATTATTATATTTATGATAAAAGAGGGGATTGAAGGGTTATTGATATTTTTATGCTGTATATAATTCTATGTTTTTCATTTAACATGATTCATAGCCATGAGATTGTGTTTGCACGTACAAGCCTAATCAGCAGACATAGTTCCCTTTGAGAACATTTTGACTTGTAAACATTGCTGGAATGCATCATATGACTTTAACTCTTGTTTAAACAGTTTCAAATGGTTTACCTCCTTTTGTTTTAACTGTATATAAGCTTTGGATTTTCCCTGAATAAACCAAACATGTTTTGAACTCATCTTGTCTGTGGTGTCATTGTGTGTTCCCAGAGCTCCGTTTGGGAGTTCACCAGCCATCCGGTTCTGAAAGTTTCCAACAGGCACCACCACCCCTTTTAACCTTAGCCCCTTTAAACCTGAGATCGGCCCCATCTTTCCTTCTTAACCTAATGAGACCTAAGACCCACCCTCCCCTTTTTTCCTAAAAACATATTTTCCATTCTGAAGCTTCCCTCTAGCCACTTTGCATATTATTTTATATATACTGTGATTCTGTACTTGCCAAATATGCTGCAGAAATCTCCCTCCACTGAGTCTGGCTGCAACCATTTTAACTGTGGGCAGCTGAAGCTGCTGCCTGTTCACTTCCTGGATTTACACAGACACACACCTGCAGCTCTGCAGCCCTGCAGTTCTCATTGGCCCTCTTATGACTCATCCCCCCTCCCTTCCTGGAAAAAACTCACAAGAGTGAGAGAAAGCTGTGCATGATGTCATAAGCCTAGTGTCAGGAAACATGAAACAGACGGAGACAGAAAGTGCAGTAAAAAATCACACCTTTTAATAAAGTGGTGAAAATAGTACAAATAGTAAACGTAGTCAAAACATAGCCAGGGTTCGGTAGCAAATTTGGATAGTCAGAACAAGCCAGGAAATCAGGAAGCCAGAGATTAGAGTAGTGGGAGGCAGCCAGGCAAGTCTTCAACAGGAACACAGCAGAGAGTCTCTAGATATATTGATCAAGGCGAAGGCGCTGAATGAATTTAAATGGCCAGAAGGGGCTGGCTGTGGGCTGGGCTGAAGAGCAGGAAATGAACACTAGGTGAGCCACTGTGGAACGATGAGTGCTGGCAATTAACTGACAGCTGAGCAACCTGAGCACTGAAAAGGGAGAGCTGAGCCCAGCCCTGACACCTAGGCTTTTTACCAGACAAGAAACAGTAAGTGGGCTGTATAAGGTATTTACTGGCAGAACTTTTTTTTTCTTTACTATACTAAAACAACAAGGGCAGAAGATTTAATAGATGTAAAGTTGAAAAAATGACTGAAGATCCACTTTAATGTCTCCAAACCTCAGACCTGCACCCCCTCTTTTAACCTCTTCAGACTACGCATCAGCACCCCTTTCTTCTTTCCTCCTCCACAATGTCCTCAGACCTTTACCAAGTGGGGCTACAGAGGAAGAATATCATAGACATCCAAAGCAACTCTTTCATGTAACAGATTGTCACATGACCAGAAACAGTTAGTGGGCATAGATTTTTTTACTGTATTGTGGAATTGGTCTAAAATCTCTTTAAAGTACCTGGTGGTGGGAACTATGTATATAGGAAGCAGCATGACAGGCTGCAGCAGCAAGATGGAGGGCGGTCCAAATTACAGGAGCCTCTAAAAAAAAGAAAGAAAAAGTGGACTCCTGTCCAAAGAAAGAAACAGTGTAACTCCTCTGTTAAAGTGCCCATAGACATGAGTAATGGTTGCTCAATCAAGCCAGGTGTTTTTAGAACATCAACATCTGGTCATTTAGGTTGGATTTTTAGCCAACTGCTTTTGATTACCAAAGTCTTCAGGCAGCTGCAGGGAGTGTCTGGCTGCTCCCCATTCCCTTCATATACATTAACGTGTATGTTCATGTTATCTATCCGTGTGTGTTAATGATAAATTCATTCGCAAAGAAGTATCATTTATTGGTTGGATTGTGCCTACACATTCAACTGCCAAGAAGACAAAAAAGTGATAATGTATTAGTTAATTCTATTCAGTCATTTTGTTCTCTATTTGTTATGCCAGTGCAAAAGTGAAAATGGTATCTTTTTTAATAAGAAAGCATTGTTTTTTCCCTTTAGGCCTGCTGTGTGGTGGAACTGGGGTAGCATTATTCTAGTTATATAAATTAAAATTGGTCCTGATAATTTCAGAGTGTATATTCTTTATTCAGTCTAATTCTTTCCGTGACTATGCTAAATCATGTGTCACTAATTTGCCAGTTAATTAGAATTATATGCATGGCAAGTCATTGCAAATCAGTACATTCAATGTTTATACCCAGATGAAAGATGTAATGATATGGATTATGTTAACCATTAGTGATCTGGTATGTAAATCATAAAAAGTAGAATCACTACGATATACTATTCCTAAAAACAAATGAAAGCAAAACAAAAATAAAATTGTATAATACATGAAGCAAATGTCCAGTTGGTCAATTAGAGTTATTAATATGATATTTTTAAGGCATACAAAAGAAGCAGCAAAAGTTAAAACTAATTTTATGGAAGTAACACAAATAAGGTTTTCCGGTGACCTTTTGTCCTCATGCACAGGGCATTTTTACAGCTTCAAAACGCAAAGGGCCTGCTATGGATTGGGGGGTACCCCACTCCATTTTTTTCCATTTTTTTGTAGTGCCGGCAATGTTTTTTCTTACATTCAGCTGTCAGCGGGGAACCCCGCTGACACCTGATGACTCATCCATTGTTAAGGACGTGGCTGCCGGCTTCCCAGCCCCCTCCTTAACAACCAGCCGTTCACTGATTGTTAAGGACGCTGGTGGCCCCTCTCCTTAATGCTGCAGGTAGTAAACGTAGCTTACACACTAGGCTGACACTGGCAAAAAACTCTAAAACGTTTTTTTCTCCACCCTTTTTACAGCAGTATTTAGCTTTTCAGTGTGCCTGAGACCTTTCACAAACTGAAGTGTAAGATTCTTCACCAAAACTTTCATCACAATGAATGCATATCTTTATCCAGGGCACCCATTTTTTAATAACCGCTGATGACTGACAGACGTCTCTCTTTCTTATATCACCCATTGTTGTCTGGCTGGGTGGACACTCACCAGTGGGTGCAGTTACATGTGAGGTTAGTTTTGTTCTGAATTGAAATTCGGAAGAATGTTCAGTTTTCGGTAATTCTGATGTATCGAATTTTCAAATTACAATAGTACTGAATTTAAACGAATCCAAAATAGCTGAAAAAAGAATAGATTCAAATAGTTTTCAAATCAATTTTGAATAATTTTCCAATTCAAATAGTTTTTAAATTCGAAAGTTTTCGAATTAGAAAAGTTTTCGAGCTTGAATAGTTTTTGATTTGTTTTCCAATTTCCAAAGAGAATAAAATAGAATAAAAATTAAGGAAGAAAATAGAAAAAAATAGAATATAATAGAATAGAAAAAAATATAACAGAAAATAAAATAATAGCATATAATAGGGTAAAACAGAACAAAATAGAATAGAAAATAAAAGAACAGAATATAATAGAATAGAAATGAATATAATATAATATAATAAAGTTAAAAAGGAATAGTATAAAAAAGAAAGAATATAACAATCTTCTGAAATTTGAATTTCAAATAGAATAAATTTGAAAATAGTCAATTTGAATTTGAATAGAATAGAAAAGAATAGATTAGAATAGAATAGAAAATAACAGAATAGTATAGAAAAAAAACAAAAAAATAAAATATAATAGAATAGGAAGATATAACAATCTTCCGAAATTTGAATTTCGAATAGAATAAATTTGAATTTGAATAGAAAAGAACAAAATAAAATAGAATAGAAAATAATAGAATGCAAAAAACAATAGAATAAAATAGAACATAATAGAATAGAATAGAAAGAATATAACCATTTCCCAAAAATAGCATCAATTCAAATGTGAATAGAATAGAATTGAATAGCTTCAAATAGAATAGTAAGATGGTTATATTCTTTCTATTCTATTCTATTCTATTTTATTATGTTGTTTTTTCTATAGTATTCTGTTATTTTCTATTTAATTCTAATCTTTTTTTTATATTTTCTTTTATTATGCAAGAAATATTAACAAGTATACAATAAATAGCACATTTCTATATTTAAATGTCTTGTTACATCAGTTCATTTGTAATCCCCAATCCCCCCCCCCCAAAAAAAATCAATCCCTCCCCCTCTCCCCCCCCTGGTCCCCCTAGGCCTCAAGCATGGTCATATATCCACAAGATTTTTTAAACTCCATCAATTTTTCCCATATATTGCAGTATACCTCCAATGAGTCCCCTACCGTGTGTTGTGTTTCCTTTATAGATCTCACCCATTCCACCCTTACTACCCACTCCTTCATATTGGGGGATTCTTGGGTTCTCCATAGACTCTGGATCAAGCTTTTAGCAGCGTTTAGGAGATATGGGACTAAGGTATTCCTGTATTGGGAGACCATTTTTCTCGTATCATGGAATAGACATTTCCAGGGGTCCTTCTGTATCCATTATACCGTTATTTGATAGATCGCTCCTATAATTCCCTCCCAGTATGGTTGTATCTTTACTCATTCCCACCACAGATGCGCAAAGGTCTCTGGGGCGTCACAGCCTCTCCAACAAGTTGGCGGTCCATCTGCCCCAAGCCTATGCGCTCTCTGAGGGGTCATGTACCATCTTGCAAATAATTTATAGTACATTTCCACTGTCCTAACATCACTTGAGGAGAAACAGGCTAATCTTAAGATTTTTTTCCTATATTCCTCGTCTCTGAGGGAGCCTATTCCCTCTTCCCATTTCCCCAAATAGGGTGGGTGTTTGGGTTCTACTTCCTTGACCACAATTTTATATATTTTAGATATACTTTGATTTAAACTTAGAAGGGAGCAGAGAAATTTCTCCATTAGCCTTATATGTCCTTTTCCCCACAATGGTTGTGGTAGTAATTTTGTAAAGTGCTGTAATTGTGTGTACCTTCATTTATCTAATGGCTTATTTCCACATCTATGTGTAATTTCAGTATACGTGTATAGTCTATTCCCTTTCATAACATCTTGCAATAATATTTCCTCTTTTTTTTGCCAATCTAGTGAAATATACATGTTCCTCTTTCCCTGGCTTAAAATAATGTGTGCCTAATATGGACATTAATGGTGACTTATAATCCTAACATTGTAATCTGTCCAATCCATCCCATATCTTAAAAAAGTTCTTGGTTAGTGGGTGTGTGCTGCTGGCTAAATCTCTGTGTTGCTGTGGTATCCAAACCATCTTCCCTAAATCAACTTTACTTTGTGATATCTCTATATTTTCCCAACTTTTACCTTCCTTGTTGTGAATCCACTCTGCGATCCGGGAGATAGAGATCGCCTGATAGTATTTCCTAAAATCCGGCGCTGCTAGCCCCCCCTGTTTTTTTTTCTTTCACAAGTGTTGCATATGAAATCCTAGGGCCTTTATGTGCCCATATATATTTTAATACCATTGATCTTAATTTCCTAAAATAATCCTAAAATAATGTTGTTGGGATGTATATTATCCTTGGCAAGTTATTCATTTTTAATGCATTTATTCTCTCTATCCACAAGAGGGGATTATGTCTCAAATAGTTCAGCTGTTCCTTAACCTTATTAAACATTGGAATATAATTAGCCTTATACATAGTCCCTAAGGATGCAGACAGCTTTATTCCCAAGTATCCCAGTTCCTCCCTGCACCATACAATGGGGAATTTGGGTTGGATTGCCTGCTGTTCCTCCTTTGGGGTAGTTAAATTCAAGATCTAGATTTAGACATTTTTATTTTAAAATGAGTCAGCTTTCCGTATCGACCCAACTCCTCTACTACAATTGGGATTGTTGTCCTGGGATATAAAAAAGCAAATCATCTGCCACCCTATACTCCCTCTCCCCCACACTCACCCCAATAATGTCCGTTTTTTACGGATAGCAGATAGTAGGGGTTCCAATGCTATTACAAACAGCATTGGAGTGAGGGGTCATCCCTGCCTCGTCCCGTTAAATAGTTCAGGAGGAGGAGATAAGTTCCCATTTATTCAAATTTTATCCTTTGGGTGGTGGTAGAAAGCCAATATCCATGGCATCATCCTCTCCCCCACACCCAAATGTCTTAATGTTCCGAACATTAACCCCCAGTCCACCCTGTCAAAGGCCTTTTTGGTATCTATTGACAGAAGTGTGACTGGGGCCCCCCCTCACTTCATATATCAAGAACATAGACTTCAGGTAGTTATCCCTCCCCTCTCTCCCCATCACAAACCCTACCTGATCATTATGGATTCAGCTTGGTAGCAACAGTTTTATTCTTTCTGCGATTATTTTAGCAAAAATCTTTATATCTGTATTTAACAGAGATATTGGTCTATAACTCGCTGGGGCTGCTGGATCCTTCCCTCTTTTAAGATAAAAGTTATATAGGCCAGTAGTGATTCCTCCCACAGTGTCTCTCCTTCTGCTAAAGTATTCATTAATCGCATAATTTTGGGGTTCAGAAGCTTTTGGAATCTTTATAGTATAGAATAGAGTACCCCTCAGGGCCCAGGCTCTTTCCCAAGGCCATATTCTTTATTGCTCTCCCCACTTCTTCATGTGTAATTGGATCTTCAAGGTGTTCAAGCTCCTCCTTAGGCAGCGTGGGAAGGTCTAGGCCCCGCAGGTACTCTTGGGCTTCCACATCTCGTCATCTCCGTTTTTCTCTCTCGTGCTCACGTTATACAGTGAGCTATAATATGAGTGAAATACATTAGCTATTTCATGGGATGTGTACACCATCTCTTCCTTATCGTTTTTAATTTTAGGTGTAAAAGATACATTTTTTTTCCCTTACTGCTTTGGCCAGCCATTTCCCAGATTTATTACCCCACTGATACCTCTCTTTATTTACTATACGAAAAGCATGTTTTTTTCTCCTGTTCTAACAATTCTACTAACTCCTCCTTTTTTACCGTTAATTATTGTTTCTCTGGGATGCCTTTAGGTCTCGTCATTTGTTCTAAGTCCTGTATCTCTCTATATAGAGTACTCATTTTCTCCCCCCTTTCTCTTTTCTTCCCTGCTCTAATCCCTATTAATAGTCCACTTACATAAGCCTTATGTGATTCCCACAGAATTGGCCAGGGGGTTTCTGCTGTATCATTAACAGCGAAGAAACCCTCCAGCTCCTGATCAATCTTCTTAATTGTCTCAGGGCCCTGGATAAGAGAATTATTTAATTTCCAGTTCTTTCCCACAGGGAAATCTCCTGATATTTCTAATTGGATCACTACTGGGGCATGGTCAGAAAGGGTAATTGTTTTAATATCAGCATTTTTAAGAGAGGGTACCAATTGGTGTTCTATTAGCACGTAATTGATCCTTGAGAATGACCCATGGACTGGGGAGTAAAATGTATAATCCCTACACCCGGGTGTCTAATCCTCCATGCATCGACCAGCTGATAATCAAATAACAGTTTCTTTATTACTTTCTGCCTTTGAACTGTATAGCGAGAAAGGCCCCCTGTAGTATCTACCCGTGGATCTATGCTCAGGTTTAAATCTCCTGCTAAAATAAGTTTACCTTCTTTGAATGCCCCAAGCTTTTTCAGGGTTTTCCTTAGGAACTTATCTGGTTCCCTATTGGGGAGTAAATATTTGCAAAGGTACAATCCACATTAAACAGTTTCCCCTTTATAAAAAGAAACCTTCCCTCAGGGTCTACCAGCCACTCCTTTACTACGAATGCCATAATTTTATGGAAACCTATGGCCATGCCTTGCAAGTGGCAAGGTGTTGAATCGCCATAGAACCACATGGGGAACAGGTGTGAGGACAATCTACACCCAGAGGCATGTGTAATGTGTGTTTCCTGAAAGCAAACCATATTCGCCCCGAAAAAGTGCAGTTCTTTATTTACCTTATACCTTTTGCTTGGGGTGTTTAGTCCTCTTACATTATAAGTCACTAAACTTAAGGTAGCCATGGTTCATCACAAGGAGCGCCCGGCAGACCAATAGAGGCGGAAAAAGGGAAGGTGAAAGAGAAAGGGCAAGAGGAGGAAGAGCACGAAGGGAGAGAGGGAAGGAGAAACACGGAAAAAAACCCAACCCCACCCATACCCCCCACCCCCCAGATCAACCCCGATCCCCTCCCACCTCCCCTCCCCCAATAGCATATCGCCCCCCCCAGGAACAGTGGTCCTGCGGGAGGTTGAACAAGTTCCCTCCTTATGCTCAATATATGGATCTGGCAACCACCATCTAGATGCCACCTTATCTTCATATCTTTAAGGGGGCGGTTACTCCTGACACCTCCAGCCCATCTGCCGGTACCCCAAACCCACCCTCGGACACTTTTTCCCATAGTTTTAGATCTCTCTTCAACATAGTGAAACCTAACTATTAGAGCTCTTGGATTTTCAGTCCCTTGAGTGTAGTACCTTGTGATCCTGTGTACTCTGTCAATTTTCAGTGTCTCTGTCATTTCTCTCCCCAATAGGGGGTTAAATAGTTCCTGCATCACTTTTTTTAATTCATCTTTATTATACTTTTCTGCTCATTACCTCCAGTCTTTGATAGTGGGTATCCAGCCTTTCCTCCATCTCCTCTACCCTGCCTAGAACCTGCCCTATATCTGACTGTACTGCGGTGATATCTACTTTCAGTGATATCTCAATTTTTACCAACATCTCAGCCAGCATCTCTTTGATTTGAGAAACCCCAGCCTGAGCTTCCATCAGTTCTAGATCCTCTTCCGTTAGTGGCTCGCCCCCTCCTCTCTTTTTCTGCTCCCCACTTTGGATTTTGAGGCTTCCCCTGGGAATTATTCCCAGTGCTTCTTGGTCGAGTAGAGTCATTAAAGCGGAGGTCCACCGAAATTTTTTAGTAAAAAGTCAGCAGCTACAAATACTGCAGCTGCTGACTTTTAAAATATGGACACTTACCTGTCCAGGGCGCCTGCGATGTCAGCACCCAAAGCTGATCTGTCGCTCAGCTCTCGGGTGCTGCCGCCGCCATCTTCGGTAAGGGAATCAGGAAGTGAAGCCTTGCGGCTTCTTCTTCCCGGTTTCGTACTGCGCATGCGCAAGTCGCTCTGCGCAGTCCGGATGGTCCCTGCTGTCTCTGGGACCCATGTGTTTCTCAGCAGACAGCAGGGGGGATGGGAAGAGGCATAGACTCCCACGGGAGTCTATGCCTGGAAGTGGGTGCAAATACCTGTATTATACAGGTGTCTGCACCCCCCTGAAAGGTGCCAAATGTGACACCGGAGGGGGGGGAGGGTTCCGAAAAGCGGAGGTTCCATTTTTGTGTGAACCTCTGCTTTAAGTCTTCTTGCCTTATTCTTCTCTTCTACCATTCTTTGTCTGCTATCCCTTGTTTGTGATGAGATGTTAGGTTCCTCAGAAAGTCTTCTCACTTATCCAGGAGACATATAGGGATTAGTATTGCTGCTTCTAGGTACACCCGGGATTCATCAGGCAGCCTCTAATCACCACCTCTTCAGTGGGGGCAGACAATGCACTAAAAAAAGCTAATTCAAAGCAAAACACAAGTAGGTAACTGAAAGTAGTTAAGCAGCTCCTGGGTACCCTGGGTGCCCCTAAGGTCCCCTGATAACATCCGCCAGCATCAATGGTCCCCTCTTCAGACGTAGTAAGGGGTTTCCGTGGTTCAGTCCCGCTGAGGATGGTGCAGGCAACCCCCACTAGGAGACCTCAGATCCAGCCCTTCCAGGCAGCGTCTACAACGGCCGCCAGCTCGCAGCCATGGGAGCGGTATACCGCTATACCGCTCTACAATTCATAGGAGCTCCACCTCGGGCATGTGGACAAAGGAGCAGGCAGCGGTGCAGCGATTGGAGCGAGGAAGGAGCCGTTGTCCCGAGTGGACCGTGCCATACCGTGCCAGGTATTGGGCTCCGAGAGCCAGCTAAAGAGACAGCAGAGCAGTTAGAGTTAGGCAGGTGGGTCAGGCATTTGAAGCGAGGGGCATTGATGGGCGAGAGACCTTCTCCTCGCGCTTCAGCGTCTCGGCATCTCAGCGACAGGAGGGGTAGGAGTTTTGTCCAGAGTCGGGGCCTCCAGCGTGAGCCTACATGTCAGAGCTCCACCCCCACATCCCCTTGCTCAGCCAATTCAATTCTAATCTATTCTTTTCAAATTCAAAATTGATTCTATTTAAATTATTGGAAATGGCTATATTCTTTCTATTCTATTCTTTTCTATTCTATTGTTTTTTTAATTCTATTCTTTTTTATTCTATTTCTTATATTTAAGTTTTAGAAGATGGTTATATTCTTTCTATTTTATTCTATTCTATGTTCTATTTTTTTCTATTCTGTTCTATTTTTTTCTATTCTATTCCTTTATTTTCTATTCTAATTTATTCTCTTTGGAAATTGGAAAACATATTAAACTATTTGAAATAGAAAACTATTCAAAATTAATTCAAAAAATATTCGAATTTGGAAAATTTGAATCACTTAGAATAACTTAAATTAATTCCAAAAACAAATTAAATGGATTAAACAAATGTAACTAAATGAAGTTATGTAAATAATGAATCGAAACAAATTTTTTCGTTCTACACGTATATAGGGAGCAGGCAGTGGGCAGATCTTTGCTACTCTGCTACCTGCAATTCTCTCTCCCCTGTGGCAATCACTTTCTCTTTAGAGAGGAGAAGAAACAATACAGTAAGCTGCTATAGCTCACTGTATCATTTCCTGCACAAGTGACAGCATGCCAGCCGTTTGCCATCACTGTGCACTATACTCCCAATAAACAGAGGTCCCCCTGCCGGAATTGTGTTTTTTAGCAGCACTGCCATGCAGATAAACTTGGTGCAGTTTATAGTTTATCACACCCAGTGTCTGAGTTGTGAGCTTTGAAATTTAATGTCACCACAATGCTTGCAGATACAGAGATGAACGTTGGCTTACTGAAAGCCCTTTTACCTCGTGTTCAGATTCTGTAAATACTTTAGTGTGCATATTCTGGACAAAGTTCAGGAGATGTGATGAATTACAATAAAGTGTATCTTTTATCTTTTCATTTATGTAGCCTTTCCCTCTCTCCTCTCTATTATACAATTACTAAGAATGTTAATGTTTTGTGACATTTAATAGCTTTATATTACCTCTCCACCCTCCCACTTCCTCCCTTCTCACCTAGGCGAGAGTGACGTACTTTCAACAGCCTCCTTTGGTGCTGAAGTATTGCAAAATGTTGTGCCTGTATAGCTAAGATCTGCAGCCTCCTGAGATGAGTGACATGAATATCCCAGGAGGTTAAAGGTATGTGAGGATCTTTACAATGTAAATTCACAAATTTCAAGATCATTCAGAATAATAAAAATAGGCTAGAAATAATTGAAATTCAGTGTGAAAAAAGTTCTCCCTTTGTACATATTATGCCTACTGTATATGCCTTTGAGTACTTTACATAGCTTCTTTAAATATTTTGTATCACTTTTTGTGGAAAAGTCAATAAATACTATTGAAAAAGAAATGTGGTGCAGAAGTCAATGTATGATGTTACATTTTGACCATGGATATACTCAGGGTTTTTTTCAGCGGTAATGTGGGGGACGCAGTTCCGGTACCTCCAGCACTGAATGTATGTAATGGCAAGGTGTTCTGGGGTGTGCTTCAGGGTCTATTGATGATGGCTTCTGGGGGATCTATTGACAGCTGGTGGGGATCTATTTTTGCATGGGAGTCCATGTTGCTGGGGTGGTCTAGTGTTGCTGGTGGAAGATCTATTGTTGTTGGATGGGGTCTTATATTCTCGGGGGGGGGGGGGGACAGTTGTTGCTGGGAGGGATCTATTGTTAAGAGAGAGGCCTATGCTTGCTGCTAGGAGATCTGTTTTTGCTACTGGGGGTCTATTGTTGCTGGGGTGGATCTATTGTTGTTGGGATGGTATTTTGTTGTGGGCGGCATTTTTGTGTGCGGGGTCTAATGTTGCTGGGGGGGGTCTATTGTTGCTGTCTGCAAGGGATCTATTTTGCTGCTTTTATTGTTATTATTAACAAACTGCATACAAATTACTTAGCACCACAGAATACTTGGTTCTGTATTCTCTAAAAGGGGCGGTACTGGGAGGCGAGTAGTGGGTGGAACCAAGGGATGGTACTTGGAGGTGGGTAGGGGGTGGAGAAAAGGGGTGACTCAGAAAGGGGGGGGGTCCTGCATCTATTCTCTGAGAAAAAAGCCCTGGATATACTTGACATGTCTTTGCAGAATATACAGGTTTGTATGATTGCACATTACTGTTTCCTTATGTTCATAGTAAGAGAGTGTATAAAATACATGTTACCTATAACGGTTCCTATGTTTGGCATAACATATCACAGATATTCATGCAAACATATACAGTAGAAGCATACGGCATTTGGCTAAACAATCTGTGATTTATCCTCATAACCATAATAAAGGAAATGGAACTAAACAACACATAATGAAAGAAAATATCCCTTCATCACGCTGCTGCTGGATTCTCAGAATGGAAAAATTATCACTGAGGAACTGGTGTCCATAAAGATACCTTTTTTCCTTAATATAGACAGTTTTTTTTTCTCACACAATACTTTGCCAATGTCATTTTTTTCTACAAAACACAAAGGGGACCCAAGATGAAATACACAGTGAAGATGTCTGAAATACTTCTGTATTGTTCACTTGGCATCCAGACGGGTAGCTGATTACCTTGCACGCAGTTCTCTTTGGACTAGCAGCAATGTGCACATATCTTTATCAGTTTATTCAATAATGAAAAGAGCATTGTACAGTACATATTGCAATATAACACGAAACAGGCTAGCTTATGAAGGTTCTAACTAAGACAGCATTGAACGTCCTGCCCACCCTCCAAATTTCATGGACAATATCAAATGTGTTCATTAGTGAGGCTGGCATTGGTGCTGTTTTGAAAAACCTAAACTTTCTGTTATAATTTGCTCATTCTTGGAGTTGTCAGCCTGGGGTTTTAAGGTTAGGCTAATTGGTTAACTTTATGATAAAGTTTTTGTAAGGATCCATTTATTTTCCCATGTACTGAGCTTCACTGTCAGAATTCAATCCAAAATAGCCAGTCAGTCAATAGAATGTGTCATTAAGAGATGGCTGACATAGGGGATAAAAGACAGGCAGATAGATAGAGAGATAGATAGATAGATAGATAGATAGATAGATAGATAGATAGATAGATAGATAGATAGATAGATAGATAGATAGATAGATAGATAGATAGATAGATAGATAGATAGATAGATAGATAGATAGATAGATAGATAGATAGATAGATAGATAGAGTGACAAAATAATCACCCCCCCCCAAGATATCGCATTTGCGTTTGTTTTATCAAGCTATACTTACTAGTATAACTTATAACATCCAAGTGAAAGATATACCACCAACATATCAGAAAAAAAACAAAAAAAAACTGAACCACTGAGTTGGAAAGAGGATCACCCCCACCTTATGTCATTATTTTGTTGGACAACATTTTGCTTTAATTACAGCCTTTAGTCTGTTGGGATATGTCTCTACTAGCTTTGCATATCTAGACTTTGCAATATTTGCCCACTCTTCTTTGCAGAACTGCTCGAGTACAGTTAAATTTGCTGGTGACCGATTGTGGACTGCAGTCTTTAAGTCATTCCACAGATTTTCAATGGGCTTTAAGTCTGGGCTCTGACTAAACCATGTAAGGACATTCACACCTTTTTCTCCTCCAACCACTGTGTGGTCATTTTCACTGTGTGCTTTGGGTCATTGTCATGTTGTACTTGTTTTACTTACAGAAAGCTCCACTAAAACTACAATGTCTGTTTTACATGTTTAACATGGGTTAAATTACATGCAGAGATCTTACATCTCTTCAAGAATGGTTGGTGGCTCCACTTACTCCATCAACGCCCATAATAAAACCATTACTTTCTCACCAATTGATTGCCCGGTTAGTTTTTTGATACCACATTGTAGAGAATCTACCTGGATGCCATAACATGTATATCTGTAAAGCAGTGGCAACATATCAAGAATAGGAGTCTTTGGGGCATATGCCACCACTGGAGTCCCAATGAGTTAAGCAGCCTTTTATTTAACATGTTGGCATTAACGCAGAATGGAAATAGAATGCTTGGGTGGCTTTAGCCCTCTATAATAAATTACATCAAATAGAAAATAATGGCATACTTTAAAAGGAAATGCATCTTATTCAGGGTATCTTGAAATTAAAAGGTATTTTTGTTAGCCCAGAACTGAGATGATAATTAGGCAGAGACTAGCTGTTGGCTGCTGTTTAATAGCAGTGATTATTCCTGTGAAACATTAGCCCAGATTACTGCTAATGTAACTCTGTGCACAACACAGATTGAAAGCAATTTAATTCATTTGCCACGTTCACAAACACTGTAAACACAATGCAGGAGATTATAGAAGAAAAATAATTATAATACATTTCTTGACCCAGACGTGTCTTATGTATTTCTACATCAAACGGAGAATTAATTGTTTACATAATGCTCATCAAGCGTGTATTCTGTGAAAATGATTGTTATCTTGGCTCTTCTAAATCATATTTTCTGTCCAAACATTATCTTAACCATGTCTTGCTCAAATGCAAAGTTTACTGAAATTATTATGGAGAGTTCTTAAGCTTTTATATTAATTGGTTCCTTTAGACATTCTTGTAGGGTCATCCAGAAATTCAGAGGAACTTCATGTTGATAAACACATTCCAGAGAAGGGATAGGAACTTTACTCTTTGTATAAAGGGCAAACGGATAAGAACCTTAATCTTTGTATAAAAGCTCTAAACAATTTAAAGTATTTGGCAGAGATGTCTTTTTTCGTTAGGAAACATCTCTGTAGTGCCCACCCATATGTGCACAATCCAAACTCAAAATTATTTTTCTAATAAAGATCTCTCTACAAGGAGACCTGCATATTTGTTTCTATGGAGAGAGGAGGTAGGGCACTCTAGAGACACCTTTCCCCTTTCCTGCCCAGTTTAGAAAACTCTTGGTTAGTTGACCTCCCTCACATCAAGGCTCTGGCAAGGGATGTCTCTTGCTGCTAGACCTAAGGACATATAAATGTTCTTCAATTTGACTGTAAATAGTTGGATAAGATGCACATTCTGTGATCTGTGTCTACAGTGCAGCTAGCACCAGATAGCAAACGCTTGTCACCTTCAGTCACTTGATTGACACCTCTTTTTTATTTGGTGCTCTGTTAATAAAGGACAGTGATAATATTATTGATTGTTAAAGTGGAACTCTAGCCAACTCCAGGAAGAGTGCACACTGGAGAAATTCACCTCCATTTCTTGTCTAGATGACAAACCCCCCTAAGATACATAGACAGCTATAAAAAAAAAAAAAAACATTAATAAATGGAGTTTTTTCCATTATTATCCAAAATAAACAAAGTAATGCTGGGATTTTACTTCAAAAGTGACCTACAGTCAGATATGTTATTATTATTATTTATGCAAGCAGTTATTAATTTTGACTTGGTATTAACATCTTACAATGCCCTTCACAGCAGAGCTCAGACTGGGAGAGAGAGAGCAGCGGCACAAATAGCCCAAATAATCAATCATTTTTGGTGCTAACAAAGAGCACCAATAGTAGGAGAGAGCACTGTTAAAAATAAGCTCCACTCATTATTTCAGCTGTATTATCCAATCACAGACTGGGAGAGGGACAAAATCTGTAAATATTACTTAACTGTGGTAGAAAAAAAAACACAAGTTCTGCACTGCCAGACAGGGCTGTGCTGTATGGCAGAGGTGTGTAAATCTCAGAACTGGATGGACAGCAATACAAATACTTTGGAAGATAATACAGCTCCCATTTATGTATTTCATCAGTGGATTTATTTATTTGCCTGAAGTTTAGCTTTAATTGTATGTTTAACCAGATGCCAGGCATATTTAAAACCTTTATTTGTTACTATCAAACACAACTACTGTATATGTACTGTAAGCCACGGCCAATCTATTACACCATACCAGAACTCAGTAAACGGTGCAAGTGCCAGCAGATTTACCAGTCCTAGATTTGTAGATAGGCCTCTCATGATGAGGTCTAGGGCAATTCTAATAGAAAAAAAACCTGCATTAAAAAGTCAATGAAGTAAAGTGGCCTATATCTCTCTCCATTCTCATAGACTACTCCTTGAGAGGTACATTTTTTTATACTACTCTTTCTCACATAGGGATTTGTTTGGTGGGCTGTTTGTTTGATTTGCTGGCTCTTACAGCAGAATGAGAGAGAGAGAGAGAGAGAGAGAGAGAGAGAGAGAGAGAGCACTGAATATTGGTCAGCTCACATATACTGTATAAAAGACTGTGAACTACTTAGACTAATAATGGAGTCTGACTAGCAGGTAAGATGTGGGCCTAGAAAAGGAGGATTTATCCTACTCAAAGCTCTACAAAGTCTCCAGGCTCCAGGACCTATTCAAGTAGAACTATAGGCAAAACTTTGTTTTTTCATTTTGGATAGATGAAAGAAGGGTTATATCCCCTGTAAGGTTTATTGTTTCCATCTTTGTCCCATTTACCTTTTCTTCTTGTCTCATAGCCAAAACAGGAAGTGAGACGAATCCCTGCAAATTAAAGGAATTTTTTGGAGCCCCCAAGGTCACCAGAACTAGTATCACCATTGGAAAATTTCCCCTCTATTACTTTCCTGGGGACAACCCAAAATGTGGGATTTTCTTTTAAATTCACTTTCAACAATAATGGTAAACAGGACAAATAGAGAGGGTGAATCTCCCCAACGGGGGCACAGACAGTAATAAAAACTGACAGGGCTTCTAATCCATCTCCACTCTGTCCAAAACTAAAAAAAACATTTTTGCCTTTAGTTATACTTTAAGATTTTGAGGAAACATTTTTTTATATAGTTTCAATACATTTTTGGTTTACAAAATGGTTTTCTAAAAGAAAATATAGCACATGACGAGTTCCGCGTGAAGCAATAAATGCCTTCTGCTATAGCCCCATTGTTTAAGGTTGAAAATATGGTCATGCAAGTTCAGAATTTGTCATAAAATCTAGCATATAGATGGACCTTGATTAATAGTTCAGACCCTACTAAAGGACATTGACAAGAAAAAGTCAAAGAAAGACCAGCTGTAGGATAGAACCAGAAAAAAGAGTGAAAGAAGAGAGGGAGGAAGGAAAGCATGGGGCTGGGTACGTAAAGAAAAGAAGCAAGATCGGCCAGAACACTGTCACCCTTGGAGCTGCATTCCTCTTCTCTTAGTGAACATTTAATATACTGCAGGGAATCATCAAAACCACCTGGGAAATAATTTACAATCCAAGGGGACAAAACGTATTTACTTTTCTTTCACTAAATACCCTGCCAATTTTATGTTTACTTTGTGTGATTGTTAGAGTACCAGGCCACTAAGCTTTGGCCAGGGTTTGTTTGGCCACCATAAAGATGAAGTACCGTATTTATCAGCATGTAACAAGCACTTTTTTCCCATGCAAATCACGGGTGCGTGTTATACACCGACAGCGTACCTCGGAGGGGAAGGAGGGGGAAGAGCGCCGCCAAAATTCACTGAGCCGTCATCTCCTCTCCACTCGGCTCTCACTCGGCTCTAACTCGGCTCTCACTCGGCTCTAACTCGGCTCTCATGTCACACACACAGTCCCGCCTCTGCCACCGGCATTGGACCAGTGTTCTGTCACAGGAGCTGGTCCAATGGCGATGGCGGAGGCGGGACTGTGTATGTGACTGTCGACTGAGAGCTGAGTAAATAGGAGATGACGGCTCGGTGATTTCCTGCATTGGGAGATGGTGAGGCTTAATCAGGCAGCTGCATTGATGGGGGAGATGGGTGCAGAACAGGCTGCAGATGGGCACAGATCAGGCTGCACTGAAGCTACAGATAGGCACAGATCAGGCTGCACTGAGGCTACATATGGGCACTAATCAGGCTGCATTGATGCTCACTGACCATTATTTTGCCTGAGTGGTTTATTTTTTCCCTGAAACTTCCCTCTTAAATTGGTGTGCGTGTTATATGCCTATGCGTGTAATACCCCGACAAATACGGTATATAACCGAAAATTGATTAGTGGTACACTCTATTGATTTAAAATTTGTTATGCCTTAAAAGGATTTTTAGGAACGCTATGGCCCAGTACAGTATATATTAATTGATACATCCTAGTCTAAAAGTGTTTAAATCTGTGGCAATCCCATCAAATGTAAACTAGTGTACCCTCTAAATTAAAGCTGCTTCAATTAATGTACAACTAAGCAATCCATGATAAAGGGAGAAATAAGATGAGGCAACCTGGGAATAGCCTTCATGGAGGGAGCTATAGACTGCAGAGACAATTCCCTTGGACAGAGGTTAATGGGGAGTCTGTGTGCTTTAAGACGGATTGCACATAATTGCAGATTTGCAGGTTACATAGTTAGATAGTTAGTCAGGTTCCAAAAAAGACACTAGCCCATCTAGTTCAACCAATAAAAAATAAAACACACACACACCAATGGAAAACCTTCATATACACTATAAATGCTATCCTATACCCACAGTTGACCTCAAGAACGGAAAAAAAACTCAATAAAGCATGACATACTTCGCTAAAGTTAGAGATAAAAATTCCTTCCTGATTCCCCGTGAGGCAATTGGATAGTCCCTGGCTCAACTACCCCTGGTGGTATTACCTCTAAAAATTTGTATCTAGTTATATGTTATGCATTTAGAAATGCACCCAGCTCTTTTTTAAATCAATTTACTGAGCTGGCCAGAAATAGTTCTTGAGGGAGTCTATTCTACATTTTCAGCTGTGAAGAAATCTTTCTGTATGTGGAGGTTTAATCTCTTTTCCTCCAAATGTAAGTGCCCCCTTGTCCTCTGTAATGGCCTGAAAGTGAATAAATCCAAGTTATTCATCAAATTCACTTTATGGACCACTTACCGTATGTATTTATACATGTTGATCATGTTAATCTCCTCTTCTCAAGAAAGAATAAATTTAGTTCCTCTAATCTATCCTAATAGCTGAGCTCCTCCATGCCTCTTATCAGTTTGGGTGCCCTTCTCTGTACCTTTTCTAGTTCTCCAATATCCTTTTTGTGAACTACTCCTCAAATTTAATTGCATATTCCAGATGAGATTTTACTAATGATTTGTACAGTGGCAAAATGATGTCTCTCTCTCTGGAGTTCATACCTTGTTTAATACAAGTAATTATTTTGCTAGCTTTAGAAACTGAAGCTTGGCACTGCATGCTATTATTACATTTATGATATACCAGAACTCCCAGATCCCTCACCACCATTAACCCCGCCCTCGCCCTAGCTGTTCTCCTAGTATGTATGATATTATCTACATTTAACCTCATTTGCCACATAGTTGCCAAATTAAATAGTACATTGAGGTTGGCTTGCAGGTTGGAGACATCCTGGAAGGATGTAATTCCAGTGCATAGCTAGGTGTTATCTGCGTACACTAATATTGTACTTTTAACAGAGCTTAGTTCTTTGAGGATCCTTGGGTGTAAGCCATCTGGTGCAGGTGCTTTATTCTCTTTGCTTCATTGTTCATTTTGTTAAATATTTCTGTACCATGTAAATTTTGAGCCATTGTGGATCATTTGGGGCTATCACAATACTATCCCCATTAAAGATTTGAGCTTCCTCATTTTCCTTTGTATATACAAAGTTGAAGAAGGTATTTAATACAGAGTATTTAATACATTTGCTTTCTCTGTCCCCAACTCAAAATTATCTAGTAAAGAGCCTACATGCTCAGACCTGGCCTTTTTACTGTATAAATATTTGAAAAAACGTTGGGTGGTTTGTCCTACTCTCTTTTGCAACCTGCTGTTTACGTTACATTTTTGCAGCCTTAACATTCTTTTTAAATATTCAGTTTTTTCTATTTTTTGTACTTTTTTACCTAAATTGTACCTAATTTTTGTATTTTTTAAATGCTATTTTCTCATTATTAATAGCTATTTTAACTTTGGACACGAGCTACTCAGGTTTTATATTTAGTCTTTTAAATTTATTGCCCATGGAAATATATTTTTATAGTGTGTTTGCATACAGTCGATTTTAAGCATTCTCGTTTTTTTTTTTTCTTTCCATGAATAAATGTCTAAAAAGGATTGCCGCACCTAAATGATATAAACACTGTTTATACAGCAGTGGATGAATAAAGTGACAATAGTGCAATATACTTCTATAGTGTATAGATTACTCAAAAATCATATAAATAATAAATGATATAAACACTGCTTATACAGCAGTGGATAAAAAATGATAATAGTGCTATATAATACTATAGTGTATAAATACAAAATCACATAATTCAAACTGACATGGCTGATATAATCTAATGCAAACTGACAGGATTAAATCATAAATTCATTATAGTAAATCCTGAGAAATACAAAGTGACAAATTGTTTAAATAAAGTGCTATAGTGTAAAAAATGTGATACACTGACCCTATGTCTCATGGGTCAGTGTAACATAAATATCATAAAGTCCTTATCAAACATAAAATTGATCCTTTGGTGATCCACGCGTATTGAAGTGTCCACACTCTGGTGCTCCCCCCCTTAGGTAATAGCCACTCACCTCTGAGCATGTGACCTCACATTTAAGTTCTGCCAAACCACACATGTGAACCACCTCTGGGTTCTGTGATTGCTGTGGGATCCTGGGCTTCCCAATAGCTCTGTTTCCTCATACATATATAGTAAGAAAGAAGGCTAGATAGTGTGATATTGTTTTTAAAACCACAAATTTATTGAACAAAAAAGCCCCTAAGCAGGGTACTCACATGGACCTGGTACACTGAAATCGTACTGAGGTCTTTGGTCCCTCCGCTCTGAGACAGACAAGCTGTGTCCTACACCATCCTGTCCCCTTCCCAACAATACAGGGATATGACATATCTTCTTCAGGGTGATGATGTGTTTGTTGTTTACAGCTTAAATTAAATATAATAATGATATGGTCACTGCTACCCAGATTCTCCGTTATATGGACATTAGTAATAAGCTCTGCATTGTTCGAGATTAACAGGTCCAGCAGAGCATCAGTTCTATTTGGGCTTTCTATGAACTATACTATGCAATTGTCTTGTAATAGGTTTATAAATTGCCTCCCTTCTACTGTTCCAGCAGTGCCATTACTCCAGTCAATCTTCGGGTAGTTAAAATCCCCCATTAATATCACTGTACCAGCCCTTGCAGTCCTTTTTATCTGTGCGAGGAGCTGAGTCTCCACCTACTTATTAACACTGGGTGGCCTGTAACAAACTCCAATAATTCATTTTGAAGCACTTACCCCCATATGCAGTTCCACCCATAATGCTTCAGCCTCATCACACTCTCCATCAACTAGGTCCTCTTTCGCACTCGCTTTGAGTTCACTTCTCACATAGAGACAGACATCACCACTTTTCCATTTTACCTTGTCTCCCAAAAGAAAGCATAGCCAGGAATATTAATAGCCTAGTCATGTGAAGAATGAGGCCATTATTTAAACAGCCAGGTATTTAAGCACTCTATTGGAGGGATCTGATTTTACCATATCAGTTATCAACCCTGGAGCCCATCACCAAGTGCAGGTGAGAAACCTAGGTGACACATATACACCGTCCTCATTCCTGCCAGCCAGTGCCTCACCACACTGTATTGCTTATCCCTAATCTATCCAATCCTGTTTGCAAGTCTAGCTCAGTGCTTACAGAGTCCTGTTGATATTCTGATATTTCCTCTAAAAACAGAAATGTTAGATGCTCTCACAAATTAAGTTTTGAATTGTAAAAATGTAATTTTGGTTTATAGAGTTGATGAGGCCTGGTGGTATGATCTTTGCCCCAGGTTAATTTATGTCTTAAATGGTCTTTCCAAGTGATGTATAAAACAATTTCTTATCTATATTTTCAAAGTAAAAATACCAAGGAATAAACATCTGAGAAGTGGAATATATACGTTACATGAAGTATATAACTATGTGGTCAAAATCTATGGTCATGAGGGTGACACTTAGACTTGTGCACAATGGTGCGTTGTCATTCGTAAAACACATAATTACGTTCTGTTATATTAGTTATGTTACGTTAATTCGTTTTTGGATAATTCGTTATTTCTGTAGAGTGTCGATATTCGTTATAGTGAATCTCGAATCATGTCGAATTCATTCGTTATATCCGCTATAATTTCTTTCGTATTAGTTGAAATTCTATATTTATGTATGTATATATATTCGTGATAATGATTCTTAGTTTGGAAAGTCGTTTGTTTATTGAATCTATTAACACACACAATGACAATATCTCTTCTCCTCTGCTCAAATACAATACAACACCCTTCTCACTCAGTTCTCAGGAATGCACTTTGCCAGTAATCCAACCTCCAGCACAAAATTAATCAGCTGATTGGACTGTAAGATTTACTTTGAGATGACCTTTTGTTTCATTAGATCTTTAACGAATTACCGAATCATGTCGAATTCATTCGTTATATTCGCTATAATTTCTTTCGTATTAGTTATAACTTATTTTTTTATTCGGACATGTGGATGCATCCTAATGTCTGAAAGATGAAAAATTCAGCCGAATTTCGATTTGTTACGAAACAGATTGCACATGTCTAGTGACACTATAAAAGTAGCCCAGGGGTAAAAATATTAATAAGAAATATGACATTTTTACTTTAACAGTGGACCAGATCATGCTAGTAGAAAAAAAAAATCTTTTCCTATACCACTGCTTGTCTGTACATTTTCCACATGCACTTACCAACTTGGCACTGCAGTTCATCCAGAATGCAGATGTCATCCACTATCACAGGAAAAAGGAGGAATTGACCACCTGGAAAGGGAATTCGGGTTTGCTAGGACATTGTATAACAGCCCTATCAGGAACAGGAACTCACAACAATGTCTGTATCAGAACCTAAGAACCATTTGTAATGGTCTTATAACAAATGAGGTTCTGATTCATTGTGCTTACCTTTTATATTTGGAGAGACATGTTTTTTTCATTGACGGCGGATGTGCCGTCAATGCGCGTCGGTGTCACGCATCTGCTGCTGTGCGCGAGGCGCCGTCCTGACGCCACCGTGCACAGGCTGTCTGTACCATACTCGTGGGCTATGGGGGGGTTGCTACATGCTGGTGGCTGGAGTCAGCCGCCTGGCGCTCCTCCCCCTGCCCCACGGCGTGACACTGGTGGACATCCCCGCGGCAGGTGTATTTAAGGGAGTTCCCCGGCAGGCTAAGGCACTGAGGGTTTCTACACACCATCCACTACACGTATTGTTTTTTTGTTGGCCCCCCTGGTTCCCTTCACTGGGTTCCTCATAACACAAGGTAATTGGCATTGTTTCATCACCATCACGATTTTTGGTCTCACTTGTTTCCACTCAGCAGTTCTCATTCACTTTGACTGATCCACCCCCCCTGATCATTCACTTCCTTCCCCGTCCTCACCCCACTCCCTCTCCCCCCCTTTTTCTTCCCCCTTCCCCCTCTCCCCCATCCCCGCCTTGCTCCCTTTTTTCTCCCCCCTTTCCTCTTTTCTTTTCACCCCCCTTTTTTCCCCCTTCCCTCGCCCTCCCCCCCTTTCCCCCTTCTCTTGTTTTTTACTCTCTTCCTTTTCCCTTCTATTTCTTCCTCCCCTTTCCTTTTCCTCCCCTCCTTTGTCCCCCCTTACCCCTTTGCTCACCATTGTCCCTTCACTCCCAGTATGTCCTTGGTTGCCGTGCCTGCCGTGAGTACCACCCATCCCAGACCCGCGGGGCTGCCCGCCTCAGCTCCCGGTGTAGAGTTGTTCTCCGGACTGCTTGCAGGGCCTCGCCACTGTGCCGGTGGCTGGAATCAGGCGCCTGGTGCTTGGCGCTCCTCCCCCTGCCCCATGGCGTGACATTGGTGGACATCCCCGCGGCGGGTGTATTTAAGGGCGTTCCCCGGCTGGCTACGGCACTGAGGCTTCCTACACACCATCCACACACCACTTCCTACACACTATCCACTACACGTATTGTTTTTTTGTTGTCCCCCCGGCTCCACTCAGCAGTTCTCCTTCCATTTCACTGATCCACCCCCCTGATCATTCACTTCCTTCCCCATCCTCCCCCACTCCCTCTCCCCCCTTTTCTCCCCCCTTTTCTTCCCCCTTCCCCCTCTCCCCCCATCCCCGCCTTGCTCCCTTTTTCTCCCCCCTTTCCTCTTTTCTTTTCACCCCCCTTTTTTCCCCCTTCCCTCGCCCTTTCCCCCCCTTTCCCCCTTCTCTTGTTTTCTACTCTTACTTTTCCCTTCTATTTCTTCCCTCCCTTTCCTTTTCCTCTCTTCCCCCCCTTTGTCCCCCCTTACCCCCTTGCTCACTATTGTCCCTTCATTCCCAGAATGTCCTCGGTTGCCATGCCTGCTGTAAGTACTACCCATCCCAGACCCGTGGGGCTGCCCGCCTCAGCTCCCGGTGTAGAGTTGTTCTCCGGACTGCTTGCAGGGCCTCGCCACTGTACTGTCAACATACCCAATCTTAGTAAGTAAGCCCTGGTTATGGTGGTTTTATACTTTACCCCTAACCTTGTCTTTATTATTAACAACCTCTATTGCCTTTTTATCAGGCCTGCTCCTGATGAGTGGCCAAAGCCACGAAACACATAGAGCTACTGACTGCCGTGTATTTACTTGTTTTATCAAGAATTTCAAGTTATTATGTATTCTGTACCCCCACAGGCTCAGTGAGGCCATAGGTCCTGCAGGCCATATCCTTTTAAAACATTGGTATACACTTATATGTCGTGGTGAACTCTATGAAACTACTATTTTACAGGCATACCCCACTTTTGAGTACACAATAAGGTTTATTTACTAAAGCTGGAAAGTGCAAAATCAGGCTCACTTCTGCAAAAAACAATGAGCTTCCAGGTCTTATTACCAAAGCTTAATTGAACAATCTGGGGTTAGAAGCTCATTGGTTTCTATGCAGAAGGGAGCCTGATTTTGCACTTTCCAGCTTTAGTAAATAAACCTCATTGTGTACTTAAAAGTGGGGTATGCCTGTATTATCAATTTATGGTTTTTACCTTGTCCTTTACATACCGTTGTTGTTGTTAGCGTATGTACCATGAACTGTGCTCAATGGTCCTATTACCTCATTTATGTTACTTATCAATGCTACCTGGTAATATGTATGTACAATGTAATGTTCAATAAAATTCCTTTTGATTCACCCAATTATCCTCTTGCTGCCATATGCTTCACACAAAGTCCCACATCCTCTGTATATGTATATATACTTTTTTTCTCATGTTTTTTCATGACTCTTGCAAGTTGGAATGTCTGTTTAGGAGAAGCAATATGAAGAACATGGGTTGCACCATCAACTGGACAGATGTTCCAGCCTGTGTTCATATTAGTACAGTGCACCAAAGCCAACACTTATGTCGCGTACAAATGGTCGGACTTTTTGACAACAAAGGTCCGATGGTCTTTCTGACGGACTTTCGACGGAGTTACGACGAACTTTCGACGGACTTTCTAATGACCTGACTTGCCTGCACACGACCACACCAAAGTCCGACGGATTCGTACGTGATGACGTATGACCGGACTAAAATAAGGAAGTTGATAGCCAGTAGCCAATAGCTTCCCTAGCGTTGGTTTTTGTCCATCGGACTAGCATACAAATGAGTGGATTTTTTGACCGGACTCGTGTCTGTTGGAAAGATTTGAAGCATGTTCCAAATCTAAAGTCCGTCAGATTTTTGACCGAAAAAGTCCGCTGCAGGTCCGATGAAGCCCACACGCGGTCGAATTGTCCGTCGGACCAGTCCGGTCGAAAAGTCCGCTCGTGTGTACGCAGCTTTAAAGTATTGGCTAATTGTATGTGTTTGGTCATTTAGCACAGTTCACCTGCTTTGTCTATGTTGTTGAGCAATTATTGGGCATTAGAAAAACATACTGAACATCTTATCTGATGCCTATATTTAGGGGGCCTTTTGGCAACAAAACCTTCACCAATAAAGTGTATTTTGCAGTATTTGTAGCATTTAAAAAGACTTTAGGTTTTCCTTTTATCAGCTGGTTTACCTGCTGTTCAAATGTTTTAGCAGTGTTAATGCTTTCACAAACACTTCTCTTCTTTTACTGTTCTATGTAGGTCTGTATTTGCATAATGTAACAGGATTATTACATTCTCAATTGAGTTTTACAATTATTTTTTTACGTACTAAATTCTTGATGTTTCTCAAAGTGTGCAAAATTATGCATACATAAAATAATTACATTTGATTTTTTTTTTTTTTTTTTTTTTAAATATTTTATTGGGTTTTCACACATTACAAATCATAATACAATGGTAAACCACGACAGCGAGGAGTAGTTTACAGTTAGTATAAAGAGCATATGAAGAATAAACTGAACAGAATCGAGTAAAAGATAAGTGCAGCCAGAATCACAGAGTCCTATAATGTTAATGTATTAGCGAGTTCATTCCATGTTTCAATGTAGAAGGAAAACAACAAGAACATATCCTCTGTTTCACATGGAAGTGTCCGATCAAATACAGTGAGCGGATCCGATGTGGGGTCGAAGTGTGATAAAGGGTATTCGTAATGTGCATGGTCGTGACCGACGGTAGTAGAATTACCCAGAGCCCTGGGCACCCCAATAGGGTGCTAACTGTGCCCAGAGTGGGTATATCAATTTACATATAAGTCGTGTATGTCGGTAATGTGCTTCAAGTAAAGCGGGAGTCAATTGGCCGGGCTTTATATATGACAGGAAGTAGGGGATGGGGGAAAGGATAGACGGAGGGATAGGATAGCATGTGCATTTAATGGGTCGCATGGGGATGAGCAAACCGGTCAGTGTTGGCTCCAGTGGTATGTGATTGGAGAGTGGTCTGCGTGTGTGTCATGTGCGTTTGTTTAAAATGGGTCCAACATGTCCAGGTATCTTTATATTTGGATGGAGAATCAGAGGTTTGATGTATGAGGTTTTCTATGTCAGCTATCCTGTCCACTCTCTGGATCCACTCATCGATCGAGGGAGGGGACGTGCTTCTCCAGTGCACTGGGATGCATAGGTTAGCTGCGTTAATGAGATGGAGGGTAAGAGACTTCTTGTATATACGTTGGGGAATCGACGTGTGGTGGAGTAAGTATTGTGCCGGATTATAGTCTGGTGTGTAGGTGGTGATCTGAGTAATTAAACTCTGAACAGCAGTCCAGTATGGTTGAATGAGAGGGCATTCCCACCAGACGTGTATAAGGGAACCTTTGGCAGCGTTACATCTCCAGCAATTAGGGGATACAGTGGGTAGGAATTTGTGAAGTTTGTCGGGAGTCTTGTACCATCGTGAGTAGATTTTGAATCTGCACTCCTGTGTTGCTACGTTGTTGGAACCTTTGTGTATGTGGTAGAGCGCATTTTTCCAATCGTCGGCGGTCAGGGTAGTGTGTAGATCGGTTTCCCATTGTTTTACCAAAGTATCAGTATCAATGTGAAGATGTGAGGAGAAAAGTGCGTGGATGGTCGAAATGAGATGTCTTTGAGGTTCAGCTCGGGAGCATAAGAATTCAAATGATGTGAGTTCCCTGTGTAAGTTGTCTTTGTGTGGTAAATTCTGTAAATAATGGCGGATCTGCAGATACTTATAGAAGGGGATATGATAATCTGGAAATTTGCATGTCAGAGCCGTGTGCGTAAGTACAGTTCCTTGATGGAAAAGGTGCCGGGCTAGAAGCCTTGGTCTGTAGAGATCTCTGGCTGGAAGGAGTAAGGAGATGCCCGGCGCGAACTCCGGGTTGTCTTCGATAGGTGTTAGTGGTCCCGATATGGGTTGGATCTTAAGGATTTTGCACGATTTAGTAAAGTTTAATAGGGTGGCATTAATCAGAGGATTCGAAGTGGCTGTGGTCTGAATTATTTTTGGGTTGATCCAAGGGAGGAGATGTAACGGGGTTTCGGTAAAGGCATTTTCAATATTTACCCACTCTTTTTCCTTACCATGTACGTGCCAGTCTACAATTCTGACTAACTGGCAGACCCGATAATAAGTTTGTAGGTCTGGAACCTGCAGACCTCCTTGTAGCTTGTGAGTTGCCAGTCTGTGCCAGTTCAATCTAGGCTGTTTGGATAGCCAAATGAATTTCCTACAAATCATTTTGTATTTGGCAAAGAAGGTGCGTGGGAGCATTATAGGGATGGTTTGGAGAAGATAAAGTAGCCTAGGTAGAACATTCATTTTCAAAATAGCTATTCTTCCAAACCATGAAAATGGTCCAGTCTGCCATTTTTGAAGATCCTCTTCGATGGTTCGTAGGATTGGTAAAAAGTTTAGTTTGAATAGTTCGGAGAGTTTGGTGGGTATGTTGATGCCAAGGTATTTTATGGCTAGGGTTTCCCATCCGAAAGGAAAATTATGTTTGCATTGTGCGATTGTGTCTTGGGGGAGTGAGACATTAAGTGCCCTGGATTTGGAGAAATTTATTTGTAAGTTCGATAAAAACTTAAAAAGAGCAAAGTCTTGTAGCAGGTTCGGGATGGTAGTGATCGGTTCTGTGAGGAATAGTAGGACATCATCCGCGTAGGCGGCTATTTTGTATTGTGTTTGGTTAATGTGAATGCCTTTGATGTCCGAGTTGTCCCTAAGTCTGCGTAGCATGGGTTCCATTGTCAGTATGAATATTAAGGGGGATAAGGGGCAACCCTGTCTGGTACCATTGGACACGGAGAAGGCGCTCGACAGTCCACCGTTCACTCGGACTTTGGCCGTGGGGGAAGAGTAAAGAAGTAGAATCATGTTGACAAGTCTTGGCGGGAGGCCTATAGTTTGCAGGGTGGTTTCCATGAAGTCCCATGCCAACCTGTCAAACGCCTTCTCCGCGTCCAAGGATAAGAAGAAGCCTTTGGAGTTAGTGGAGGTTAACCAATGGTGTATGTTCAGGGCTTTGATCGTATTATCTTTAGCTTCCCTACCGGGGACAAAACCAACTTGGTCTGTGGAGATTAAAGATGGGATTAAGGGTAGGAGGCGATTGGCTATTGCTTTGGCGTACAGTTTGACATCTACATTAAGTAGAGAGATAGGACGGTAATTAGAAACCAATTTGTCATCTTTTCCTGGTTTGGGGATAAGAGTGATATGAGCTTCTAATATATCTTTGGAAGCTGTGGTGGCGGGGCATAGATTGTTAAAAGCTTGAACAAGGTGAGGTAAGAGCAGATCGGGAAAGGATTTATAGTAACCGACCGTCAGCCCATCCGGTCCGGGGCTTTTGCCTGCTTTCATCTGTTGTAGTGCTAATGTTATCTCTTCTGTCGTTAATGGAACGTCTAGCTACATGGAGTCTTCGGACCGAATGGGTGCGGGTGCGTATTGAGAGAGGAAGTTGTGTATTGCTTCTTTCCTATCGGTCAGGGTGGGAGATGATTGTGGTGTACGTATATTGTAAAGATCTGTGAAGTATTTCACGAATTGCTCCGCTATGTCTTCAGATTTTACCAAGGTTTTACCCGAGGGGTCTACTATGGAGTGAATAGTGTGGGCCGCCTTTTTTGCCTGTATTGCTCTAGCCAACATCTTCCCGGATTTGTTGCCAAATTCGTAAAAATATTTTTTTGAGAGCATGTATTTCCGTTTAACGTTTTTATGTAATTCTTCTAGGAGTTCGGTGCGTAGTTGAGTCAGTTCAGTCAATGTTGCTAGGGCTAAAGAAGCCTTATGTTTCCGTTCTAGGGCAGAAATGCGTGAAGTCAGTTCCTCGACTTTTGCTTTTCTAAGTTTGTTTCTACGTGAGGCCTGCGATAAGAATGCGCCTCTAATAACGCATTTGTGTGCGGCCCACACTATGTCTGGAGCTAAGTCGCCCTGACAGTTGTCCGTGAAATAGTTACGAAGTTGTTCGGAAATCTTTTGTGAGATTTCGGTGTCTGTGAGTAGGGAGTTGTCCAAGCGCCAAATGTGGACACAGTTCGTTTTATGCGGAATATGAAGGGTCATGGAAATCGGGTTATGATCTGCAAGTATCATCGGGTCGATTGAGGATTTATGAAGTATTGAGAGTTCGTTCTGGGATAGAAAGAAGTAATCTATTCTGGAATATTTGGAGTGTGGTGGGGAGAAAAAGGTGAAGTCTTTACATGTGGGATGCAGTGTGCGCCAGGCATCGTGTAGTAGCAATTCCCTGAATTGAGTTTTTATTGCTCGTAGAGCCCGATAAGTAGAGGAAGATGTACCGTTGGATGTGTCTAAGGAGGGCTCAAGCGGGACATTGAAGTCGCCTCCTATTATAAGGCAACCGCTGCTAAAAGTCGTGAGGAGCTGTAGTGCATTGCGGAAGAACGGTACTTGTCTTGAGTTTGGAGCGTACAGGTTGGCAATGGTGAAAGTCTTGTTATGTATAGAGCCCTTGAGGAAGAGGAATCTCCCCGCAGGGTCTCGGAGTACGTCAGTAACTAGAAAAGGGCATTTTCTAGAAATGAGAATGCAGACTCCTTTGGATTTGGCTTCATCATTGGTCGCGTGGTAAACAGTGGGAAAGTGTTTGTTCTGCAACTTAGGGATGGCATCAGATCTAAAATGTGTTTCTTGTATGAGCGCGATGTGGGTGTTGGATTTTTGTAAGTGGGTGAGAAGGAGAGACCTTTTTTCAGGTGTATTTAGGCCTCGGATATTCATAGAGCGCAGCGTGAGTGGAGTGTAAGGAGGGGACCGGATTATGGTGGGATCATTGGGGTCCATGGCCTCCGTCGGGGTAAAGAGGGGGAGGGAGTAATCGTACGGGTATAGTGTTGGGGAGGTGCGGTATTCAAAGTATCAGCAGAAGCTTGAGTCGTGTTGAGCACGACACAGAGGAAAGACCGGTAGGGCGGTAAAATTGTCAAGACAATTCACCGTCTCTTAATTTAACTATATTAGGTCTGGTACAGAGCACCGAGGATTCCCAATCCGATGAGTCCGGATTGTTGAACCTCACTGCGACTGTGTGGGGGTTGGTAAAGGCCTGGCACGAGCAAGGTATCGAAGTAGGTAGGTACGTAGTCAGTTGTAGCCCGCTATCCTAGGACTTTAGACAGTTGAGCTTAGTGGTGTGTGAAGTATGTTAGTAGCTCGGTGTAGAGATTGTAGATACTATAGGCTGGTGTGGTGTGGCCATGGCAGGGGTTTATAACAGTCAGGTGTCTATAGATATGCATTGTAGCCCGCCCATTAGTTATTAGTGCCAGGATCGTTAAAATGGGAGTAACATCGATATGAGTACATAGCTACAACCAAAACGATAGTCACGACCAGAATCGTAGGAGACTGCAATTCTATGGTCAAGTGCGGCATCCTATAAGGGAAATCGTGTAGTACCGGGCTGTCACCTACAATCCCGGGAGAATGCAAGTAGCGAGTCGGAGGGTGTGAATAGAGAAGAGAACCTGCTAAGGTGCACATTGAGGTAGGGGTCTATCAGATCCGGCTCATTGTATTCGTTGTCACATATCTAGTAGAGATAAAGGCTGGATATTAAAACTTTCTAAACCGTGTAACAAATACTGAGGTATTAACTTATTCAAAAGCAAACTACAATGCAACGAGGTTCTATAACAGTAACATTACAGGTAAATATAAGACACAAAGAAGATGTACCGGAGGTGTACGGCTCAGCGTACTAATATTGTGCTGGGTTGATGGTGACGTCATATAGGGGGGGGTAATGGGTCGCAGAGTAAAGTACCTGCAAGGTTCGGGAAAGCAAGGACCCTAGAATGACCCCTAGGTGTATGGATACTCGGATGTCGGGCGGCGCTGGTTGCGTAAGCAGGTGGTGGTATTAGGAAGGAGTCCACTACCCACCTGGAGTGAGTGATGGTGGTAGAAATCCCAGCGCGATGTGGTGTGACTGTGTACAGGATAGGAGGGAGGTCGTCTGGGTCCTGTGGTGGAAGGCTTGTATTATGCCTGCGCATAATGCCACTATCGATCTGCAGGGCGTCTTCGAGCTGTGAGGCTGTATAGCGCGGCCCGTCTATACGAGATGTCAGGTGTCCGGGGTGAAGAGGTGATCATATGCTCGTCACGGGACGAGCCAGGGTAGGGCTCCGACGTCATCCGGTGCGTAGTAGGTCTCGTTCCATGGAGAGGACGAGCAGTCATCCATCTTCTGTGTCCGTCGCGTCGTTGATGACGTGAGCGCGTGGTGCCGGAAGCTGGTGAGTTGCTAGGGAGGTCGCGTCTGATGTCCGGGTCATCCAGCGCTAAGCATTCTGGTACTTGTAGTTTGGGTGGTCCGTCTCAGACTTCTGTGGTTGGAATAAGTAGGCGACAGTTCAGGAACATAGAGGTTGGAAGTCCAAGTATAGTCACCGGGAATGTGTCCCCCGTGAAGGCAACATAGCCGATATGCGGGGATAGTAAAACACAAAAGGGGGAAAGTGTAAACCGTCCAAACAAAGCACAACCGTAATAAAACTGGTGTTGAGAAGAGCCGCGTCCGTGTTAGTAAACGCCGCTAGCCACCAATCAGGGGGGCACTTACAGGGGCCCAGGTGCTCACGACCGACCGACAGGGGTATCAACGTCCCCTCCTGGCTCTCCTGTAGGCGGGAGAGTGGGGGCTTTGGTTGCGTCGGTCAGTGCGGTGTGTGCCGTGCGGCGGGGTGGCAGAGGGAGATCTTCTTCTCCGGTGGGCTGGATCAGAGGCCTCCATAGGCTCTGCAGGCGGGGGGTCTCTGTGGAGTGCGGAGCGCCGAAAATCTGCATACCAGTTGGGCACTTCCACTCTCGGGATGTGTAGAGTATCGCAGAAGGAGGAGAGATCTTCAGGCACTTTGAGGTAAGCTGTTCGTCCGTGTGAGGTGGCAGCCAGGCAGAAAGGGAACTTCCATTTGTATATGATGCTGTTTGCTCGTAGGGTGTCCAGAAGCGGCTTCAAATCACGGCGGTGTTGGAGGGTGATGCTTGATAGGTCTTGATAGATTTGGACATTTTTCCCTTCATGTATAATCTGTGGTACGCCTCTGGCTTGTTTAAGTATCTCTTCTTTAAGTTTAAAGTCCGTCAGACAGCAGATGATATCCCGTGGGGGGTCGGAGTCTTTCCCTTTAGGCCTCAGTGCTCTATGGATCCTCTCTAGCTCAATAGGTGACTGTAGAGGCCTGCGGAGAAGGCCGTTGAACAGGCTGATGATAGAGTGGGTGATCTGTTCTCCTTCAATCGATTCGGGCACTCCTCTGACCCGCAAATTGTGGCGTCTGCCGCGGTTGTCGAGGTCCTCAAGGTGCCTCTGCATTTCTCTCATTTGCAGGGTATGTGTATCGACATGCCTGGTTGTCTTGCGGAGCTGCAGGTCTTGGCGTTCTGCCATTTGTTCCGCCGCCTGTACTCTGTCTGACAGGGCTCGTATGTCTATGCGCAGTTCCGAGATTGCTGCCGAGAGAGTATCTTTAATGTCCGCGGCAATCATCCGTAGGTCCTGTATGTTCAGTTGAGGAAGGGACCGTTCGTCAGATGCGTTATTTGTCGTCTGGCTATGCGGTTGGCTACGGGGTATGTGATCCATCTGTGAGGAGATTGTGGCCTCTGAGGTACTGTGGTGGGGAGCCGCCATATTGCCCCTTCCAGACCGGAACATTTCAGGGATAGTATTGGGGCCTGAGGAACCCGATTGTTCCCTGGGAGAGCGAGATCGGGATGTGGAAGCGTTCCGGGAGGCTGTCCCCATGTTTTGGTCGAGCGAGGGTTGTTTGGATCACCGTGAGGCGGATTATAGGTCGTCGGATAGCAGGAGCTACTCGATTAGGCAGCCATCTTCATGCCAGGTCAGGCCACGCCCCTTGATTTTTAACGTTATTAAATTTAGATATAACTTTTAAAAAGTAATACAAAAATCCCCAAATAATTCATTATAAATTGCTACTACTACGTACTTGATAAAGAAGAAGGAAGTTCAACTAAATAGGTTTTGACAATGCCACAAGCAATTAAAAGACATATACTTCCATACAAGATATATCGAGGGGTGTATTTACAAAGCAGCGAATCTCCCATTCAGCAAACATTCTCAGCAGGCAAATCTTCCAGGTCCATGTGTTTTATATGACTTGGATTGAGTCTGCAGTATACCAGAGAATGTTTAGTGAATTTCACATTTACTGCTTTATAAATAGCTCCGAAAGCATTTGTGGCATGAGCCTCCTTGTTTCTTTGAGCACTCTAATGTAGGGGTCCATCAGAGTGATTGCAGTAAATGCTGCATTCGACTTTCACTTTGATGTGGAGCAACTTGCTATGAAGCCATCAATTTGTCCAGAAAATATGTTCATTGAACTCATGAACTTCACACAGACATGCCATGAAATACATCTTTGGTGTTAAAATAAATGTCTGTTACATACCTCTGATAACTTTGACCTTTCCATGACCACCACTTCACACTACTAAGGGCTCTTTTGCTACATAAACCCTTGACAGTTTTTTTTTTCTTTCCGGCCATGAGTTCTAACATCTCTCCTGAGGACCTAGGGTTGGGCCCCCCAGAGACATTGAGTGCGACAGCCCACTTTCTTCATGGAGACAGGGATATTCTTCACATTTAAAACTGGAAGGTTGAGTTTACCATAAATTTTGGCTACTTCCAACCTTACCAAATGTAAGTGCTTTTCATCTTTGTCAAATCATCACACTAAATATCTGTATATTTACTACACTGTTTTCTCTTTTTTTCCGGCGAGTTTTTCTCCTACCACAGATCCTACAGAGGGTTACCACCCTACACATATCATGCATTATTTGAGTTTTATTATTATATATTGACTTAATAAATGTTTTGGGATCAATCCAAGCTTGAATTGTTGTAATTGCATGTCAAGTGGTTTATCCAAGCCCTTGGGACTGCTCAACTCTGTTTGGCTTTTATAAAAGCCAGGTTCCTACAAATGCAATGTTGCTGCTATGAAAAAAAGTGAACTTTTTAATTTGCCCAGAATATAAACATAGTGATGGCTTCATAATCAGCTGCTTCATGTGCAATCCTCCTTTCCAAAATTCAAGCAGTCTAAGCAGACCAAACTGTGTTGTTTTTTTACTTTTTTTACTGTAATGTTAAGTACTTGTGGCCCACAGTAGACACGATGTGGACCCAGTTTCCTCAATTTGGCTCACAGTGCAATCATACAATCTTAAAAAAATCTTACCATTTTACAGTAAGTGCTTATGGCATGCAGTACTAGTTTCTTCCAATTTGACAGTGTTTTCATTTTTACCAAGTGAAAAGGGTGCTAGAATTCCTTTTAAAATTGACCCTGTTGCTTTGATTTTTTTTTTAAAAGAAAAGAACATTCTGTAAAATAAGAAACAGTGGTCACTCAAACCTTCACCCTCTGGAAGAGCTCTGGGTGCCGCTGCTATTCCACAGTTCCAAGTAGCATGGTTCCCGCTGGTCGCTTTGGTTCCTCCACCAACCTGTACATCACTACAGCACTGGCAAGCCGGGAAATTCTTACCTTGCATGGGGGAAGTATTGCCCTCTGATATGGTGATGTTGGACAGAGGGTGCATCTTAGAGATTATTTTGGTAGGTTGCATGGGAGGGGGCATGTAAAATGACTGCACATATGTTTTGGTTAGTACAACACCAGTGAGTAAACTGTGTCTTGCAGGATCCATATGTTAATAAAGTTTTTAAAATAACAAAGTTTTTAGACTTCCTTTAAAGTTCACAGTGCCTTTTTTTTCACTTTGTAAAGAAATTTTCCCCAAAGCTTAGCGAATGAGGTGCAATTTCACTTTGCAAAGAATATCCATTCATATGAAGGGACCATTTAAAAATCAGCATTATTGCTTTTACATGATTGGATGATGGAAGTCTTCAGAGCTTTGCCTTCATTGCTAAGCTCTGGGTTAAATTCCCCATGTAATTTAAAGTGCGACTTCCCTTATAAAATGAACAATCTATAGGCCCTTACTAAATCAACCCCTGTATCTCATGCAGTTTACCCTGAACCAGAAGAAAATCAATTCCTTTTTATTTACAGTTCTTTTTATCAAGTTACAAAAAGAATCCCCACTATTCCAACACAAAATTATAAACTGTTTGTGTAAGTACTAGAGAGGGAAGATGTGGCCCTGTCTTGCTGTAATATAACAATGCATGTACATTGCCTGCAGCTAATTCAGAGATATCCTTATGCATTGGGAACAATTTGGATTATTACCGTAGTCTGTGATGATAAAAATGATCTTTTATGAGAACTCTAATCAAAATGTGTTTTTTGTGCTGTTCTCATGAAAAAGTTGCTGCACTGTTCATAGCAATTTAAAGATAGTTTTGTGGGGTTTGAGTTAGTGTTGGTGGAACAATTCCAGTTTTATTTCACTTTCTTGGAGCTGCAGTATACACATGGTATTGTTTGTCTTCCAGCTTTTCTATTGTATCTTTTTATCTATTTAATCAGCATTACTAATACTACAATTCCCACATGTTAATTAGTTTTTTGTGCATTACTCAAGACCTCAAATTATCTCTTAATTGCTGACATTGTTATGCCAACTTGGCCTTACGCTGTAGATAATATTTCCATGTAGGTCTTTTTTTTTTTTTTAGAGAGAATAAAACATGGTAAGTATTTTTCTCTATTTTGTCCCGCCAGATATAATAGACTCTTTGTGTTACTGCATATTTTAGAGAGATGACAAAAAATATGTATACACTCAAAATCAAATACATTCATGGAGAAGATTAGCATAAAATTGTAGTTGTTTCCAATAGCAACCAAATAAAATTCTTTTTTGATTTGACCAAACAATAAAAGGTGAAATTTTTGACCTTATTGGTTGCTTCTGAAAACAACTCCAGTGTGCTTAATTTCTTATCTGAAGCATTATACCCCATTCACACATGAGTGTTTTGTGGTTTTCCTACACCTGATTATGCTCAGCATGCAGAATCACATTCTTTTAAATTGTGCCTGTTCACATTTTAACTCTCATTCGCTTGTATCCTCTCTACCCTGTGCTCAAAGAAGTACATGAGCTTTTTTTTTTTTTTAGCATAATCAGGCATTTATGGCTTCACAGAATGTAACTGTGTGATCTGCATTTTTTTACTTGTTTTTTTGCCTGAAAAATTCCTCTCCTCCTCTAGAACTGCTCCCTTCCCTTGTCCAGCCCAGTAAACAAATGCCTGAAACTTGTTACACATGCAAAAACCCTTGCACAAATTCTTGTAAAGCACTTGTGAAATGCTTTACACATGCACAGCTCAATTTACATTCTACCAGAGTGCCTAGATGACTGCACATGTGTGGGAGTAAAGTCATCCTGTGCCGGCCAATCAAGATGGCCATAGACCAGAACGCAGAAGAAGCCAGGGAGAAGATTCCAGTGCCAGTGAAAAACACAGATTCGAATAGCAGTAATTGTGAAGGGTCCACCCAAGGCGTTTCTGCTAAAGAGCCGTCATCTAGGGAAACGCGTTGGGTGGACCCTTCACAATTACCGCTATTCGAATCTGTGTTTTGATGATCTTCTAAGATGTGAGTTTATTTTTGACCTTTTTTAATAAACCAGTGTTTACGTTATCACGCTATGTGAGTCCTTTTGTCCATTTGTCGCATGGTAGATGAAAATTCGTCTGTGACCTTTATGGGAATACCATTTTCTATGCTGTACGGATAACCGTGGAAGTTGAACTGCAATCTTGGTTTGGAAGTCATTGCGGATACCTGAGAAGACACTTCATTCTGACCAGTTGGTCTCTAAGCCTTTTTTGACTTGGATGACGTAAGTCTTCTCAAGTCAGCTACATCTGGTAAGCCTCTCGATGTCTTCGGTGACTGTTCCTGTCTTCAGTGACGGCTTCTGAACTACCACCAGTTTTTTCTGTCCACTTCTGTTATCTCTGTTTACCCATTTGATCCAGTTGATCCCTTAGCCCTTTCTGACCTGATAGACAGATGTCCTGCCTGGGCATTTGCCCTTGGCAAGCCCCCTAAGACCTATAAACTTGGTGGACTTTTGTTATATGAGGTTGGAGTGGTGTCAACCCCATCTGATTTTTTTTGGACTTTATTGTAATTTTGTTCACATTACTTATATATTACACACAGTTTATTATACCTAGCTCATATTAATACTACACGGTGTCTTTTTCACTTTTTGTAATCCTGTTTATAGTCTTTACAATTGTATTTGTACTATATATAGTGCATCATAATTTTTTGATCACACTTAATTGTTCGTTATATATGGGTGTTGTGTTTAAAACACTATTCTCTTAATTTTCAAGTTTATAGCGCTACACTTTTTTATTTTTTCTCTACAGAACTGCACCAGATTTTGAACACTCCAGTTTTAGTTAATTAACCCCTAATTGTAAGGACCAGGATCTAAAAGCAGGGCCTCTGCTGTGTCTGGCAGTAGCTTTTCTTTCTGAGCCACCTGAGATGCTGGAAAGCTCCCTGCTCGATCCCTTGAACAAACTTACTTGTTTGTTTCTTGTGAACTTTGTACTCCTTGCTCCTCCCATGAGCTTCCTGTTTAAGCCAAGCCTTTGCATATCCTGTTTGCTAGATTATGTGCTCCTTTCCAGCTCGTATCTTGCTCCTTACACTCCTGCTGCTGTCTGCATCTTCATTACCATACGTTACCAAACTCTGCTTGTTCCTCGACTACATAGAGACATAGAAAAGTGATTTTTTTTTTTTTTTTGAGGGGGGTTTGGGTTTTATTTTTTATTTTTCATTAACCTCGTTGTCTGACTAAAGATTTATGTTTATCCGAAGCATGTTTGAAGCTGTTTACTGTTGACAGTCTCACTACCTCTGTTGGTAGTTTATTCCAATCATCAACCACCCTTTCAGTAAAATAATACTTTCCAAGATTAGTTTTGAACTTTCCTCCAGATAGTTTGAGGTCATGTCCCTGTGTTCTTGATTTTGGTTTCACATTGAAAAGACTGCCTTCCTGAACCTTATTCACCCCCTTAATGTATTTAAAGGTTTCAGTCATGTCTCCCCTTTCTCTTCTTTCCTCCAGACTGTACATAATAAGTTCCTGAAGTCGCTCTCGGTATGTTTTATCCCCCACACCTTTCACCATTTTTGTTACCCGTCGCTGAACTCGTTCTATCTATGCTTCTGCTTGATCCCAACCTGCAACCATTTGTTACCGACCTTTGGCTTGTTTACCAGTCATGCTTCTGCTTGATCCTAACCTGCTACATCTACTACTGTACCCTGGCTTGATCAAGTCCTTGTGGGGATACCCTGAGCACTAGCACGCAGCAAAACCCATCTCCACCATCAGGAGCACTGGTGAAGACTGGTTAATGCTTAAACCCTGTGCCTTGGGTGAATCTGCTCAGATACTGTATTTATCCTGCTAGTATCTGTGTGGGCCTTTCCACTTTCTATAGACAATGGCCTCTGACCTTGACCCCTGATTGTGACACTAATCTCTTTTTAATCTCTCATCTCTAAGAAAATGTACCTTATAAATCCAGACTAGGATGGCTGGACTCTCACACAGTGTTTAAGGTTCAAGTCGTATCTTAATATTTATGCTCCAATGCAGGGCAACAAGGAGAGATTCCTGTGTATACTATGCACTGAGACAGTCACTCACCTCATTGCTTTTGTGGGGGCAATCTTGACTTGTTTCTTCTAGGCAGGCACTCTTATGCCGCGTACTCATGCACATTCAGACAACAAAATCCATGTTTTTTTTCTGACGTATGTTGGCTCAAACTTGTCTTGCATACACACGGTCACACAAATCTTGTCGGAAATTCCGAACGTCAAGAACGCGGTGGCGTACAACATGTACGATGAGCCGAGAAAAATGAAGTTCAGTAGCCAGTACGGCTCTTCTGCTTAATTCCGAGCATTCGTGGAACTTTGTGCATCGGAATTGTGTACACACAATCGGAATTTACGACAATGGATTTTAAAAAGAGTATAAGATTTCCTATCATTGGAGCCCAGTCTTGCCACAAAGAGTTAATCCAGCTCTGAGCAATCCTCTTTTATTGTTCAGTGAGATAAAACTTGACAAACAGAGAAAAACTTTGTCAAATCCTCCCCCTTGCTGTGAGTGACAGGTGATTTACATATCTCCTGCACTAGCCTAAGAGACATGCATTACTTTTTAATTCCCTCCCACTCCTTTCTTCTGCCATGACACCCCCCCATTGCAAGAGCTCACCTCGGGAGGACACCCCCAGCTCAGGGACAGGGCGGGCGGCTCAGGAACACAATACATACACCCGGACGGCAGCTGGTGAGGACACACACACACAGTGTGCAGCTGCTCCGCTCGGGAGGAGAAAAGAAGTCACAGGCTCAGCTTAGCAGAGCAGTAGTGAGAGGGGAGGACTCAGAGGAGGAAAACAGAGACCAGGAGCAGCCCCGGCGCACGCCGTATGTGTTTGAGCTAAGGGATGGTGTCACCCCTCTGGTGGGTGTCACCCGGGTGCCGACCGCACCCCCCACCCCTGCGTAGCGACGCCAAAAGAACCGGTAAATGACATGTATAGCGGTCCTTTCCTCCGCTCTCCATCCTGACAGAGCCCACGGGAGAGGAGAGGAGGGGAGCCAGCTGCGGGGGATGAGGGGGAGTGGAGGAGGAAGACACAGCGAGTGGATGAGGACAGGAGGGGGGCCAGAGAAGAAGGGGAGGTGGTGGTGGAGGAGAACACATCAGGCGCTGGAGGAGGAAGACACAAGGGACAGTCGGGGGTGATCGGTGCAGCAGAGGGACAGTCGTGAGCACCGATCTCCCTGCATGACGTTTGATCAGCCGCTTCTCCTTCTCTCCCTCCCGTGGCTTTCAGCAGAAAAGCCAGTCAGGGGGATCTGTGCACACAGCTGTCCCTGCCATATCGACCATCCCCGACTGTCACTGGACAGTGACACATGAAGTGACAGGAGCCATGAGCACTCTCTTCTTCTCCTGTGCGCGCACTTTTCACTCCGGCCAGGCGCGAGTGTAGAGGTGGACGGCGAGTCTGATGTCATGACTCCACCCACCGAGCACCGTACAGAATACATGCAGGGGGCATGTATATCCTTATAGATCAGCACTATGCCATTACTTTAAAAAAGATGAGAGTGGGTTTACATCCACTTTAAGGATTTAGAGAAGATCTGTAAAGAAGAATAGACCAGAATCCCTCCTGAGATGTGTGCAAACCTGGTAACCAACTACAAGAAACATCTTACCTTTGTGCTTGCTAACAAGGGTTTCTCCACCAAGTACTAAGTCATGTTTTGCTTGGGAATCACATACTTATTTTACTCACTGAACTGTAACTGAAATTATAACATTTGTATCATGTGTTTTTTTCTGGATTTTTGGTTGATATCCTGTCTCTATCATTTAAAATACACCTATGATAAAAATTACAGACCCTTCATTTCTTTGTAAGTGGGCACACTTACAAAACCTGCAGGGGATCAAATATTTCTTTTCCCCATGTATACATTCTATACTTCTGTATCTTCCCTACTGAGGTACAGCTAGGCTTCCTACAGAGTCACACACATACAAAAGGGAATATAGTAATAATACAACAAAGAAAACATAAAATAATACCACTTTATGGTTATTTACATTGAGCTGATTACACAAACACACAGATTGCTTCTGAGTTGTAGTGAACTGCTTTACGTTGCCTTTGCAAACACATTCATTTGTATGGGCAAGAAAATCAGCTCAGATGCAAAGACAAGCCTGAGTACATGAGCCCATAAAGTGACCCAGTGATTTGCCAGTTATTTTAATAACAGCTTCTGCAGTTTTTACTTTCCAATTGCTCCCCTGCTGCTCCATTTGGCAGGAAGAGTGAATTGATCTGATATTTGGAATGGGGAGCTTGTGACTCTCTCACCTTCCTCCCATATGACAGCACTGCTTCTTATTGATTGCCATTTTTGATCAGCACTGGGATAATTGTTCATTTTTCGTCTTTTTTTTTTTTTTTTTGCATCAACAATTGAAATACTATTATTCTTTATTAAAGGGAATGGTGGTAAGGATGGCCAGGGTTTTGACAACAGTGGTTCCAGAGCCTTTCCCACCTCTACCAATGGGACCAGAAAGTTTGGCTGATGTGTTGGTTTGGCATCTTATTATGTTTGCTTTTTAAATCTATTCGAACATATTATACCTCTGCTTTTTGATGGATAAGCCTTCATCTTGGTATGAGATTTGGATTAACTTATTTTTATTTAATACATATTATTGGAAACAAAGAGGGAATAATTAGAAAACAATGCTTTCCATTTTTTAATTAACACTAAAGTTTTTTGTAATCAGTAGAATTCCAGATATTCAGTGGAAAATATAATTGACACAGGGTACCTTTCAGTTTATAAGAGCTATTCAGAATGCAGAAAAAATAGAAACAGCAAAAATCATTCTTGTAACATTAAGATAAGATCTGTGCAGATGAGCTTCGCAACAACAGTGCCATTTTCGCAGGTCTGTGATTGTGAAGATTCTGAATGGCACAGTACTTGCTTGCTTGAGTGTAAATGTCAACCAGAGTGTTAAACATGTTGATTCCAGGTTGGGGAATACATTTTGTAACTTTTCTTTCTTCCTGCGGGAGCCGGGAACAGGTCAAGGATTCCACAGATTAAGCTTCTTATACACCTTTGAAGCATCATATCAATTATAATAATGATCAGTTGCTAAAGCTTATAATTCAGCAAAAATTACTGTCATATTGATTTATTGCTATGGGACAGGCAGAGCAGATTTGGATCTGCTAGAAGTCACAGGATGTGCCAATGACATCAAAGATGGCATCTTCTGGATTTTCATGTAACCCTAATTCAGAAGCTCTTTAGTTATACACTGGACTCAACAGTTAAGCATTTTTCAGTGTACTCAACTCACAACGTGTACATGAATTTTGTAAAAAATTTTTGCCACAAGAGGTGCCTAAAGGCTTTGGGGATTATTCAGTCCCATGGTCACCATACAACACATGCATCTTACAGTAACTGCAGCTCCATTACCTGAAGCTCCTGGCGTCTAGTGCGACAATCTTCCCCATTGGGGAGGCGTAGGTCATATAACTATTTTTTTTTACATTCCTGCTAGTTTTTTTTTTTTTGTGACATCATCTTGAGTAAGACAAGGAGTTGCAGAATTTATGAGAATCCCAGCCACTTTGTAAGATAATTTATGTAAAAATGTGCAATTATATTAAGAGATCCCATAAAATGCCTCTTGTGTCAAGTGCCCTACTCTGAACTGGAAGACACTTTTTTTTTTCCTAATCGGATGTTGCTCCTGAGTTCATGTAGATTTAGAGACATTTTCCACTTAGTCAAACTGTATATTATATTACTTTTTTGAAATGGCTCTATCCCCTATCTGCCATCTGTTCCCAGAATCTACAGTAAATAAAAGTGCCACTTGGTATTATAAGGTAACAAACTTATGTTGAAAATTTACAGTATGTCTGGATTATATTAAGGAGGTTTATAATATTGGATTAAGTATATTCTGTCTGTCAAGAAATATACTTATTTTTCTCGATTCCTTAACAGTGGAAACATTTTTTGATTGACAACCAGTAATAGTCATATTTTGCTTAAAAAAAAGCTAAAAGCATTACTGGTTTAGATGAAAACAACTGTTCACAAAACTAGGGCTTGCACTTCCTGGTGGACTTGTGATATTATATTTTATATTACATTAACATGTTACAGATCATATGAGATTTTAGTAATTGGGTTTACTTTATTTTACAATTTGTACCTTTTTTGTTTGTGGGAAAAATTATGTGAGCCTGTTTTACAAAATTGATTTCTAAGTAGGAAGATCTGACTTCGTTATTGTCACCTGATCAGTCTTTTCATTGTAATTTGAAAGAGTCTTAATACTTTGTTAACTGTTAATCAAAGCAAAATATTTGAAATTCAAGTGACATCCCCCTCCATTGCTGCTGTTAGAAGTCATGGGGCCCCGTATAGCCTGGTTGGGTGTGTGAGTGCATGTCTTTGGCCCCGAGTATGGCTCCAGCCACATGTGCAAACCACTCTTTTACATGGCCAGGGTACCTGTGTGTATGAGCCCTTAATTATGTTTTTTTTAAAAATTATTTTTATATATTAGCAATACCTCATGGAGGGAAGAGGTTTTGGTGAAATATTAGGGGTCAGACCCCTGATGTCTCACTTTTGAGACAGAGAAAGGACACAATTCCCCAATCCTTTCTCTGCAGCCTCAGTTGCATTGCAGACTGAATGAGCGAGAGCATGCTGTACAGAGGCTTCCTGTTTAGTCACAAACTGAAGCATAGTAAATGTTGTTTACTATGCTTCAGTCGTGAACGACCACAGGAGTGATCCGCTCACTGTCTGTGTTCTTTTATGAAAGGAAGGGGCAAGTAAATATAACATATTTAACACCCACCCACTCTCCATCCTGAAACTAATAGGGAAAGAAGGATTAGCAAACAGTGTTGCGGGGGGGGGAGGGGTATAGGGGATTGGAGCTGTGGGGGAAGGAGATCCTGGACAGGAGACAGCAGCCAACAGCCTGTGGAAGGGAGAGGAGGAGAAGCTGGCTGCACTGCAGAAGGCGAAACTGCCTGCACCATAAAGGTGCATGGGTCCCCCTGTTAAACTGATGGGGCGTGAGCCCTGTACAGGAAGGCCCGTACTACTTCCCTTATCAGTGGCCCTGTCTCCATCTATTGGCTTATTTCTGTTTAGTAAGGTAAATAAGAAATATTGCATATCATTTCATATTTATATGGCACTCCAGGATTTTGGTGAGTTGTCGCTTCTTGGTCTTGTGAATAACTGGATCTTACTTTACACACACAGCTGGATGAAGTAGTGGAGTGAGGAAAAACATGACCCCTCCTAGCTATTCAGTATGCAGGACCAGTCCACTTGGAGCTCGTGCCCAGCTCTCTTATTAGCAATGATAGTATACATTGCTCACAATGAAGCAAGGCAGCACTCTGCATTTAATTTATGTAAAATATAGATTTTTTACAAATAAACAGAATGGGATAGAAAGAGTGATAAAATAATGTAAAAATAATGTTGTAAAATTTGTTTCTGAACAAACTTAAAAGTAATAAAATACAGTATCTAAAAATCACAATAGCTTATTTTGGGGATGTAAGGGGCCAGTTGTACAAATGCAAATATATGTGACTGAATTGGATACATGTAGTAGGTCTGCAGATAGCATGTTCATACTGTAAGTTATAAGCACTGATGAGTTATTGGAAGCCAGGAAGTAGAAGAGCCCAAATGAATACTACAACATGGCAATAGCACAGTGGATGGAACACAGAAGGAGAAGATAGGTAGAAAAATGACACTGTAGACTGCAGGACAGTAGTAGGTAGGGAAATCTATGTCATACATTGCTTCAAGGACAATTGCTCCACTAGGCACTAGACTCATTTTAAAAACACCTTCTCCTGCACTTTTGTGTCCGCACAGTGACATGCTGAAGTATTGTGACATTATTGTATGTAGACAGCATAAGGCTAATTTTTTTCATAATAAACACAAAGCTCACGCACATATATACACACACACACATTTAAAGCAATCCAAAAATTCCCCACCATACGCTCCATCTAGGAAGCACAAAAAAAAAATTAAAACTCCAGGAAAACACATTTTAGAAATTAGCTTGAGCGAGCCTAGTTATGTGACCAAGTTACCATTGACTGGTATCTAATGCTGGGGGTGGATGCTAGGGATTCTAAAATTATCAGTTGTAGTCTATGCCAGATACAGTGTAAGCTTTGATCTGCAGGGCACTGCTGCCGAAACTTACCATCTCACACAGCGATTAGGGAGTCGATCATCTTTTGCTGGAGTTCCACTCCAAAGTATTGCAATTGCTACATCTCATGTTTAAAGTTGTTCTAAAGGCAGAAGGTTTTTTTTACCTTAATGCATTCTTGTACAAAGGTTTTTATTAAACATAAAAATCGTCAAGAAAAATACAAAAAGACAATGGTGAGCACACCATGTAAGCAATTCTGTAATAAGATTGCGGATATATAACAGGCATAACAATATAAGACATAACAAATCTTACACGGTCTTGAGGTTCAGGAGGGTTTACATGAGGTCTGCGGATTTTATGGAAGAATCAACCTGATAAATCATTGCAAGGGGTGCTTAAGATTAGAAAAATACTCATTACAGATTGGATAGACTATGGCTGTTTAGTGTCTTAATGAAAAAGACCATATGGCGCTGAATAACCTTAATGCATTCTATGCATTAAGATAAAAAGCCTTCTGTGTGCAGCAGCCCCCCTCAGCCCCCCTCATACTTACCTGACCTTGATCTTCCTCCTGTGATGTGCACGAGAGCCTCGGCTGCCTGGGGACTCTCCCTCCCTCCTCGCCATTGTCCCTCCGCTGTCAATCAAAGTCACTGAGCTAATAAGGAGAGAGAGGGGGCAGTGCCGAGCCTCGGCTACATGTTTGAATGGACACACAGAGCAGCAGCTTGGGAGCGAGCTTGCTCGGGTGCCCCCATAGCAAGCTGCTTTCTGTGGGGGCAACCGGCAGGAGGGAGGGGCCAGAAGCTCCGGTGAGGGACCCAAGGGGAAGAGAATCTAGACTGCTCTGTGCAAAACTAAGTATAACATGTAAGTAGGTAATATAACATGTTTGTTATATTTAAACAACAACAAAAAAAAACAAGACTTTAAAATCACTTTAAAACAGAGGTTTTTGTTGCATAAATTTGCAAACATATGTGAAGCCACAATGCTCCAGCATGACTTCTCTGTAAATTGTGGTCCCAAACTCAAAGCTGTATGAGTTCGTAACTATGAGACATTTATAGCAATTCAAACCGAGTTGGAAGCAACATTCTTCTCCCTAAGGTACCAGCAACACACCAGAAGAAGCCCAATATCACTCAAGACTGCTGAGGACCCCCATCAATTTATGCACAGCAACCTCTGCAATGTGTGGTTCCTAATTCCTAATTATCTGTTGTCACAAATATGAGACAAATGTATGCTACATGTGTTTCATGGCTATGACCTCAGATAATTAAAAGTTAGGGACCACACTTTGCACATGTTCCTTGTATTATTTATTAAGTTTTCTTGCATAGCAAGACCACTTACTGTTGTCTCACATATATATTATTATTCTTATTAGAGGCCAAATTTACCACCCTAACTCCTCCCACAGCTTTCATAGACAGTAATATACCAAAACGTGCGGATTGTTCCCGATTGGTGTGCTATTACTTTGTGGAACGTTTTGCCGAATGGTTCATGAAATATCGTCGTTTTTCCAGCGAAATTGGTCCCATAGGAATGAATGGTGAAATGTTCAAAACTACAGTGGGAGGTGACAAAAGCTGACAACCCTATGATCAGCCAAAACATTATGACCCCCCATGATCAGCCAAAACATTATGACTGCCCCATGATCAGCCAAAACATTATGACCCCCCCATGATCAGGCAAAACATTATGACCACAACATGATCAGCCAAAATATTATGACCACCCCATATCAGCCAAAACATTATGACCACTCCATGAAAAAAAAAATAATAATGAAAAAAACACATTTTTGAAAAAAAATAAATAATTTTTGAAAAAAATAAATAATTTTTGAAAAAAATAAATAATTTTTGAAAAAAAAAATATTTTTGAAAAAAAAATAATTTTTGAAAAAAAGTCATTTTTGAAAAGAAATCATTTTTGAAAAAATAAATTTTTGAAAAAAAAATCATTTTTGGGAAAAAAAATAATTTTTGAAAAAAAAAATCATTTAAAAAAAAAAAAAATTTTTGAAAAAAATGTACAGCTCTTTCAGCTAATGATGGGACTTCTTAAACGTTTTTACTACTATTTATACTTTTTAAAATATTAAGCTTTTTAACACTTTTCACAGTTACTCCAACCACACAACAGTTACTCAAGCCACTCCACCCAGTTACTCCGTCCACTCCAGACCACTGTAGGTGGAGGCAAGAACAATTCACACAATTTCCCCAGAAATTGTAGCTTTTCTAGTTATTATTTAATATGCCTGGGTTCGGTTGGTAGGGGCTTTGTTAAATCCTGCATGAAGTCAGAAAATTCCAAACTTAAAATTGAATCCCATTGAAGTCTATGAGAACTTCTGATAATCGATTCTGGCCATTTTCAAGGTCAAAAGGCAAGTGATTGTCAAAAAATGGCATTGAAAGGTGGACACTGCAAAGGGGGACGAGCACCAATGCAAAAGAAATGTAAAAAAAAACTTACAGCAGGATGAGTGTCCTCCTTTTAATGAGACTTCATGGGAAATACAATAACTCTCATTTATATGATTTTCATGGACAGCTTCAGTGACAGTATATTCAGGCATTACATATTTTGCATGTGTAACTCATTTTTAAACTTTTACATGGTAATAGGCTTCAATTCAGCAGCAGCACCCCAGTCTGATTAATTTCAAACCTGAAAGAAAAGGCTTTCTTAGGATATACGTTTTGGCTGTGACGTCTGATTTTTATCCAGCGGTAATAGTTCTGGGTTGAACAGTGGAAGTATGAGCCACAACAGATCTAAAGCTATAGGAATGCTTACTCTTAACCACTTGTATACTGGGCACTTATACTCCTTCATGCCCAGGCCAATTTTCAGCTTTCAACGCTGTCACATTTTGAATGACAATTGCACGGTCATGCTACACTGTACACATTTTTATCATTTTTTTCACACAAAAAGAGCTTTCTTTTGGTGGTATTTAATCACCACCGGGGTTTTAATTTTTTGCTAAATAAACAAAAAAGGCAGAGAATTTTGAAAAAAAACTAAAAACTTTTTCATAGTTTGTTATTAAATTTTGAAAGCAGGTCATTTTTCTCCTTCATTGATGTGCGCAGATGTGGCTGCACTGGTGGGCACTGATAGGCACTAATAAGGCGGCACTGATAGGTGGCACTGGAAGGTGGCACTGATAGGCGGCACAGATAGGTGACACTGATGATGAGGCACTGATGGGCACTGATTGGCAGTACTGATGGGCACTGAAAGGTACAGAAACACACCAGAAGCCCAACATTGCTCTAAGCAGTTGAAGCAATTCATACATTACAGAGAATAAAGCAAATAGAGTTTTACTATAACTGCTGCAACAAGAAGAATGAGGTTCCATAAAAAATGCTGCGGGTGTGAAATTACCTTGAGCTCCAGTCAAGACATGTCAACATACCAGTCTCTGAGATATAAGAAGCTAGGGAATTATTAAAATGATATTAAACCCCAAAATGAAAAATTCAGTATATTGTGGCTTACTATTTCTTAAACTGTAGTGGTTGTATTCATTTTAGTTTTTAGTTTTTGTTTTCCACCTTTATTTTCACCTGGTGATCCAGCCAGTAGGTCTGTTAATGTTCATCTTCTTTTAACTACTTAAGGACTGGAAGGTTTTACCCCCTTAATGACCAGGCCATTTTTTGTGATACGGCACTGCATTACTTTAACTGACAATTGCGCGGTCGTGCGACGCTGTACCCAAAAAAAATTGATGTCCTTTTTTTCCGCACAAAGAGAGCTTTCTTTTTTTTTTTTTGCACTAGAAACAAAAAAATACCGTCAATTTTGAAAAAAAACACAAAACAATATTTTTTACTTTCTGCTATAAAACATACCCAATAAAAAAATGTAAAAAACCTAATTCATCAATTTAGGCCAATATGTATTCTGCTACATATTTTTGGTAAAAAAAAATCCCAATAGGTGTATATTGAGTGGTTTGAGAGGATAGAGGATAGATTTATTCCATTTTTATTTATTTATTTATTTATTTTTACTAGTAATGGTGGCAATCAGCGATTTTTAGCAGGACTGTGACATTGCGGTGGACAGATCGGACACCTAACTGACACTTTTGACACTTTTTTGGGAACCAGTGACATTACTACAGTGATCAGTGCTAAAAATATGCACTGACACTGTATAAATGACACTGGCTGGGAAGGGGTTAACATCATGTGCGATCAAAAGGTTTAAGTGTGTTCCCTGTTTGTGCTTTCTTACTGTGGGGGGATGGGCTCACTGCATGGACACAGTGATCCGTGTTCCTGATTAGCAGGAACACAAGATCACAGTGTCCATGCCTGACAGAACAGCGGTCTGCCTTGTTTACATTGGCAGACCGCCGTTCTATCTCTCTGGGGAACGATCGGCGGGTTCCGGTGGACCAGCTCTTTGGCTCCCCCTTTGGCCGATGGGCATGCGTGCCACCCAGTAGCTATTGCTCGTAACGACTTATGTGGTTGGCAAGTGGTTAACAGACCAAATTCTGTCCAACAAATTCTGTCAGTTAGAGGATTGAAACAAACCATTTAACACTGAAAGGGGTGATTACTTTTATCCCAAAAGGACAGAAAAAAACTGTTGTTGTAAATGCTTAAACATTTTTCCTGGAGTCTGACTTTTTTATATGTTATTCCAATTCGTCTAAATTTGCTAGTGCATATAACACTACTCTCTCCCCAGTCTGAAAATGTAGCTGTCCAAATGCATCTCTGTTGCTCCTCCATCCAGACTGGAGACACCCTAAGACAGGAAGTGTGTGTTATTTGGTGGATCACTACGTGAAAATAAAGAGAAAAAAGCCTTAAAAAAAAAGCCACCATATTTAAGGACAGGTAAGCTGCAATACATTACATTTTTGTTTTAGGGTTTAATACAACTCAAGACCATCTCTCCATAAAAAGACTACAAGCAGATGTCCTGTAGTACATCAGCAGGAACATTCAACCTGCGTCCACTCATTGACCTGTCCTGTATAGCTCTAGAGCACAAATCAGTGTGGACTGTAGACCATCAGGAGCTGGACTACATTTAGAAGACCAGAAAGGTAAGTATAAAATGATTAAAGAAAAGCCATAATATTAAAGAAATACCAGGGAAAGAGTTTTTCGTTTGCCCAGAGTTGTATTCTACTTTAAGAATATATATGATATTATTTTTATTCTTCTTAAAACATTAGTTCTCTGTCTTTAAATACGTCTCTTCTGAAGTTTTTACTTCCTATTTAACTCCAGGTTCTTTTGTGTGCTAATTTTTGTTTTCCTCAGCCAAGTTTTGATGCTTTTCACCTAGAGCTGGAACAAACAGAAGTCAGTTCATCTCTATTCTTGGAATGTGTGAGAAACAAGTGCTTACATGGCTTGGCAGAATGACAGAATTGTTAGTTCCAATTTCTTCTCTCATTTTCATGCTTATTCCCTTTGAGTTTTTTCCATAAACTATATAAATTCTGCACATGAAAAACTCAGTTTTATGCTCTACACCAGTGATGAATAAATTTAATTTCACAAATAATATTGTTAACACAATGCTATCTTCCATGGTGTTGTAGGCATGGTCTGCAGAGATATGTAGTATATTAAAATATACTAGACTAGAAGCAAGAAATTTGTGGCCTAATACCGCGATTCATCTCTCATAATTTGGTATTCAAGCCCCAATATTCTCAAGTATTCGATATTTTTAATTTTAAAAATGTATGGAGGACTATTTACTTGTGGCCTAGGTGGCAAGTGGTATAAACTGGAGTTCAACTCAATCTTTAACATAAAATCGTGTACAGGATGCCACGGATGGGTCCTGGACTGGGGAGATATTTCCCCTCTATTTGGGTTGTGGCCCTTTTAAGGGAGTGTTCTGGAGACATTTTTAGTACTCAGGGGTTCTCACCCATGCAGGGTAAGAGGTTCAGGGGTAGTCTGGTCAGAAAGGAAAGACGTTACAGTGATTTACAGTACTTTTTTTTCCCAATAATGTTTATTACAATTTTAACAACATATACAGAAGCCAACAATAGAGCACTTGGCAAATGAAAAAGTGCTCCAGATGCATTCAATAATACCAGATGGTAACAATAAGGTATCTTCCAATACATACCGGTTATCTCCGAATACAATGTAAAAAACACAAATACAATGAGGTCAGTATAATGCAAACAAAAAAGGATATACTCCACCCCTACAAAGGGACCTCCAGTGAATAGAGACCATAAACATCTTACAGCATTTCAACAGAAATGGACCATCCCGTCCTCCACTGTTCCATATAGCGGAATCAAGGAAAAAAGAAAAAGAAAGAGGAAATAGTAAAAAAGAAGAGAAGAAGAAAGTGCACCCTATCCAGTCAAAAGTTCTAAAACTCTGAGACTTTGGGTGAGAAAGAGCTTCCAAATCCTGATTACAGTGAATTTGTTTCCAAAAGGGTTAACCTGTCTGTAGGGGAGTCAAGAGAATAAACAGTAAACAGCCAGCAGGTGTCTGTGAGGTGGAGTACAGCTGAGTGAGCAATGTAGGCTGGATGGTGCTGAGGCACTGTTGCTGTTGAGATCTCCTCTTTAAAAAACCCTGTTATGGGACAAATGTACAGCCGGTGAGCCAAGTTTTTATTTTGTGTGTACCGAAAACTGATGGTCTATTTTTATTTGTTTTTACAAGCTGAAGCCAAGCTGTTTTCCGTTTGCCTGTTTTTTTTTTATTAAAAAGACTATGAACTTTTACAAGGCTGATGATCTTGGGCTCTTCATATTACAGTGGATTATGGGCAAAACAGAGTAATTTACTTTGCTAATTCTTTAACTTTATTCTGTAACTGTTTACATATAAAATGCCATTTCACTGGATCTATAGCATTATAGGGAACCCATCCCATCCTCTAAGTATTGGCCCACATTTGTCACAACAAGAAGGGCCCATACCGCTTTTGCCATTAATCTGACCACCCTATTGGGATATTGACAGAGGACACACCTGATGAGCCAGGGGTAGCTGGGCACATGATCTGTAGCTAGGTGAGATGACCTCACACTCACCTGGTCACAAGCTCTACGCTCCAGTGATAGGTCTTGGCTAGGCTCTGTCTTAAAGGACCAGGCACCCCCTGCACAAGCAGCCAGTCCCCCCCTCCCTCTCCAAGTGTTCCTATCCCAGTATTCCCAGTGTCTTAACAGAGTGATCTACATGTGTCCAGCGTTCCCAGTACTGTCTCCCAGTACCTTCCAGTGTGTTCTCTGACTCCCAGTGTTTCCAGTGTTATTCAACCTTCCCAATGACTCTAAGTGTGTACCTCTCTGCAACCCATTTCAGGGCACCTTTCACATCCTCAGAGAATTTAAACATAGCTGCATCTTTGACTTCCCTGTGTGTCTCAACCAGTTTCCATCCCTCATGCACCATTGTAATACCCTATATGCTCCACCCAGCCGTTGCTTGTTTCAGCATTTCTGTGTGCGCTCCTAGTCTGCTTCCTTTTTTGTCTCCATGCACGTCAGCTTACTCCCAGTGATCGATCCTGTGTGTCTCCATGCACTCCTGCCAACCTGGGTTGTGTACCTACTGACCTGTGATTCCAGCATCTCAGTGCTGCAAGGGACTCTTATCTACTAATTATTACTGCCCATATGAGTCAGAGGGCCGTGTCCTGGAAGTGACCTACAGCGAAATCCATCTTTACCTTCAAGAAATCTATAAAAGACAAGAAGGCTCCTTAGACTCTGCATCTCAGCCCTTTAAAGGACTCTCACCTTTGCTGTATGTCTGGGATGTTAGCCCTACCTATCCAAGACTCCTCGTAATCATCTTTGTCACCTCTGTGGTCAACGCCACTGTCCAGCCTCAGCTGCAACAACTAACTTTTGGTTAACCAGTCTACCTTCTAATTGAAATTAACTCCCAACCGTGACACCCTATACTATCAGCAGTGATGTGCGGGCAACCAGGCAGGAGTTTAATAGCATACGGCTTCTCAAGAAAACCCAGCTCCTTCACCCAAGACTCCTTAACTGCTACAAGAGTACTTTAGTTCCAGTGGGGTGGTTCCCTCAGGCCTTGGTACCTTCAGCTGTTTGCCTGTGCTACCAGAGTCACCTTTTACTTCACAAAGAGGGATGCTGTGTATAAGGGAAAGCTTAAGCAGCTGTATTCTGAACTGTTTTACTGAAGTGGCGATTTTCAGCTATTCTCTTTATTGCTATAAAGTGTTATAGAGACTATGCTATTCAGCCACATCTTACCCTGATTGAGCTACAGAGACATTGCTGTAAAGAGTTCAAGTTTGTACAGAGTTCATTATCTGTTTTGTATTACTCTGCAGTGTATGCAAGGTCTTTGCCATTCTCAACCTGTTTTGCAATAATGATTCTAATTTTGCACTTGTTCAACAAACTGCAAGTTGCTGTTACTCTCTTAACTAGTTGAAGATCTTGCGAGCTACCAGTCCAGTAAAGTATAAATCCAAAGAACATCCCACAGGTGTAAGGAGATGTCTAAATTTCTTTCAGCTGCTGACATCAGATACACTCCCATAAACTGTGTTGGTCTAAACATGAATATTTAGATTTGTGCCGCGCTGTGTATGCCTCTTTAAATACTATTACCAAATGTGCCAATACATAAAGTGCAAATGCCAGTGATGTGGACTACCACTATATATAAGTGTCTCTATTAACAATCATTAATATCAACCCTGATACCCAAGTGCAAATGCTGAATCAAAATGTACCTGCATACTCATACATAAATATATTATAAACCTTCAATAAATGAACATATTTTAAATAATAAATTGCTTAAAACAAATCTAATATAATATCCAGTGCTTCAACGGCACAATTCACAACCTAAAGTGCGAGTGCTAATCAAAAAATACCTATGTATTAATACATAAATGCAAATCATAAATAAATAAATGAATATATCTGGTGCAAATATCATAAGTAATAATACAGTCCAAATAAATTTGATATAATGTCCAGTGCTCCAAAACGAAATCCACAGTGATTTGTGATAGTACTTTACAGATAGAAACATTTCAGTGACTTTCAGTGATTCCACACATGTGCTCTCCCCCCCTGTGTGACTGTGCTCACCTCAAAGATTTTGCCCGCACACCTAAGTTTGGTCAAAATGTGCAGTAGAACCAACACTGTGCTCAGGGTTAGTGGACTCTGTGGAACGCCAATCCCTTCAGTGTATATACAAAGGAAGTCTCAACAGTATAATAATGTTTAAACTCCGGTTTATTAAAAAATAGATTAATCGTACTCACATCTTAGCGGTGCTACCAGCGCACCACTCTATACATAGCATGGGTATATCGAACAATCCCAATCCGACAGGTGTATTGTTATGCCTCTAGTCGCCTAGCTGAGAGATCAACATCACAGCTGGCTTCTCCTCCGTCCTAGCCCCTCCCCAGCGCGTATTCGACACAATGCTTCTGTTATTCTCTGTCTGATCATTTGACCAATTACCCATCCTGTTACACTATGACATGGTGGAATATTTAAAATCAACGTGCATTACTGCTGTAGGGACAAATGTGAAAACATCATTAATATATGTTACCTTGGGTGCCATATTTTACTATGCTACTGACTCCCCCTCAAAAAAAAAAAGTTGTTGCAAATGGTCTCACCAACTTTTGATCATAAAACAATGTTATATATCATAACAGCTTTAACAGTAGGAAGTGGAATAGAAGGCACTGATGTAAAACAATGCAGTACCTGCACCACATGGAATCACCAGAGCCAGGCCTACACAGAAGCAGAAGTCGTGCCTGCCTTGAGCACCACAATGAGTGGGAAGCAGCTGGGGTTTTTGCCCCATTGTGACTGCTATACAGGTGTTATCGGTGGAAGGCAGTTGTGTACCCCATAAGGAGTTGCAGGCTTCATCTATATATATATTTTATAACATTATTGTTACAGTGTATTTCATTTAGTGCTTTTGTTCACCCTACTAATTTTATTATGGATTTTTTTTGTTCTTTTAGTTTATGTTAACTTTGTTCATTTGCTTTTGCTGCACTACTTTAAAAAAATCCACAAAATTGAAAAATTTGGAAAACGACTACATGATGCCTTGTAAAAGTGTATTTTTGTAAAGGTTTAAAAGAACACATTGCATAGCATTTGCACTTTTTCAAAAAAAGTCTCTGGAATTTACCTTGGGTCCCAGAATAAAGAAAAACATTGTTTTTCACATAGTTACCGTAAATAATTTTTAGCTATGTTTTACCATGCTAATCATGACTTAATTACACTGGCTTGACAGTACTCCTCCTAGCACAAATCCTCTGCCCTTCAAACCCCTCACTCCTAGCACAAATACCACCCCCCCCCATTTCCCCTCCTAGCACAAATACCCCTCCAATCATCCCTACCTGCACAAATACCCTTGCCCCCCAAAAAATCCCCCTTTAGTACAATTATCCTTCCCCCTCTGCCATATCACCTCTTCTAACACCCCCCCCCCTCCTTCTGGCACAAATTTTCTTCCCCCTCAATAAAATCCCCCTAAAACACCACTCCTAGCACCGCCCTCCATCCAATTTCCCCTCCTAGAACAATTCTTACCCCCTGCTGCCCCCAAATTCCCCTTCCCAACCCAAATCCCTTCCCCCCTAGCTAACATGAAAACACAGGGCCCAGGGCAACAGCCCCTCCTGTCCACTCCTTGCCCCAGCCCTAATGACATCTAAGATTCCCTCTGGCCCATTTACTGATTTGCAGCCTTGTCCCTTCAACCTTTTTATTGGTCGGGACAAAAGGGGAAAAACGCAAAGGCATTAGCTTTTTTTTCACTAGCAAAGAAAAAAGGAAAAATTACTATTTTTTGTAAAAGTTTGCAAAGATTTCCAGGAAAATTGGTAAAATGCTAAAATAAAAATGACAAAGGCGTGCACAAGTGGGCATGCAAACTTAGAAATGTAGGGAGTTGAGAAGTAACTAAGAGATAAAAATATATGAGCATAATCACAAATATAGAAAGTTTTTTTACGGAACCCAGTCTTGTAACTGGCATAATAACTATTATATTGAGGATGTTAAATTTAGTAATGTAATCAGTTATAGCTTAATATAAAGTATTCCTTGAATGATAGGGAGAATAGAGTAAAATGTCAGCTTGAATGACAGTGTAGAGAATGAACTTCTAGAAGATATATCACAAGAAATGATAATTTCCATATTACTGCATACAACACCTCTCTAGAATAAAAATAGAATGGTCCTGGAAAATATATCAGATAAAGTAGTACAAGGTTTTAAGAATATGGATTTGGAGAACAGAGTTATAGATGCCATAAACACCAATGGAATGCTAGTTTTTTTTAACCACTTAAGGACCAGCGTCGTTTTGGTATGTAGGTGTTTACATGTTTAAAACAGTTTTTTTTTGCTAGAAAATTACTTAGAACCCCAAACATTATATATATATATTTTTTTTCTAACACCCTAGAGAAAAAAATGGCGGTCATTGCAATACTTTTTTTCACACTGTATTTGGGCAGCGGTCTTACAATCGCGCTTTTTTGGAAAAAATTCACTTTTTTGATTAAAAAAATAAGACAACAGTAAAGTTAGCCCAATTTTTGTTTATATTGTGAAAGATAATGTTACACCGAGTAAATTGATACCCGACATGTCACGCTTCAAAATTGCGTGCGCTCGTGGAATGGCCTCAAAAATCTCCATAGGCGACGTTTAAAAAATTCTACAGGTTGCATGTTTTGCGTTACAGAGGAATTCTAGGGCTAGAATTATTGCTCTCATTCTAACGATCGTGGCGATACCTCACATGTGTGGTTTGACCACTGTTTTCATATGCGGGTGCTACTCACATATGCGTTCGCTTCTGCGCGCGAGCTCGTCGGGACAGGGCGTTTAAAACATTTTTTTTTCTTATTTATTTGATATGATTTTATTTATTTTTACACTGTTTTTAAAAAAAAAAATTGTGTCACTTGTAATGTAAACATCCCTTGTAATAGAAAAAAGCATGACAGGTCCTCTTAAATATGAGATCTGGGGTCAAAAAGACCTCAGATCTCATCTTTACACTAAAATGCAAAAAAAAAAGTAATTTAAAAAAATTACATTGAAAAAAATATGCCTTTAAGACGTATTGGCGGAAGTGACGTTTTGACGTCGCTTCCGCCCTGCAGTGTCATGGAGACGAGTGGGCGCCATCTTCCCCTCACTCATCTCCAGGCACAGCTAGAGGACAGACGCAATCGCCTCCGCCGCTACCGACGGCTCCGGTAAGCGGCAGAGGGCACCGCATCGCGGCAGGAGGGGGGCCCCTCTCCCGCCACCGATAAAAGTGATCTCGCGGCGAATCCACCGCAGAGACCACTTTTATCCTGTAGCCGACCGCCACACAAAAACGGGGATACCATGGTTATGGCAGCTAGCTGCTGCCGTAACAACGATATCCGCCGCCAAAAAAGGGACATACATCGGCGTGCGGCGGTCGGCAAGTGGTTAACCTACAGAGCAAAAAGAAAAATGCTTGCACCTTGGGCAAAAACATACTGTACCTCAAATCATACCTTATCTTGAGACTTTGCAACTGGGAACTTGTTTTGCTTGGTGTCTATTAAAGATTCTTGCTGTAACAGGCCAAGGAAGCTTAGACCACTTTAGTGTATTAATGGCTTGCCGACCACATACTGTTTATATGGTGGCAAGGCGACAAAGCTGGAACACAGATCTTTGTCTTCCCCTAGTACAAGCACCCCCCACACAGTAAGCAAACACATTTTAGGAACACATTTTACCCTTTGATCACCCCTGATGTTAACTCCTTCTCTGCCAGTGTCATTAGTACAATGACAGTGCATAGTTTTAGCACTGATCACTGTATTAGTGTCACTGGTCCCCAAAAATGTGTCACTTAGTGCCTGATCCGCCACAATGTCACAGTCCTGTTATAAGTTGCTGATCACCACCATTACTAGTAAAAAAAAAAATTAATAAAAAATCCATAGATATATCCCATAGTTTGTAGACATATAACTTTTGCACAAACCAATCAATATACACTGATTGGGATTTTTTTTACCAAAAATATGTAGCAGAATACATATTGGCCTAAAATGATGAAGAAATTTGTTTTTTTATTGGATATGTTTTATAGCAGAAAGAAAAAAATATTGTTATTTTTTTCAAAATTGTCGGTCTTTTTTTGTTTATAGTGCAAAAAATAAAAAACGCAGATCAAATACCACCAAAAGGAAGCTCTATTTGTGGAGAAAAAAAGGACATAAATTGTATTTGTTATCATAATGGGGTATTTTAATTATCCAGACATAGACTGGGCGAGGGGAACCACGCATTCATCTAAGGCTCTCCAGTTCCTAAATGTGTTGCAGGACAATTTTATGGGTCAGATGGTAGACGCACTAACTAGAAATAAAGCCTTACTGGATCTACTGATTACCAACAATACAGACCTGATCACAGATGTAGAAATATGGGGCAGTTTAGGTAACAGTGATTACAGGTCAATTGGCTTCAGTATAAATCACACAAATAGGAAACATAAGCGGAATACAAAGACAATGAATTTTAAAAGAGCCAACTTCCCTCAACTACGAACCTAGCTAGAAGGCATAAATTGGGATAAAATCTTAGGAACAAAGAACGCGGAGGAGAGATGGGTTTGCTTTAAGAGCATATTAAATAAAGGCATTAGCCAATGCAGCCCATTGGGTAATAAATTTAAAAGAGCGAATAAAAGTCTTGGATGGATTATCTCCAATGTAAAAATGCATATAAAAGCAAAGGAGAAGGCCTTCAAAAAATATAGGGTTGAGGGATCATCATCAGCATTCAGATTTTATAAAGAATGAAACAAGAAATGTAAGGGTGCAAAAAGGACGGCTAAGATAGAATATGAAAAACACATAGCGGAGTTGAGCAAAAAAATCCAAAGAAATTCTTTAAGTATGTAAACGGTAAAAGAGGGAGGACAGACCATATTGGCCCCATAAAGAATGAGGAAGGACATCTGGTTACAAAGGATGGGGAGATGGTGAAGATATTGAATTTATTCTTCTCCTCAGTCTTCACAAGGGAATCGGGGGGGCTTCAGTAACCAAAATTGCAGTGTTTATCCTCATGACACATCACAGGAAGCACCTCCATGGTTAACAGAGGACAGAATTAAAATTAGACTTGGGAAATTTAACATTGATAAATCACAGTGACCAGCTGGCTTGCACCCGAGGGTACTTAGGGAACTCAGTCAAGTAATTGCAAGACCATTGTTCCTAATTTTTACTGACAGTCTACTGACTGGAATGGTACCAGCTGATTGGAGAAAAGCCAATGTAGCACCAATATTTAAACAGGGCCCAAAATACATCCGTGGGGAATTACAGACCAGTTAGCCCAACATTAATAATACGTAAACTCTTGGAGGGGATGATAAGGGACTATATACAAGATTTTAGTAATGAGAACGGTATCATTAGCAGTAATAAGCATGGATTCATGAAGAATCGTTCTTGCCAAACCAATCTATTAACCTTCTATGAGGAGGTGAGTTGCCATCTAGATAAAGGAAGGCCTGTAGACGTGGTGTATTTGGATTTTGCAAAAGCATTTGACACAGTTCCCTGTAAACATTTACTGTACAAAATAAGGTCCGTTGGCATGAACCACAGGATAAATACATGGATTGAAAACTGGCTACAAGGGTGAGTTCAGAGGGTGGTGATAAACGGGGAGTACTCAGAATGGTCAAGGGTGGGTAGTGGGCCCCCCCAGGGTTCTGTGCTGGGACCAATCCTGTATAATTTGTTCATAAACTGGAGGATGGAGTAAACAGTTCAATCTCTGTGTTTGCGGACAATACTAGGATGTGGAAACCTTGCAAAAAGATCTGAACAAATTAATGGGGTGGGCAACTACATGGCAAATGAGGTTCAATGTAGAAAAATGTAAAATAATGCATTTGGGTGGCAAAAATATGAATGCAATCTATACACTGGGGGGAGAACCTCTGGGGGATTCTAGGATGGAAAAGGACCTGGGGGTCCTAGTAGATGATAGGCTCAGCAATAGCATGCAATGCCAAGCTGCTGCTAACAAAGCAAACAGAATATTGGCATGCATTAAAAAGGGGATTAATTCCAGAGATAAAACGATAATTCTCCCACTCTACAAGACTCTGGTCCGGCTGCACTTAGAGTATGCTGTCCATTTCTGGGCACCAGTTCTCAGAAAGGATGTACTAGAAATGGAGCGAGTACAAAGAAGGGCAACAAAGTTAATAAAGGGTCTGGAGGATATTAGTTATGAGGAAAGGTTGCGAGCACTGAACTTATTCTCTCTGGAGAAGAGACGCTTGAGAGGGGATATGATTTCAATTTACAAATACCATACTGGTGACCCCACAATAGGGATAAAACTTTTTCCTGGAAGGGAGTTTAACAAGACATGTGGCCACTCGTTAAAATTAGAAGAAAAGAGGTTTAACCTTAAACTACTGTATGTAGAGGATTCCTTACTGTAATGCCCCGTACACACGGTCGGATTTTTCGATGGAAAATGTCCGATCGGAGCGTGTTGTCGGAAATTCCGACCGTGTGTGGGCTCCATCGGACATTTTCCATCGGATTTTCCGACACACAAAGTTGGACAGCAGGAGATAAAATTTTCCGACAACAAAATCCGATCGCGTCAATTCCGACCGTGTGTGGCCTGTTCCGACGCACAAAGTGCCACACATGCTCAGAAGAAATTTTAAGACGGAAGAGCTCGTTCTGGTAAACTTAGCGTTCGCAATGGATACAGCACTTTCGTCACGCTGCAATGTTAAAAATGGTTTAATACAGCGCACTCTCTTCTTCTTTATAATGTGACAAGAATTAAGTAGTTTTGCTGCTCATATTCACACACACTTCTCAAAAACTTCTTTCGTTACTATTTATCGTGATTCCCTCAATATATTTTGATTTCTCACATCTGACAACATAATTTTGTTGTATTTTTTTATTTTTTTTGGCTTTAATGTAGATTCTTTTTTTGTGTTTGTATTTTTTTGAAGGGTGTTTTTTTTTTTTTTGATTTTTATTTGTACTCCCGAAAATGTTTGAGTGTGTTTTTTGTGACAAGTTCCCACGACACCAATGATATGTTGTTCTATTTAATCTGTAGGAGGTTGTTTGGTGTTGTTGTCTCTTGTTAATTTCACATTTTATGTTAGAAATGTACCTGAATCGTCACCAACAAACTGTCCTTTTTGGATGAAAACACACACAGGAGAGTAGAATTTACCTAAAAAATGTATTAAGGGCTCACAACTATAAACAAAGAGAGAGGCAACGCTGGAGAAACTGCAGAAACAGGTGAAGCCTTGGACCCCCAGGGCAGACATCAATTATTTAAAAGCAAAATTGGTGGCCTGAGGAGTCCTTATCTAAGGGAGGGCAGTGTGGTCCAGAAGTCCCAGAGATCCGGAAAGCAGCAGATGACATCTGTGTCCCCAGGCTGTGGTCATACGAGAGACTGCAGCTTCTGTCAGACCTGACTGAACCCAGGGCCATCACTCTTTGGTCTTCTTTCCACGTCTCCTTCCACGCAGAGGCTCTGGTGGTGGAGTTGTGGCAGCAGGAGGAGGAGGATCGTCCATCTCAATGACATCCGTCTTGGGTGTTAGTTCCCCACTCACCCCCTTATGTAGGACTTTATAAATAAGGTCCTCAGAGAGCCTGCGTTGGCCCTCCTGCATGCCCTGCAATTTGGTGGCAGCCATGCAGGCAAAGGCCTCTTCAGGAGTTGGTAAGGCTCTGAGGGACGCAGAAGCCTCCTGAATCAGCCTGTACGCTGAATCCTGCACGGGACTCGGAGTCGCCTTCCTGGCTCTTTTATATGGCAGGCGGAGGGGAGGGACCTGAGACTCAGTCAGGCTGCGACTGGTCCCAGGCTTCTCTTGGCTGACAATTAGCCCCGCCTCCTCCTGGCTGCCACTAATCCCCGCCTCCTCCTGACTGCCACATTCCACAACCTCCTCCTGGCTGAGGTCTTCCTGTGTATGAAAAAGGGACATAGTTTTAGTACTTTATTCATCAATCACACGCAATTTTCACCTCCCGACTGCTGCAAATTGAATGTTAACAAATATAACAGACTATCCTTCTGAGCCCAGCATTTTTCATTCTTGTCCCAATTTTGGGTGCCCACTACTGTCTATTGATATGTAAAACACTTTTTTCAATCAGCAAATAGTGATCAATAATAATATCTAGTAAACATCATTTATTTATTGACCAGAAATCTGTAGAAGAATGCTATACCTGACTCCAGCTGGGCTCCTCCACTTCTTCCTGGCTGGAAGGCCCAGGTTGGACATCGGAAGCCTCAGCTGGGGTGGAAGGAAGAGTGGAAGGAAGAGTAGAGAGGGATTCCCTGACTTCAGTGTGGTCTGACAGAAATCGCAGTCTCTCATAGTACCACAGCCTGGGGACATAAACCTCATCTGCTGCAGCTCCGGACCTCTGGGAATCTGTGACCTTCTTGCGCTCCCTTAGATATGTGCTCCTCAGGCCACCAATTTTAGCTTTTAAATAAGGGATGGTTGCTGTGGGGACCACCGGCTTCACTAACTCCAGCAGTTTCTCCAGCGCTGCCTGCCTCTTCTGTTTGTGGTTATAGTGGGGGTGTCTCACTTGCCACAGACAGGGCAGCTCCCTGTACTTGTCTATGAACAGGGGCAGGAAATTGTGGTCGTTGAACCCATCCATTTTCTCTGCAAGACACAACACAAGACAAACCCTAATGTAAGGCCAAACTCCCCTAATCTTGTTACAATATAGGCTTCCATTTCGAAGCAGTATAGGCCCAAGTTTAGATCTTACCTTCGTTATCATGATCGGCGTCTCCGATGCTCCTTCCTCCGCTCACAGATCGTACATAAGACGCACGTGTGTTACGCTTTATACACACTGCGCATGCGAATAACTCCGCCCACCCCTGACGTTCTTTCTAGTCTATTCCCCGCCCCTTTTCGGTCGGCGCAGTGGGGGAAGAGCACATGGCGGATAGACAGCAGGTGCGTGCTAATTGTAGCAACGAGGAGGAGGAGGAAAGGCCGGAGCCTGAAACGTCCCGATCCAGAAGGAGATTTAAGGACTCAAATATGTCCTTTGTTGAGATGTTGGAGATGGTGGACATCCTGAAGAAGGCCGACTATGATGGAAAGTATGGGCCTTACCCCAACCCCAATGTCCGCAAGGCCAAGATCATGGCGAAAGTGGTCAGGAGTCTGCACCGGAAATTCGGGGTACGCCAATCGAAAGGTCAGCTTAGGAAGCGGTGGTCGGACCTGAAATTACAAGAACATGAGCAGTACAGAAAGATCCGGAGAGTGCTGCAAAAAAGTAAGTAGTTGTGCTGTGTTCCTATTCTTTTTGTGTTCGTGCTGCTCCATGTGCTTTTAGGAACTGTTGTACAGTTTAACCACTTGACGACCGCCTCACGCCGATGTACGTCGGCAAAGTGGCACGGACAGGCAAAATCACGTACAGGGTACGTGATTTGCCTTCCGCGGGTGGGGGGTCCGATCGGACCCCCCCCCGGTGCCCGAGGCGGTCGTCGTTTGTCCAGCGGCGATCGGTGATGAGGGGGAGACCATCCGTTCGTGGCCCCCCCCTCGCGATCGCCGCCGGCCAATGAGAACACTCCTTTGCTGCTGTATGCTAAACAGCAGCAAAGGAAGTGATGGCCTCTCCCCTCGGGTCGGTATTTTCCGTTCCGGCCCGAGGAGAGACGACAAGTATGTGAGTGCACAAACACTACACACACAGTAGAACATGCCAGGCACACAAATCACCCCGATCCCCCCCCCGATCGCCCCCCGATCCCCCCCCAATCACCCCCCCCCCCCCTGTCACAAACTGACACCAGCAGTTTTTTTTTTTTTTTTTTTTTTTCTGATTACTGCATAGTGTCAGTTTGTGACAGTTACTGTGTTGGGACAGTGTATATTACCCCCCTTTAGGTCTAGGGTACCCCCCTAACCCCCCCTAATAAAGTTTTAACCCCTTGATCACCCCCTGTCACCAGTGTCGCTAAGCGATCATTTTTCTGATCGCTGTATTAGTGTCGCTGGTGACGCTAGTTAGTGAGGTAAATATTTAGGTTCGCCGTCAGCGTTTTATAGCGTCAGGGACCCCCATATACTACCTAATAAATGTTTTAACCCCTTGATTGCCCCCTAGTTAACCCTTTCACCACTGATCACCGTATAACCGTTACGGTTGACGCTGGTTAGTTTGTTTATTTTTTATAGTGTCAGGGCACCCGCCGTTTATTACCGAATAAAGGTTTAGCCCCCCGATCGCCCGGCGGTGATATGCGTCGCCCCAGGCAGCGTCAAATTAGCGCCAGTACCGCTAACACCCACGCACGCAGCATGCGCCTCCCTTAGTGGTATAGTATCTGAACGGATCAATATCTGATCCAATCAGATCTATACTAGCGTCCCCAGCAGTTTAGGGTTCCCAAAAACGCAGTGTTAGCGGAATCAGCCCAGATACCCGCTAGCACCTGCGTTTTGTCCCTCCGCCCGGCCCACCCAAGTGCAGTATCGATCGATCACTGTCACTTACAAGGCACTAAACGCATAACTGCAGCGTTCGCAGAGTCAGGCCTGATCCCTGCGATCGCTAACAGTTTTTTTGGTAGCATTTTGGTGAACTGGCAAGCACCAGCCCCAGGCAGCGTCAGGTTAGCGCCAGTACCGCTAACACCCACGCACGCACCATACACCTCCCTTAGTGGTATAGTATCTGAACGGATCAATATCTGATCCGATCAGATCTATACTAGCGTCCCCAGCAGTTTAGGGTTCCCAAAAACGCAGTGTTAGCGGAATCAGCCCAGATACCTGCTAGCACCTGCGTTTTGCCCCTCCGCCCGGCCCAGCCCAGCCCAGCCCACCCAAGTGCAGTATCGATCGATCACTGACACTTACAAAACACTAAACGCATAACTGCAGCGTTCGCAGAGTCAGGCCTGATCCCTGCGATCGCTAACAGTTTTTTTTGTAGCGTTTTGGTGAACTGGCAAGCACCAGCCCCAGGCAGCGTCAGATTAGCGCCAGTACCGCTAACACCCACGCACGCACTGTACACCTCCCTTAGTGGTATAGTATCTGATCGCATCAATATCTGATCCGATCAGATCTATACTAGCGTCACCAGCAGTTTAGGGTTCCCAAAAACGCAGTGTTAGCGGGATCAGCCCAGATACCTGCTAGCACCTGCGTTTTGCCCCTCCGCCCGGCCCAGCCCAGCCCACCCAAGTGCAGTATCGATCGATCACTGTCACTTACAAAACACTAAACGCATAACTGCAGCGTTCGCAGAGTCAGGCCTGATCCCTGCGATCGCTAACAGTTTTTTGGTAGTGTTTTGGTGAACTGGCAAGCGCCAGCGGCCTAGTACACCCCGGTCGTAGTCAAACCAGCACTGCAGTAACACTTGGTGACGTGGCGAGTCCCATAAGTGCAGTTCAAGCTGGTGAGGTGGCAAGCACAAGTAGTGTCCCGCTGCCACCAAAAAGACAAACACAGGCCCGTCGTGCCCATAGTGCCCTTCCTGCTGCATTCGCCAATCCTAATTGGGAACCCACCGCTTCTGCAGCGCCCGTACTTCCCCCATTCACATCCCCAACCAAATGCAGTCGGCTGCATAAGAGGCATTTTTATGTCCTCCCGAGTACCCCTACCCAACGAACCCCCCAAAAAAGATGTCGTGTCTGCAGCAAGCGAGGATATAGGCGTGACACCCGCTATTATTGTCCCTCCTGTCCTGACAATCCTGGTCTTTGCATTGGTGAATGTTTTGAACGCTACCATTCACTAGTTGAGTATTAGCGTAGGGTACAGCATTCCACAGACTAGGCACACTTTCACAGGGTCTCCCAAGATGCCATCGCATTTTGAGAGACCCGAACCTGGAACCGGTTACAGTTATAAAAGTTAGTTACAAAAAAAGTGTAAAAAAAAAAAATATATGAAATAAAAAAAAATAGTTGTTGTTTTATTGTTCTCTCTCTCTCTATTCTCTCTCTCTATTGTTCTGCTCTTTTTTACTGTATTCTATTCTGCAATGTTTTATTGTTATTGTTATTGTTATTGATTGTTATTGTTATTGTTATTGTTATTATGTTTTATCATGTTTGTTTTTCAGGTGTGTAATTATTTACACTTTACTGTGCTTTATTGTTAACCATTGTTAACCATTTTTTTGTCTTCAGGTACGCCATTCACGACTTTGAGTGGTTATACCAGAATGATGCCTGCAGGTTTAGGTATCATCTTGGTATCATTCTTTTCAGCCAGCGGTCGGCTTTCATGTAAAAGCAATCCTAGCGGCTAATTAGCCTCTAGACTGCTTTTACAAGCCGTGGGAGGGAATGCCCCCCCCCCCCACCGTCTTCCGTGTTTTTCTCTGGCTCTCCTGTCTCAACAGGGAACCTGAGAATGCAGCCGGTGATTCAGCCAGCTGACCATAGAGCTGATCAGAGACCAGAGTGGCTCCAAACATCTCTATGGCCTAAGAAACCGGAAGCTACGAGTATTTCATGACTTAGATTTCGCCGGATGTAAATAGCGCCATTGGGAAATTGGGGAAGCATTTTATCACACCGATCTTGGTGTGGTCATTTGCTTTGAGGGCAGAGGAGAGATCTAGGGTCTAATAGACCACAATTTTTTCAAAAAAGAGTACCTGTCACTACCTATTGCTATCATAGGGGATATTTACATTCCCCGAGATAACAATAAAAATGATTAAAAAAAAAAATATGAAAGGAACAGTTTAAAAGTAAGATTAAAAAAGCAAAAAAATAATAAAGAAAAAAAAACAAAAAAAAAAAACACCCCTGTCGCCCCCTGCTCTCGCGCTAAGGCGAACGCAAGCGGCAGTCTGTCGTCAAACGTAAACAGCAATTGCACCATGCATGTGAGGTATCACCGCGAAGGCCAGATCGAGTGCAGTAATTTTTCCAGTAGACCTCCTCTGTAAATCTAAAGTGGTAACCTGTAAAGGCTTTTTAAGGCTTTTAAACATGTATTTATTTTGTTGCCACTGCACGTTTGTGCGCAATTTTAAAGCATGTCATGTTTGGTATCCATGTACTCGGCCTGAGATCATCTTTTTTATTTCATCAAACATTTGGGCAATATAGCGTGTTTTAGTGCATTAAAATTAAAAAAAGTGTGTTTTTTCCCCAAAAAATGCGTTTGAAAAATCGCTGCGCAATTACTGTGTGAAAAAAAAAAATGAAACACCCACCATTTTAATCTGTAGGGCATTTGCTTTAAAAAAATATATAATGTTTGGGGGTTCAAAGTAATTTTTTTGCAAAAAAAAAAAACTTTTTCATGTAAACAATAAGTGTCAGAAAGGGCTTTGTCTTCAAGTGGTTAGAAGAGTGGGTGATGTGTGACATAAGCTTCTAAATGTTGTGCATAAAATGCCAGGACAGTTCAAACCCCCCCCAAATGACCCCATTTTGGAAAGTAGACACCCCAAGCTATTTGCTGAGAGGCATGTCGAGTCCATGGAATATTTTATATTGCGACACAAGTTGCGGGAAAGAGACAAATTTTTTTTTTTTTTTTTTTTTTTTGCACAAAGTTGTCACTAAATGATATATTGCTCAAACATGCCATGGAAATATATGAAATTACACCCCAAAATACATTCTGCTGCTTCTCCTGAGTACGGGGATACCACATGTGTGAGACTTTTTGGGAGCCTAGCCGCGTACGGGACCCCGAAAACCAAGCACCGCCTTCAGGCTTTCTAAGGGCGTGAATTTTTGATTTCACTCTTCACTGCCTATCACAGTTTCGGAGGCCATGGAATGCCCAGGTGGCACAAAACCCCCCCAAATGACCCCATTTTGGAAAGTAGACACCCCAAGCTATTTGCTGAGAGGTATAGTGAGTATTTTGCAGACCTCACTTTTTGTCACAAAGTTTTGAAAATTGAAAAAAGAAAAAAAAAAATGTTTTTTCTTGTCTTTCTTCATTTTCAAAAACAAATGAGAGCTGCAAAATACTCACCATGCCTTTCAGCAAATAGCTTGGGGTGTCTACTTTCCAAAATGGGGTCATTTGGGGGGGTTTTGTGCCACCTGGGCATTCCATGGCCTCCGAAACTGTGATAGGCAGTAAAGAGTGAAATCAAAAATTTTCACCCTTAGAAATCCTGAAGGCAGTGATTGGTTTTTGGGGTCCAGTACGCGGCTAGGCTCCCAAAAAGTCCCACACATGTGGTATCCCCATACTCAGGAGAAGCAGCTAAATGTATTTTGGGGTGCAATTCCACATATGCCCATGGCCTGTGTGAGCAATATATCATTTAGTGACAACTTTATGAAAAAAAAAAAAATAAAAAATAAAAAGTGTCACTTTCCCGCAACTTGTGTCAAAATATAAAATATTCCATGGACTCAATATGCCTCTCAGCAAATAGCTTGGGGTGTCTACTTTCCAAAATGGGGTCATTTTGGGGGGTTTTGTGCCACCTGGGCATTCCATGGCCTCCGAAACTGTGATAGGCAGTGAAGAGTGAAAGCAAAAATTTACACCCTTAGAAATCCTGAAGGCGGTGATTGGTTTTCGGGGCCCCGTACGCGGCTAGGCTCCCAAAAAGTCCCACACATGTGGTATCCCCATACTCAGGAGAAGCAGCTAAATGTATTTTGGGGTGCAATTCCACATAGGCCCATGGCCTGTGTGAGCAATATATCATTTAGTGACGACTTTTTGTAAATATTTTTTTTTTTTTTTTTTTTTGTCATTTTTCAATCACTTGGGACAAAAAAAATAAATATTCAATGGGTTCAACATGCCTCTCAGCAATTTCCTTGGGGTGTCTACTTTCCAAAATGGGGTCATTTGGGGGGGTTTTGTACTGCCCTGCCATTTTAGCACCTCAAGAAATGACATAGGCAGTCATAAACTAAAAGCTGTGTAAATTCCAGAAAATGTACCCTAGTTTGTAGACGCTATAACTTTTGCGCAAACCAATAAATATACACTTATTGACATTTTTTTTACCAAAGACATGTGGCCGAATACATTTTGGCCTAAATGTATGACTAAAATTTAGTTTATTGGATTTTTTTTATAACAAAAAGTAGAAAATATCATTTTTTTTCAAAATTTTCGGTCTTTTTCCGTTTATAGCGCAAAAAATAAAAACCGCAGAGGTGATCAAATACCATCAAAAGAAAGCTCTATTTGTGGGAAGAAAAGGACGCAAATTTCGTTTGGGTACAGCATTGCATGACCGCGCAATTAGCAGTTAAAGCGACGCAGTGCCAAATTGGAAAAAGACCTCTGGTCCTTAGGCAGCATAATGGTCCGGGGCTCAAGTGGTTAAAATGGCAACTTTCATGTTCATGGGCACATTATTCGTTCAGATCAAACATTTTTCGTTCCAAATATAAAATACCATTGTTTAGCCCATATGCATTTGGCCACCATTTTGACGCCCTATACTTGTCTTCAAAGAATTGGGTTGTGTAGATGGGTTTGTTACTAGAATGAAATGCAAACTAGATTCTGTGTAAGGAGAGGACACTCAGCAGCTGTTTTCACATCTGGACACTGGAGCATTAGTGTGGGACACAAAAACGCCATTTTTATTAGGGGGACCACACAGGCGCTCCAGTGTATACTATAGGGGGGTCTCCATCTGTGAAGCTCACACTAAACAGGTAAAGTATTGCAGCTTGACAAAGGGCATTCAAAAAATTAAAACTTGGAACTCTGCTAAAATTGACAATTGTACCCCACTTCCAAGCAATGTTTCCTATTTAGAGTTCTGACATTAAATATCTGTGTGCTAATTATACCATTTTGTTTCACATAGGGGAGAAAAGACTCGGAGGACACCCCTCATCTGAGGAGACCAGAGCCCCCCCCCCCTGGAAGAAGGTGAAATCCCCCCAACACAAGCTGAGCAGGAGGATGAAGACGTGGTGGAACTAGTCACCACAACAGGTGAGTGTCTGCAACCACAGGCTCAGATAAGAGATGGATGGCGGCATTTTTTTTAAACCAAATTTATTTTGGGGTTCCTCTCTTTTTAGGTGATCGTGAGGTTGTGGATGAAGATCCTTTCACATCCGAAAGTGCCCAGATCCTGATCGGGGAGATCATGGGGTGTAATTTACAATTGGAAATCATCAAGCAAAACATCAATGATGTTATTCCAAAATATAAAAACATCATTGATGTTTTGGGGCGAGTTTAAAACCCCTCCAAATCACTTTCTTCTTTTGTGTGCTACAATGTGCTAAATGCTTTTGTGATTTTTCCCAAAGCCAAATTTGGAGGATGCACACAGTGTGTCAACATGTGCTATCTGCAATCACGGGAGATCAATGGACACGTTTTGGGGGTGCAATCCCTTCCTCAATAATAAAGTAGCAGTGAGGAAGGGCTTGCTCCCCCAAAACACATCCCTTGATCCCCTGTGATGGCAGGTAGCACATGTTGACATTGGGAAATTTGTGTGCATCTTACAAATTTGGCTTTTCCAGGGGTGATTTCCCCCCATCTGAACGCAATATCAAAAACAGTTCCTAAATACTCATGTCTGATATTGCCTTCAAGTTCTACCAAATGTGAACTTTGTAAGATCAAGATTTGTGTCTTTCTTGTTGGTTTTACACAGGCCTGTTTTCTATAAAATGGACATTTTGATTTTGGATAATGCCACCACAAAAATTGTTATACAACAAACATGTTGGTTTGTGTGTCAAACCTTTGGTAAATGCACATGTGATTGTGCAGGTATTAAAAAGATTGTTAATCAAGAATGTGTGGATTATCGTCTCAACGCTACAACACTTTTGGGGTGATGTAACTGCTGTTTTATGAGAAAATGGGGGTTATTTCCTAAGGGCAAATCCACTTTGCACTACAAGTGCAGTTTCAGTGCAGTTGCAAGTGCACTTGTGAAATGTGTTTTTGCATTTAGTAAATAACAGCCAACAGTGCTTTGTATAAGGTTACACAATCACAACATTTTCTGCACTCCAAACATTTCTGTCAGGGTCAGCTAAAACAAACACAAGCAGTAAATGTCCACAAAGATTTAATTTTTTTTTTTTATTATAAAAAGGCTTCACAGATTGTCTGGCATATTGATGGCCCCCCTACCCGCAAAGAACTCCTGGTATCGTAACCGGACATCACGGGCACTCAGGGAGGGCAAGCCAGGACGGCCGCTTTCAAGCGCCGTCAGTGTGGTTTGATGTATCATTCCGGCCTCAGGCCCAACTGAGCCAGCATAGTTGGCCGAATGTTTCCTTAAAAAGTTATGGAGAACACAGCACGCCAGTATAATATGGTTCAGTTTATACTCCGCCATATGGATGGGTGTCATAAATAGGCGGAACCGGCTGGCCAGGATTCCAAATGTGTTCTCCACCACTCTTCGGGCTCTGGCCAGCCGGTAATTAAAAACCCTCTGTTCCGAGGTGAGGGTCCTCATTGGGAATGGCCGCATCAGGTGGTCCCCCAGCGCAAACGCTTCATCAGCAACGAACACGAATGGGAGTCCTTCCACATTGTCCTCTGGAGCTGGCAAGTCCAAGCTGCCATTCTGGAGACGCCTGTAAAACTCCGTCTGGACGATGACTCCACCATCGGACATCCGGCCATTCTTCCCCACATCCATATACAAGAAGTCGTAATTAGCCGACACCACTGCCAACATCACTATACTATTGAACCCCTTGTAATTATAATAGTACGACCCCGAGTTGGGTGGTTGGACGATGTGGACGTGTTTCCCATCAATTGCCCCTCCGCAGTTAGGAAAGTCCCACCGCTGGGCAAAGTGGGAGGCCACAGTCTGCCATTCCTGTGGCGTGGAAGGAAACTGTTAAGGAAAAAACAATAAACATTACAATTTTTACTCAGAAACATGGCAAGCAGATTATACACAAACATTATGGGGCAACCTCCAGATAGCATTTATTAAGGGTAATTTAACAACGCCAAAGTATAAGGTACACCTATCATATTCCCCCCCCCCCCCTCTCATGGGCCATTTCTAACATTATAGGGAGTGTGTGGAAATCTTGGACAGGTAACCCTCTTCACTTCATTGAGAGATGAATGCCTAAATAATGGGTATTACTTTGAACAGCCCCTCCTTAGTTACACTATTGGTAGACCACTGGACAGGTAAGAAGTGTCATAATACAAAGATATAAATACACATTGTACACATTTGAGGACATTTGGACATTCTGCTATTACCTATCAAGATAATAATAGGATACAAAAACTTTAAACAGTACCATTGGAAAGTATACAGGCAGGCCCTTGCACTACATGCTTTGGGGAATTCATCCATAAATCTGACCACAAAAGAGATGGGTATAGTGTGTATGGGTTTGGCAAAGTCAACAGATAGATGATTGAGGATAGATAGAGAATTGGGATCAGCTGACCTAGCAGTTGGGGGAGGGAGTGTTACAAAAAAAATTTGGGGGACACTACCAAAAAAAAAAAACTCTGGCACTCTGCCTGAATTTAAATCAAAAATAACATTTCCAAACATCCAAACATTTTAGGGGGTGTTTGGGGTAAAGCACTACTATGGAGCTGATAAAATACATTGTTAAGTGACTACATGAGGTGAATATAGGGCAGGAGACACCATGCTGGGGAGGTAAGTGAGGGGCAAATATGTATGAGGGACCTAAAATAATAATTACATAAAAATCCAGCATGCATGAGGACAAAGGGGACATTCACTGCATATTACAATCATGGTAATTAGGGAATGAGGAAAGAAATACAATATATTAGCAAACATTCAATACAATAAAATGTGATATTAAAGGATAAAAATCTTACCTTCATATACTCCTTCTGCAGGACCTGTATGATGGCAGAACAGGTCTCTGGGATAATGATCCCCAGAGCCTGGGGGGAGATGCCTGTCGAGAACTTCAAGTCCTGCAGACTTCTCCCTGTCGCCAAATACCGCAGGGTAGCGACCAACCTCTGCTCCGGAGTGATGGCTTGCCTCATGCAGGTATCCTGCCTGCTGATATAGGGGGTCAGCGAAGCCAACAAACAGTGAAACACGGGGTCCGTCATCCTGAGAAAGTTCCTGAAATCATCAGGATTATTCTCACGGATCTCACGGAGCAAAGGCATATGAGAGAACTGGTCACGCTGAAGCAACCAATTTTTGGTCCATGAACTCCTCCCCACCCTGTTCATGGACTGGACTTGTGTCAAGGTCAGGACCCCAACACCAAGCCCCCGCACAGCACGAACTCTACGAGGAGTACGCATACGAAACATGGCTAGAAAACGGTCGGCTGCTCAGAACGAAGTAACAGAACGCACTGAAGAACAGCAAGGCCTGTGAAGAGCGACCTGAAAAACAGTAACGAACGAACAAGAATACAATGACTACCTAAAGTCACGCGGAACACTGAAGAGCAGATACAAACCCACAAGCACAAACTGAACAGCAGAAAACGATCTGAAAGCCACGAGTCTGAAAAAGCGCGAATCGTCTCTCACCAAACTTTTACTAACACGAGATTAGCAAAAGGAGCAAAAAGGGTGCCGCGCTTGGTTCTGAACCGGCCTTTTCTAGTCTCGTCGTACGTGGTGTACGTGACCGCGTGGTTGGCGATCGGAAATTCCGACAACTTTGTGCGACCATGTGTAGGCAAAACAAGTTTGAGCCAACATTCGTCGGAAAAAATCCTAGGATTTTGTTGTCGGAATGTCCGAACAAAGTCCGACCGTGTGTACGCCCTATAAGAGCGCAAGGATGTGGAATTCCCTTCCACAGGCGGTGGTCTCAGTGGGGGGCATCGATTGTTTCAAGAAACTGTTAGATAAGCACCTGAACGACCACAACATACAGGGATATACAATGTAATACTGACATATAATCACAAACATAGGTTGGACTTGATGGACTTGTGTCTTTTTTTCGACCTCACCTACTATGTAACTATGTAACTATATATATTTATGTACAGTGTTGCATGACTGCGCAATTGTAAGTTAAAAGGGGGTAAACCTTCCGGAGCTGAAGTAGTTAATGTGCTTTACTGAACAGGAAAAACTGCAGAATCCACAATTAATAGCATGCAAAGTATTACAAAATATGCCTACAACATGCACAAGCTAATTATCCTTTCTAACAAAAATAAGCATGTACCATATGTATGCAATAAGTAAACTAAACAGTTACTCAACTTGGGCTTTCAATTGATGAAGTTTTCTTCATGGTTCTCAAAACTTCTCCAAGTCTTCTAGCTTCCAGCACACATGTTGTTCCTTTGTCTTCCAAAAACAACTCTGTCCTTTGTCTGACAACATCCATGCTCAAAGTCCCCCTCTAAGGAGGTCCTCTACATCGTATTCTTTAAAGAACTTCCTCTGCTTAGCTCATAAACCAGCCCGACTTGTTCATTTGCATATTAATAGGGGGTTCCTTAGCTTCTTAAAACAGCACACGGTCTTGAAATCTAACGATTAACAAATAAATATGCTATAAAATCTCTCAAAAATATCCATAGCAACACAGAACTCTCCTCTCTATATATAAAACAGGATGATTGCCCAGCAGGGAGATTGAGATTCCCTGGAATGGGAAAGGGTCCCCCAGCGGGGTTTTTAGGCAGCTAATTATAGATATGAGCAAAGCATTGAGTAAAGCATAGGAATTCTTCATTGAAAGGTAATAAAAAGGTAAAACAATATATGAATATTAAATTATGAGCTCAAGTGGGAAAATACCCATATCAAATACAGATAATAGCAAACATGGGTTATACACAGCATGTGATAAAGCTATTGCATAACAGTCTGACCGTTTCGACCCATGAAGTTTGGGGTCTCTTCAGAGGATGAGTTTGCTAAAGAGAAAAGAAGATTTATAATAACATGTCCAGCCTATTTTATAGCATAGGCAAATTTGTTTAATAATATGTTGCACATAATTACCACTGAATTTGGATGTACCCCTCGGTCGGAGCCTCCCCGCATGGCAGCTAGGCCATCCAGTGTATTAAAAATGGTAGAAGGGTTTGGCGCTGTTCCTATTTAGTTTCCTACCTCCATATAGGTTACTGGATTAAAATAAATTCTTAGGTGCACCGTGCATATATCAAATATTAAATACAATATGGATTCCCAAGTATACCGTGCATGAGTCAATTAAATATTCTGCTGCAATATTATGCCGTCATAGGTGATACATAACTTAAATGCTTACATATGTGATATTGCTAATGGGGGAAGAAAGGGGGGGGGGGGAGAGGAGAGTGAGATAGGGAAGTGGGGAGGGGGTGTAGGAAGTCTGTTCCTAAGGAAAAATTACAATAATAGGATAAAGTGCAAATGTGCTGGTGCAATCCAAAAGGCAACAGTGACAAGATAAGGTGCAAACGTGCTTCAAAATTCTTTAGTAAGTCTCTTGTGCCATATTCTTGTGCTGTGGTGATAATCCTTCACTTATAATATCTCTTTGCTCTGAAAGTGCAGCCACTCACCAGATCACTTCACCCCTGCGGGGGTAGTAGGCGGTTACAGTTTTATCGCCACTGTACAGCGATCGCTGGCGGGCTCAGGATCGTGGTATGTCATATATAAAGAGAGAGGGAGTGCCCATAGCGTAAAATTGCTTTAAAAAGGTTTTATTACACAAAATGAAAGGGTACTCACACTTGTACAGTAAAAATCAAGCGAAATGGTAAAAACGTCAGAACCGTCATAAATATCCTTCAGCGCTGGTACAGGAGGTGATGTTTGGGAAGCACAAATTAGGCCACGCCCTACGCGTTTCGTCGTTAGGACGTCTACGGGAGCGTGACCTGTGTTGTGTCTTCCCATCCTTATATAGTGTGTGTGGTGTCCCCTTGTTAAATTTTCAATTGGCATCCATTTTCCCGCGGACCGGAAGTTCGTCCGCGGCCATTTTGTTTGTATTTTGCAGACAGAAGTCCGACTTCCTGTGTAAATAGCAGTGGGACTACTGGTGGCCATTTTGCCTGAGCTATCTATAGACAGTAGTTCAAGTTACCTGTCTCTGTATATTTGTATTACATAGTCCGGCGGCCATTTTGCCTGTGTTTTTGTGGACAATGGAGACCGGCGGCCATTTTGCCTATGTTTTTGTAGACAATGGAGACCGTAAACAATTCCCCTTGTTTGTATTGCATAGTCCGGCGGCCATTTTGCCTGTGTTTTTGTGGACAATGGAGACCGGCGGCCATTTTGCCTATGTTTTTGTAGACAATGGAGACCGTAAACAATTCCCCTTGTTTGTATTGCATAGTCCGGCGGCCATTTTGCCTGTGTTTTTGTGGACAATGGAGACCATAAATAGATCTCCCTATTGATGTCAACTGCAGATATATGGTGTTAAATCTATCACACACTATAAAAGGTTTATTGTACATTAATCGGCTTGCTTTATATGACGCTAAAAGTCAAAATTAATACTAAATTCAACATGATTTAAAACCCATAAGAGATACATGAAGAAACTTAAAAAACAATACAAATAAAAATTGGGATTAAAATTAAAATTAAAATCATGAGGAGCACATAGAGGATCATGAGGAATACTTAAATGAGAGCTTACTAAATACATATCATTCTTAAATTAAAATATATAAATTGGAAAAAATAAAACTTAACTTCATATATTATATAGCATATTTTGTGTATCTGAAGAGAGGGGGGACATATTTTGTTATTTTTGAGGGGGCTTGTTGTATATATTAATCTTTTGGGGTGTCCATATTTACATTGTATATCCTCATTTTTAGGTGTAATTACTTCTATAGTGCGTACGTGAGAAAGGAATCTTAGATTTTTTTGTATATATAGCATTTCTTTATGGATACTATGTCCCATACATGAACTATATGAAGAAGATATATGTAAAAAAATTTTAAAATAGTATAAAAATATATATATACTGATATAAAATGGCTTAAGAAAGACGGGGAGAATAAAACGGGAGGAAAGGGTTAGTTTCGAAATCTGTATTATACTATTCGTGCATGTATATATATATACTAGAGGGTGTACTGGGTCTATTGGTTATTTTTCATGTTTATATCCTATTGCGGTACTTTCTACTCCTTTATGGGGAAGAGGGAAAAGGGGGTAATTAGATGTCAGAGTGTTTATGTGTCAAGAGTATAGGTGCTCTATGTCTCCCATTTTGATATGAATATTAATAATTTGTTAGGAAGCAGTTGAGGTCAAGGTCGATGTTCATGCCCATAGGCTGCAGGGTATCTAATAAGAATATCCACTTGGTTTCGTTTTGTGAGACCTTAATTTTTTTATTCTCGCCTCTCCAGTGACCCTTGATTTTATCTATTGCGTAAAAGGTCATCTGCGCCGGGTCTCTGTTGTGGTAATCTCTAAAATGCCTGGACACGCTATGTTTATTAAAACCTTTCTTGATGTTTTTAATGTGTTCTCTGACTCTGACATGTAACTCTCTCGTTGTCCTTCCTACATATTGCTTCCGACATGGGCACTCTAACACGTAAGTGACGTGGGTACTGTGACAGGTAATGAGCTCCCGAATATTGAACTCTTTTCCATTGGCAGTAGACCTAAATTTCATTGTTTTCTTGCTGGTTCTTTTACTGGTTCTGCAAGGTAAACATTTGCCACATTTAAAAAACCCTTTTAAACCTTTTCCTATTTTTATCTCCCTAGGTGGATCTATTGCATTGTGTACCAGTTTGTTCCTCAAACGATAGAGGAATTACAGAATTTCTTCAACGAGATCAATGGTAATGCCTATGGATTGACTTTCTCAGGAAACTGGAACAAAGAGACTGTGGATTACCTGGACTTACAAATATATAAAGAGGATGGACAGCTGAAAACAAGAACATATTTCAAAACTACGGACAGAAATGGGTACATCCCAACTAGCAGTTGCCATCATCCCCGTTGGCTAGGAAATATACCTAAGGGTCAGTTCATGCGGTTATATAGGAATTGCTCCAACAAACATGATTATGAGAGACAAACGGACACTCTAATAAACAAGTTCATGGAAAAGGGATACAAAAGAAAGGACCTAGTGGCAATGAAACACACCGTTGGGAAAATGGACAGAAACAAAATGTTAGACGAAACAGGAATACAACATAGAAGAACAAAAAATGAAAAATCGGAAGTAGCTTTCCTAACGGGGTACAATAGACAATACAAACATGTGGAGACTATAATTAAAAAACATTGGCCCATTTTACAATCTGATAGGACCCTTAACTCTATTTTGCCTAGGAAACCAGTTTTCATCTACAAGAAAGCACCAACTTTGAGGAACAAACTGGTACACAATGCAATAGATCCACCTAGGGAGATAAAAATAGGAAAAGGTTTAAAAGGGTTTTTTAAATGTGGCAAATGTTTACCTTGCAGAACCAGTAAAAGAACCAGCAAGAAAACAATGAAATTTAGGTCTACTGCCAATGGAAAAGAGTTCAATATTCGGGAGCTCATTACCTGTCACAGTACCCACGTCACTTACGTGTTAGAGTGCCCATGTCGGAAGCAATATGTAGGAAGGACAACGAGAGAGTTACATGTCAGAGTCAGAGAACACATTAAAAACATCAAGAAAGGTTTTAATAAACATAGCGTGTCCAGGCATTTTAGAGATTACCACAACAGAGACCCGGCGCAGATGACCTTTTACGCAATAGATAAAATCAAGGGTCACTGGAGAGGCGAGAATAAAAAAATTAAGGTCTCACAAAACGAAACCAAGTGGATATTCTTATTAGATACCCTGCAGCCTATGGGCATGAACATCGACCTTGACCTCAACTGCTTCCTAACAAATTATTAATATTCATATCAAAATGGGAGACATAGAGCACCTATACTCTTGACACATAAACACTCTGACATCTAATTACCCCCTTTTCCCTCTTCCCCATAAAGGAGTAGAAAGTACCGCAATAGGATATAAACATGAAAAATAACCAATAGACCCAGTACACCCTCTAGTATATATATATACATGCACGAATAGTATAATACAGATTTCGAAACTAACCCTTTCCTCCCGTTTTATTCTCCCCGTCTTTCTTAAGCCATTTTATATCAGTATATATATATTTTTATACTATTTTAAAAATTTTTTACATATATCTTCTTCATATAGTTCATGTATGGGACATAGTATCCATAAAGAAATGCTATATATACAAAAAAATCTAAGATTCCTTTCTCACGTACGCACTATAGAAGTAATTACACCTAAAAATGAGGATATACAATGTAAATATGGACACCCCAAAAGATTAATATATACAACAAGCCCCCTCAAAAATAACAAAATATGTCCCCCCTCTCTTCAGATACACAAAATATGCTATATAATATATGAAGTTAAGTTTTATTTTTTCCAATTTATATATTTTAATTTAAGAATGATATGTATTTAGTAAGCTCTCATTTAAGTATTCCTCATGATCCTCTATGTGCTCCTCATGATTTTAATTTTAATTTTAATCCCAATTTTTATTTGTATTGTTTTTTAAGTTTCTTCATGTATCTCTTATGGGTTTTAAATCATGTTGAATTTAGTATTAATTTTGACTTTTAGCGTCATATAAAGCAAGCCGATTAATGTACAATAAACCTTTTATAGTGTGTGATAGATTTAACACCATATATCTGCAGTTGACATCAATAGGGAGATCTATTTATGGTCTCCATTGTCCACAAAAACACAGGCAAAATGGCCGCCGGACTATGCAATACAAACAAGGGGAATTGTTTACGGTCTCCATTGTCTACAAAAACATAGGCAAAATGGCCGCCGGTCTCCATTGTCCACAAAAACACAGGCAAAATGGCCGCCGGACTATGCAATACAAACAAGGGGAATTGTTTACGGTCTCCATTGTCTACAAAAACATAGGCAAAATGGCCGCCGGTCTCCATTGTCCACAAAAACACAGGCAAAATGGCCGCCGGACTATGTAATACAAATATACAGAGACAGGTAACTTGAACTACTGTCTATAGATAGCTCAGGCAAAATGGCCACCAGTAGTCCCACTGCTATTTACACAGGAAGTCGGACTTCTGTCTGCAAAATACAAACAAAATGGCCGCGGACGAACTTCCGGTCCGCGGGAAAATGGATGCCAATTGAAAATTTAACAAGGGGACACCACACACACTATATAAGGATGGGAAGACACAACACAGGTCACGCTCCCGTAGACGTCCTAAGGACGAAACGCGTAGGGAGTGGCCTAATTTGTGCTTCCCAAACATCACCTCCTGTACCAGCGCTGAAGGATATTTATGACGGTTCTGACGTTTTTACCATTTCGCTTGATTTTTACTGTAAAAGTGTGAGTACCCTTTCATTTTGTGTAATAAAACCTTTTTAAAGCAATTTTACGCTATGGGCACTCCCTCTCTCTTTATATATGACATACCACGATCCTGAGCCCGCCAGCGATCGCTGTACAGTGGCGATAAAACTGTAACCGCCTACTACCCCCGCAGGGGTGAAGTGATCTGGTGAGTGGCTGCACTTTCAGAGCAAAGAGATATTATAAGTGAAGGATTATCACCACAGCACAAGAATATGGCACAAGAGACTTACTAAAGAATTTTGAAGCACGTTTGCACCTTATCTTGTCACTGTTGCCTTTTGGATTGCACCAGCACATTTGCACTTTATCCTATTATTGTAATTTTTCCTTAGGAACAGACTTCCTACACCCCCTCCCCACTTCCCTATCTCACTCTCCTCTCCCCCCCCCCCCCTTTCTTCCCCCATTAGCAATATCACATATGTAAGCATTTAAGTTATGTATCACCTATGACGGCATAATATTGCAGCAGAATATTTAATTGACTCATGCACGGTATACTTGGGAATCCATATTGTATTTAATATTTGATATATGCACGGTGCACCTAAGAATTTATTTTAATCCAGTAACCTATATGGAGGTAGGAAACTAAATAGGAACAGCGCCAAACCCTTCTACCATTTTTAATATATCTCAGCTGTCCCCATTTTAGGGTGACTGCTTGTTGGGAGGCAGCAGTTCCAAACCATACCAATTAAGTCTTTATGTTCATTGCGCGGGTTCACCATCCCTTTACTAGGCCATCCAGTGTGCCCGCACGTCACAGCACCCCAGAGGGGGGACCGAGGGGTACATCCAAATTCAGTGGTAATTATGTGCAACATATTATTAAACACATTTGCCTATGCTATAAAATAAGCTGGACATGTTATCATAAATCTTCTTTTCTCTTTGCGTCAGGACTGTTATGCAATAGCTTTATCACATGCTGTGTATAACCCATGTTTGCTATTATCTGTATTTGGTATCGGTATTTTCCCACTTGAGCTCATAATTTAATATTCATATATTGTTTTACCTATTTTTTACCTTTCAATAAAGAATTCCTATGCTTTACTCAATGCTTTGCTCATATCTACAGCTAGCTGCCTAAAAACCCCGCTGGGGGACCCTTTCCCATTTTTTCTGTCCATATTGGGGTGAACAGCACTTATATCTCTCCTTAGTGTGTCTTCCCTTTATGCTATACAATTTTGGGTGGTTAAAACACCCCTTCCCCCTTTTGACACACGAGAGTTAGATATGAGCTATGCACTGTCTGTTCTCCTGTATATACCTTTCTGTGTTAATTGTAGATACCACATTAGATGTATGATCAATGAGTAATCATGTAAGAACTTCTGCTATTTGTAATTTTTTTTAAATTGCATATGTGAGCTCGTTTATGTGCCTCTCGGGCGGCGCCTCCCCGCTTGCAGTTCGGGCCATCGGATCCCTGTGATGCCTGCATGGCCGCATGCTCCCTGGGTCGGGGATCATGTTTCCTGATGTGTCTTCCCGGCAGGGTGGGGAGTCTTGCCATCTGTGCTCCCCCTTTTTTCTCCCCTTGGTTGGCCAGGTTTCCCGGGTCGGCCGCCTATGGGTGTGATCACCCTGCCGGCGGCATCCCTGATCACCTCCGGGCATTACGTGCGGTGTGCGCACGTGGGCTCGAACCCGTGTGCATGCGGCGTCGTGACGTCACGTATTTCACGGCAGAGGTGACGACAGTGGTCGGGGGCCTTGCCTTGAGGGACGCTGAGGGAACCACGCAAGGCCTGCCAATGGTGGCCTAGCCTCCCTCTGCGTACCGGGGTTGGGGGCGGATGAAACGACACCTGTAATTAATCTCATCAGTGTTCCTGTAATTAAGAACACTATTTAATTTTGGAATGAGGGTTGATCTGGTTGTGATCCCGTCACATTCCTCTTTGGACGGCCAGACTCTTTTCCTTAACTGTAGGAGTGAGTAACAACCCATTATATACTTGGTTATAAATGCTTTGTTAGACCCCATAGAATAATATTTTTACTTCTATTTAATTTTGATTTATTTGCATATTAGCTTTGGATGCCGCAGATCTAAATACCTGGCAATATCATGCACACCTTTCTTTTTCAATTGCACACTACATATACACTTATTGATTTTCTTTTCCCCCTTTCTCCTTTTTTTCAAACATTCACTCACATCACTTTCATTTTTCATGTACATTCTTTTTTCATCTTTTACACTTTATCATTCACTTTGCACACTTTCCACTCCCCTTCCTATCACTGCTATTGTCAGAGTTTAAAGACAAGGTCATCCCTGGCATACCTCATATTAGTTACATTAATATAGTTACTTTACTAACATTATTATTTCTTTCTTACATGATAGATTAACAAATTTGTAATAGATCATTGCAACATTTTCTGACCGCCCAATAGATAAATTTAATCATCAATTAACATGGGTTTGTTCATGAGCTAATGCTCTGATCATTGTCGTAGGCTCTGGCCCCACCTCCCTCGTGGCGTGTTGGTGGGGGGCATCTGTACGTGTGACTCCTTGTAAGCCACATTAAGTGGATCCTTGTCCCCCCTCCGGGGTGCTGTGACGTGTGGGCACACTGGATGGCCTAGCTGCCATGCGGGGAGGCTCTGACCGAGGGGTACCTCCAAATTCAGTGGTAATTATGTGCAACATAATATTAAACAAATTTGCCTATGCTAAAAAAAAAAAAACGGACATGTTATTACAAATCTTGTTTTCTCTTTAGCAAACTCATCCTCTGAAGAGACCCCAAACTTCATGGGTCGAAACGCATCAGGACTGTTATGCAATAGCTTTATCACATGCTGTGTATAACCTATGTTTGCTATTATCTGTATTTGGTATGGGTATTTTCCCACTTGAGCTCATAATTTAATATTTATATATTGTTTTACCTATTTATTACCTTTCAATAAAGAATTCCTATGCTTTACTCAATGCTTTGCTCATATCTATAGCTAGCTGCCTAAAAACCCTGCTGGGGGGCCCTTTCCCATTTTTCTGTCCATATTGGGGTGAACAGCACTTATATCTCTCCCTAGTGTGTCTTCCCTTTTTGAGATTCCCTTAAATAGGCTGCCACAAGTAGATGGAAACTATGATTGAGAAAATCTATTGCAGTAGTCCCTAACAGATACTCACTCAGCATTCCAAAATATATTCATAAGTGAAATATCACTATGAAGATAAATTGCCCTTTAGTACCTGGGCCTATTCCACCTACATTTTCATTCAGCTTAGCCCTCTTTTGGGATCTGAGAATAAAGAGGGATTTCATTTGTTTGTGCAAGCTTTCAAAGTATGCCTCGTGATCAGTGGGAATATTGACATTGTTCCTTTTTGCCATCTGCCAGCAGGTATTACATTTTTTCATTGACACATTATTTCAAGTGTCAATAATTCCATATCTGCAAGAATAAAAATGTACTACCAGACATATGTAAACAGCCGATACAATCACAATAGAACAAACAATAAACTCTTAAAGGCTAATATTATTTAAAAAGCTGGTTATTTTCCTGGCCCTTCTTACAACATTTTTTATTAGAAGGCGTTCTTATTACATATTTAGAACTTGGCCTGCCAGTTGACAGATTGATCATACCATTATGATCGTACTATTTGGTATTCGGTGAGTTGATCAGCTTTATTCACTGAAATGTAGGTCAAGTAAAAAAACAAAAATGGCTGTCATGGTGCAGTCAGCCTAATTCGTTTTACATACATAAGTTTAAATGGAAACAGTTTCATTTTCTAAAGTGTGCTTTGTATTTTACATTTATTGACCCTTTAAGAGGATATGATCTGACAATATAGTGTTTATCACATAAAAAGTGCTTTATATGAATATATGAACTCTGTCTCAGGTGACCAAAAACTTGCTACAATGAACATAATAAATATTATATACAGTAGCACTTAGACTGGGAGAGGAAAGGGCCAGACTGGGAGCCAACCAAGTGTGCATCCTCCTGGACTAAGTGTCTAAGCAGTCTAGCAGTACTGTGAGCTCAGGCAGCATGGTAACTGCATAAAGCCCCTCGGTGTTACAAATATTACAATATCTATTTTATAATTTCTTAAAGTGTAAGTTAACCTTTACAGAAAAATCTGTAAGGTGAACTTACATAGGTCCCCCTCCTTGTCCCCCCCCCTGGACCCGCTGACCTGGACCGTGGCAATCTCCGGTTCTAAGCCCTGCTATATCCGCATCAGGAGCCCGGGGCTTAGAAATACTCTCTGCAGCCACGTGTCTTCTCCATAGCTGACAGGACGGCTATGCGGCTGCTGACTGGTCGGCTCCGCCCATGTGATGGCGCTGACCGATTAGAATGCTCAAGGGATTTCTAAGCCCCGGTCTGACCGTGAGGGGCGGGGAGGGGTGGGGGGGTTGGGCAAGGAGGGGGACCCTTGTAAGTTTATCTTACAGAGTTTTCTGTAAAGGTGAACTTGCCCTTTAAGCTACGGTGTTCAGCATTGATATACTAAACCCTATGTAATATCGCATTGCTTTGCATTTTTCAAAGTTCAGATATGGTGACAGTGCTTTGTACCACAAAAAAACAACTAGAGCTGTTATGTTAGTAATCCTTTGTCATATTGATGGATGTCATCTTCTAAGAACAGATGTAATTTGGATCAGGTAAAAATGAAAAACCACTAATTAAGCATTTATTATCACAAAATGGCCATCTGCTCACATTCAGAATCCCAGTCACTAATCTATGGGCTTGCTTTATATTTAGATTTCCTGGAATGTTGCTTGCCTATTGGAGATAGCACCAATAAAAGAGATGTTACCCGATACATGGTTCAAACCACTGAGCAGTATACTAATGTATGTGGAGTGGGTATGCAGTGTTGTCTATGCAAGGCTCATCAATAAGTTGAATTCTGAAAGCCCCATAATATGATTAAAAACAGAAATAATTTATTAAAATAGAACTATGGTTTCTCATAGTAAAAGGAAAATATTGTCTACTGTAACATTTACCTGTAGGTGCATCAGTACTTACAGTTTTCCCTTAGTCTCCATGCAAACGCTTAAAAATACTTGTTGATCCTGGCAGTGAAGTCTACCCAATGCAGCTTCCTGTTGTGGATAGACAATGCTAATACGCTTCTCTGCTTCTAACTTCAGAGCAGCATTGATACACTGATGTAGTTTGTGCCTTCTTTGCAATATGGTGAGGTAAGAAGATGCTTCAGTGGGCATGGCTATCAGCACCCCTAAAGTCAAAAGATTCAGTCAAAAGATATCAGCACCCCTAAAGTCAAAACATTCCCTGCATTAGGGTAACAAATCTTTCACTAACTGATATTCATGCACCCCCACCGCAGTGCTGGTTTCTCTCCCTCTTTTCACAGGGACTCACAGGGCCATTAGCTCCTCCTGCTGTCAATTAAAGTCTGTAAGGAGGGAGTGGGGGTGGGGCCTAGCCACATTGTGTGTATCTATGGACGCACACAGCTCAGATCAGAAGCGCGCCTGCACGTGTATCCCCATAGCACACAGTTTGCTATGGGGGCACATGCAGGGAAGGAGGAGACAAGAGAACCAGCGGGGGACCCCAGAAGAGGATGTAAGGGTCAGCTCTGTGCAATATCCTTGCCAGAGCAGGTAAGTATAAACCTATTTTTTTATTTTAGGTAAAAATAAACTGCAGCCTTTAATTTTATTTATAGGCTTATGCATTACATAGTAACTGGATTAGGGACTTAGACTGTCACAAAGCAGCCTTTGGATGTACTTTTATGTTCATTCTACTCAAAGGTGATATTTTAGTCTTATGCCGTGTACACACGGGCAGACTTTTCGGCATCAAAGGTCCGACGGTCTTTTCAACAGACTTTCGACTGACTTTTGACGGACTTCCGACAGACTTTCGAACGAACGGACTTGGCTACACATGATCACACCAAAGTCCGACGGATTCGTACTTGATGACGTACGACTGGACTAAAATAAGGAAGTTGATAGCCAGTAGCCAATAGCTGCCCTAGCATCAGTTTTCATCCGTCGGACTAGCATACAGACGAACTGATTTTTCGACTGGACTCAAATCCGTCGGAAAGATTTGAAACATGTTTCAAATCTAAAGTCTGTCTGATTTTCGGCCGAAAATGGTCCGTTGGAAGTCTGATGAAGCCCACACACGGTCGGATTGTACGACGGATTTGTTCAGGCGGACGAGTTCGGTCGAAAAGTCCGCCCGTGTGTATACGGCATTAGATGGAGTAAAGTAAGTTGAGAGTCATGCTGGCAATTGCTCAAATCAATTAATTTTCAGCTTTTTTAACCACTCAAGTACTAGCTTCTATATACCTCTTTATTACCATTTTTGAGTCTTTAGTGCTGTTTTACTGACATTTACTTGCTCATACAAAATTGTACCCAAAATAAATTTGATTTAATTTTATTTTAGACAGACAGAGGTTTCTTTTAGTGGCATTTAATAACCATTTGTTTTTTTTGTTTTTTACTATAGCAAGGAAAAAAAGTTTGGGTTTGCCTACATTTATCTTTACTTTCCTTACCTTAAAAACACAATCATCGGTGGTCAGTGGCACTTTATACTCCCCCCCCCCCACGCTTTACAAAAAAAACAAAACAACCCGCAGTCATTGGTGGTCAGTTAAACCACGCACATAAAACAATCCCACAATTATTGGTGGTCAATGGCACTTTATAATCCTCTAAACTTTAAAAACTCTCATCATCATTGGTGGCCCATAGCCCTTTTGGACCCCCTACTTTCACTTTTGATCCTTTTTCCTACTGTGTTTACTAACCTTCAACCCATTCAGATGGATGAAGGGGAGTTCCTCCATTGCAATGGGTTTGTAAACACTGCTAGTGTTTACATTTGTGATGGCTGTCATTCATTTATTCACAGTGATCACAAAGTACAAAGCCACTCTGACTGGCTCTGTGCATTGTGACTGTATTCTGAGCTGCCCAACAACAGATCATGGCCTATGATGGCATGGAGTGGGTAAAGTAAGGGGTGCTTAAACTGCTCCTGTTACATTCTCAAAAAAACCCTACAAAATAAAAAAAAAAGACCAACAAGGTGACTGAGAACACTTTATAATGGCCAGCAGATATGCAGGCCCAGAAAAACAAGCTCTAAGGTTTAACCAATAGTCTCTAAGAGAAGAAATAGTGTAGTAGTTTAACCATCTTGTTAAATATGTTTATTGAGTTTTACATAAATAACAGAGTAAATAAGTAAGTAGATAAATAATAAAAATGAATAGTACATAAGGTAGATAAAGAGATATGATAAACATATAGATATGAAGCATGAGCACATAATATACATTCAGGATAGGATAAATAATATCCTAATGAAGATATAAACTTATCTTATTACAGTATGAAAGATGCATATTGTATAGATATTTCAATGTGATCATGGCATAGGAATACAATAAATAAATAAACAAATAGTTAATATAACATTTTCTGATAATGAGTATATGTCTTATGAGAAATGAGAATAATAAAAGAAAAATAATATATAAAACAAAAAGAAACGGGAAGGGGAGTGTAGGTGGTGGTGGTCTGGCTCCTGAATTACACAATTTATTGTTATATTATTTATATAATACTCAGTTTAATGAGGTTGTAATAAAGATTGGTCAAAGTCGTTAGGGTAATAGTGTTTAATCCATGGTTGCCATATCTTACGAAATTTATTAATCTTATTGTCAGCTATAGCTGTCATTTTATCAAATACAAGTGCTCTATTGATTCTATGTTTTGGTTCAGCCAAGATTAGAGATTTGGACTTCCACGCTTTGGCAATTGTGTGTTTGGCAGAAGTAGTAATTTGAATGAGTAGTTGAAATTGAGTATGAGAAAGTATATTGGGCTTAAGGTTTAAAAGTGCTGTAGCAGGATCTGGAGGAATAGAAACTTCCAGGGCTTTAGAAGCCATAGAAAATATGTTGTTCCAGAATTCCTGGACTATCGGGCATTGCCACCAGATATGAAAATGAGTTCCAAGCGAATCGCATCCTCTGAAGCAATTAGGAGAGTATGTAGGAATAAATTTTGCTATTCTAGCTGGCACAAGGTACCACCGTGCAAGGACTTTGTAATTTGTTTCTATGGCGTAACTATTTGGAGATGAAGATTTAGTGGCTAACCATATGTTCGACCAATCTTTATTATCGAAGGTCCGATTAATATCTAATGCCCATTTGCCAGTGTATGAGGGTAAATTTTCGTCAGATTTATCTATGAGTTGTTGGTATAATAAAGAAATCAGTCCTCTGATGTGTGGGTCGCTTATACAAATCCATTCAAATTGAGTCATTTGATTAAGAGCTGAACCTTTAGTAAGAAGTGGTTCATAGAAATTTTTAATCTGTAGATAAC